>OY735202.1:37442519-38012519 GCA_963457665.1 Thysanoteuthis rhombus | reverse complement strand
TGGCAAATTCTGGGGAAGGTCTATGTCCAACAATGGACGTCGGAAGATTGATGATGATTGTAGCTGGAAATTAGTCAACTTTACTAACCTTCACTACCACTACGTGTCCAAAGTAGAAACTTCTGTCGTGTTACAAATCCTGACTAAATCCATATCATTATCCCTGAGTGTTTTAAGGTAATGAAGACCACAAATTTTTTTTGCAAAAATAAAAAAGCATTCTTCAGATAAATTAAAAAGGACATTATTCTTAGAATTATTCTTAGTCTCTGGCACAGACTTTACTGCCAGTATCACATCCTCACCTGCTGAAATGTCTCCAAATACTTCTTTGATAGTATCTTTCAGTTCTTGATACGTTAGATTTGTACTTGTTGTTTGTGCTAGCTTTTCATTCTTGTCTGGAATGTTTGCTGCATTCAGTACAAAAAAAGGCTTAAACCCCCTCCAGCTAAGCAATTCCAAACTTTTTCAATTTTTGATGAAGAAACTCCTAGTGAACAAGAAAATAATTAATGCTTCTACCGAAAGTTCTCTTGTCGGAATAAAACTCTTTAAAAGTTGTACAAGCCTGCGTATTTTCGTCACTGAGGTAGATTTGATTTAGCTTATCTGTAATAAGATTGAGACCATTGTCTCCAACGATGTCAGTGAGTGCCAAATCATGGAAACATTCATGTATGTTGGAAGGCAACAACAGAAATACAGCGGGGCCCTGTCTCGTCTTTGGTAAATCTGTGAAAAGCGACCAAACCAGTAAATCTTGTTTCCATTCCATATACAACTCTTCCCCAGACAGAATCGGTGGCTGCTTTCTAAAGTTCACCATCTTTTCCAGTTGTGCCACGGGCAAGCTGTACAAGACTCTTCTTGTCACACTAGAATAAAGACAGCTGCTACCATTTTATGTTCACAGTATTTGTAATTGCAGGGTCCACCATTTAAATGCTGATCATTCTTATACCAATTAGCAACTAATTAAAGAAAAAAAACGATTAAGAGAGTTACTTTGACCGTATGTTTACAGGAAAATGAGTTTCTGTTTTTTTTTCCTTAAATGTTAGTGTCCATAAATTATAAATGTTCTGTCTCTCTTTCTCTGCATTTAATTCCAATAATCTGTGAAATAATTCTTGTGCCTGTGGAATCTACTGTAGCCATAAAACTTTGATACTTTACACAGATTAATCCGAGGATATAGTTCATCATCATCATCATCATCAGTCTTTTAATGTCTGTCGTTTAACGTAGACCTTCCCCAGGATTTGCTACACTTCTCTATCATTGGCGTCCTGGAGCCAATATTTTCTAAATTTGTCCAATTCATCTCTCCATCTTGTGTGCTGTCAGCCTTGGTTTCTCATGTGATCTCTGGGGATCTATGTTGTGAGACGTGATGTCCATCGGTTGTCTTTCATCCTTGCAACATGGCCTGCTCATTGCCATTTGAGTTTCCTAATAGAATCTATGATGTCTCAGACTCCTGTTATCTTCCTTATATACTGTGCTGCCTTATGATCTCTCCATGTGAGGTTGAGCATGATTCTTTCATGTACATGTTGCATGCTTCTCAGTTTGTAGGTTAGTCTCTTGGTTAGGTTCCATGTTTCAGCTCCATAAGTGACTATTGGAAGGATGCATTGGTTATATTCTCTTCTTTTTAGGATTATTGGGATTGACTTGTTTTTGAAGGTTGAACTTGCTCTGCCAAAAGCTTGCCATCCTAGGGGGATCCTTTGCTTGATCTCTTCCTCTTTCATGGGTTTCATAGACATTCATTTTCCTAGGTAGATGTAGTGGTCTACTTTCCCTAGTTTTGCATCTTTGATTGTAACAGTTAGATCCTTATTCTCAATGTGATCATTATGAATGATTTTTGTTTTACTGAAGTTCATGTGTAGGCCAACTTTTTTGCTTTCATCATTTAGTTCATCTAGCATTAGTTGGAAGTCCTGCAGATTCTCTACGAAAAGGACAATGTTGTCTGCAAAATTGAGTTCTAAAGGATTGAGCTTATAAATAATTAGTAATAAGACCATCTCATAAGCAGATGCACTATCACAAATGTTCAAGATTCACCTTTCTAAGTGTAATGTAACTTTTCTATTTTTAATCATTTCTCAAACTTGTCAGCTTTTGAAAATTTAATATGAGATACAGATAGAGAGAGAGAGACAAACATATATACACATGAATACACTGCTAGCATGTGTTACAGATTAGATATCCACGGCCTGAGGTTTTAATTCCTTGCTCTCCCAAGCACAAAAAAATATTCTGAAAATACCTATCTTTTTTTTATTTTATATTTTTTGTATCATTTTGAAAGAAAAAAAAAACAATCAAGAAAGAAGAAAAACATTGCAAAAATAAAGATGTTAATCAGGACAAATCCTTGTTTATCAATGGCTAGATATACTTTATCCTTTTGTCTTCGAAATTTTTGTCTTCCCTCTGAAAATGATATCTTTTTTTTCTCTCTTTTAATGTTAAAAGATATATGAATGCCTTCCTTTCTGATATCATCCCCACCAAACACAAAATAAAGAAGTAAAGGGAGAAAAAAAATCAACCCTTTCTTAATAATCACATATGATATGACCAATAATCAATATTTGCTAGTCCAATCCTAAAATTGAATTTCACTTTGTCTAATTCATGTGTACTGCCTATCATCTTTTGAATTATAAACACTAGAAAATATTAGCTTCATCTCATAAATTTTAAACAATGCTTTCTAAACTTCAATTACAAGAAGAGCTAAAAAGGGTTTAAAGATATAAAGTATTTGCAGTGTTATTCAGTTTTTCCCTGATTGAAATGGTTTTCAGAAAGATGATAAATTTTTAATGAGTAGCTTTCTTTTTCCAGCTTCTACTTCAATAGAAAATACAGAAAAAATACCATTGAAAATAGAAACATTCTGTCATGAATTAAACTTGTATTTTGTGATTTATAAAAATTTGAGCCTGGTTCTTTCTAGGCACCTTTGTATTGTGGCCTTGTGCCAGAGTAGGCTAAGCTTAGTACCAACACTATAGAACTTGGGCAATCCTTTTTCAACTGATTGCTTCTATTTGCATGCTTTGGGTAGAAATTATTATATATTTTCCATCAGTGTTGCACGTCGATGTTCAAGTCCTAATGAAAACCTGAACTTTGCATTCTTGGAGATGAAATAGCTATGTATTTCCACTATAATGTTGAATACCCTCCTCCAGTGGATCCAGAGTTTGTGGTTTTGTGTCATACACTCCCTCCTTTGTCAAGCCCGCTGGAAGAAGTCACAAGGTGTAAGATCAGGGCTTCGTGCAGGTCATTCATCACATATTGTTTCTAATAGGTATTCAATTCTTACCCATCCTGTACGTATTGCTATGGGTGTATAGGTGTGTGCTTAATTGATAGGTGTCTATGGTATAGATTTGTACGTATGTATGTATGAATGTATATTAATTCTCTCTGTCTATCTTTCTATGGTTTTACTTTTACTTCAAAGAAATTATGCTATCTCCAATTTCTCCTGTTTCACTTAATAAATTAATCATGGACTTCAAACTGCTGTTTCATGAAAATGAGAAAAGAATGAAAGAAAAAAAAACTAGATGAATTGAATGAATAGAATACAGGTCTGGTTAGTCACTCAATAGAAACCATCACATGATCAATATCTTTTGATAGTATGTTGTGTTGGGGATGATTGATTGAAAGAAATTGGAAAAATTGGTGATTAATGAATTGGTCTGATTTTCGAAAAAGAAGCGCAGATGCATATATACATAGTAATTCAGCCAGACTCACTTGAAAACTGGAGAAATTTTTGTTGGCAGCTTTGATTGCCAGCTTCTAATAACTTACATTTATACATTCATAGCCACACAATGTCTGTACGTATCATGTGGCAGTGAATGCGTTAATGTAAATCATATCTCATTCATTTATTTATGTGTGTGTATTTCCTCTCTTCTTGTCTAGAAACTTTCAACTGAAACAGTCCCCAAAACTGTCAACAGAGATTTCTTCAGTTTTTAAGCTTGTCTGGCTGGCTAGCTCTATATATATATATATATATATATATATATATATATATATATATATATATATATATATATATATATATATATATATATATGTACATATATATATATATATATATATATGTACATATATATATATATATATATATATGTACATATATATATATATATATATATATGTACATATATATATATATATATATATACATATATGTACATATATATATATATATATATATATGTATATATATATATATATATATATATGTATTGTGCATACAGGTTGTACCAATATGATTTTGGATATTTCAGACTTTTAGTGATCACTGTCCAACAAAAAGCTAGAAAAATAACTTATTCATTGATCTCTAGTTTTTTCTATTTTTTAATTGAGCCCCCCAGATGGCATGCTGCCAAAAGACATTGGACTCTGGACAGTTTCTATTGAATGACTAACCAGACTTGTTCTCTTATTAATTGGCCAAGTTAAAGGCTGGCACCAAGCCTGAAATGAAAACAATGTTCACATTTCTGTAGGAGGAAAAAAAAATCCATCTCAAATATGATTTATTGAAAATTACAATTTTTTCTAGCCTTACCTGTTTAACAACACACTTTGAAAAATGTGTTCTGAGTGTAAAGAGGTGTGTATTTCTCTGAAAGATTTCTAACTTGAGAATCTATGTACAAAATATACAAAAGAAAAACGAAATTTTTCATTTCAGATCAATAACATCACATATATTTCTCTTTTTCTCTGTCATTTCTCACGTTTTGCCTTCTCCTTTCATTTCTCCGCACAGTCTTTTATCTTGTGTATGTGTGATACTTTACAAATTTTTCTTCCATTTCTTTTGACTTATTTATTTATACCAATATATTCTTATGAATTTCCTTTGGGCTAAAACTTTTTTCAAGCACTCTTTCTATAAGCTATAATTATTGCATTTATGTTTCTATCTTTGCCCCAATATATCTTTACTTCATCCTTCTTTTGAGGGATTTTTTTACAATCGTGCCCAGTGCTCTCTTGACTATTGAAATGACTGTCATTTCTATGATATCAAGATTTTGGTTTCCTAAGCCAGGCATTATTTCTTTTTGTTTAATCTGCTTTTATTCGATCTATCAATCTGCCAGTAAGGCTCCAATTTATTTTATTTATATGTTCTATTATTGACAATGATCAGTTCGAATTTAAATGCTTCCCTATTGAGCAATGGTTTGCAAGATAATTCCACTGACCTTTACACCTGTAGTAGCCTGCTTGGTAAATGGTGAATAGCTCACTAGTGCCAAAGATTGGTAGTTGAATCTTGGTAAAAAGCTGTGATTTTGAATGGTAATTTTCAAGGTAGGCAGATCCCATCAAATAGAAAGGGTGGCATAATATTTTTATTATATTCCCCTCATTTGGCCTTGTGCCATACTAAGCTAAAGCTTAGTAAAAATTCTGATGAGCTCAAATCATCTGGTTTCAATCAATTGGCCTACTGCGATTGCAAAAGTGTATTATTACCCTATTTGTAATTTGTGTCTTTATACTAGAAATATCTGGTAGCCATTGATGGGGATCAAGTGACAACTAGTTTTATCATACCTCAAGCGCTCTCTCTAGTATTCTCTCCAAATTTAACAGTGCCATAGTCTGCACCAACTCGTGTCTTCTCTTGAACTCTGTTCCAACCTCAATACAAGGGTCTCTGGGTCCGTTGGTATAGCTCCATTGATTATAGGCATTGATGTCATCTTCATTCAGTACGAATTTTCTCCTTCCTTTTTCTTTTCCTTCCTCTTCTTCTCACCATCATCATCAGCATTATCATCATTATTATCATCATTATTTGATATTTTTTCATTTTCTCTTGATCTTACTTGAAATATTTCTTCTCATAATTAAAAAGATAATTTTCTTATTTTTCTTTAGTATTGTATTCCCCATCTTTTATTCTCCTTTTTTTTCTTGCTTTTCCAATCAAACATACTTTACCTCTTCTCCTATCTTCTTCACTGTATTTGAGTGGCGAGTGAAAAGGTTGTCGGAAAAGAGAAAATCAAAACAGAGATCATCTACTCATATATAACAAAACTAGTTTAATAGATGCCTCTAGTAATGATTAAAAATAAAAGGAAGAAAAGTATTTAGTTTAAATACTTCACATTCATGGATTTCTTCGGTATCAAAGTATCCTGAGGTCATAAAAAGCAGCTGTGATAATTTTACTCTCATTAACAGCAACCGCCATTTTTTTTTTAGTTTTTATGAAGCTTCAACAAAATCATTTTATTCACATTTTTTTTTTTACTTATTCCAAAGCTACAAAAATCAGAATTTTTTTTCATTCTAATCATATTTTCAGCCTTCTATAAATTCCTTCTTTTTCCATGGAAGAGATATGCACATTGACAAGCTGAATGGAAGGCATGAATTTGTGTGAAAGCATGTTTGAAGGATTTCAGTTTCTTCAAGAGTTTTTTTCTGAACTGCACACACATTCTCACCTTGAATTGACCAAGACTATCTCAACAACTCAATCATATTTTACTTCTAATTTTTTTAGTTGAAGAATTCAAGACATCTAAAAAAAAAATGAATAAATAAATAGAATTCAATTCCCTACAATCGTACATGAGTCAGCTCAAATAGTGTAATGGTTAGTGCATCTCCCTCATACACCAAAGGCCTCAGGTTCAATTCCTGGTATGAGCAAAGAGTGCAGAAAAACTCATCAGGGCAAATTTCCCTGTGCACTCAAAAATTGGGTACACTGTGATTAAGGTGGAAGTATATCTTTGCATCCTACCCACGGGGTGGTCATAAAAGCTTTTAGGGATAAAGTCCTTGTCTCAATCAGATTTGAAACTTACAAGGATCACAAGACTGATGCAAGAACTTGGGACTTTGTTACCAGCAGGTTATACTTCAATGGAAGAGACCGATATTTTACCTTCCAATCATAGGTACATCAATCCAAATTTAATAGCCTAGTAAATCTGTGCCGGATTAGATTTACTATACATATTTGCAAAGATGATGATTGTCCATAATATTCTCTGCAGATTGTCACATGAGGTGCCATGGTTAGTAAATTGGACTTGCTAATCATTGCTAATGTGTTTGATCCCCTCTCGATATTCCACCATTGTGACCTTGTGCTGGACTAAGCTGAGCATTATATATATATATATATATATATGTGTGTGTATATATATATATGTATATACATATATATGTGTGTATATATATATATATGTGTATATATATATATATATGTATATACATATATATGTGTGTATATATATATGTGTGTATACATATATATATATGTGTGTGTGTGTATATATATATATATATATATCATCTATGTACTCTAAATCAGCCATTCTCAACAGGGGCGATATGGCTCTCCTGGGGCCCTGGCTTATCTGAAGGTTACCATAGACAAAAATAAATTAATTTTTGTCTCTCTGTTAATTTTGTATCCTTGTTTGATGGGGGTCTTGAAACCTTGAACCTGAGGAGCTTCAGGGGGAAATGGACAAAAATGGTTGAGAATGGCTATTCTACATCAAGGAGCATATGGGTCCTTTAAAGATTTTGTTGTACAACAGAACCAACCAGATCAAGGAATCAGTTGTGGAGAATTTTTTGTTGCTCCTATCATTCCTTTTGGCTTTTGTTCCCTCAAATGAAATTATGGTTCAGGAGATGATTAGATGTTTGCTAAGATAATCAATGTTTGTGACGTCTCAGTCTTGTTCAAGTGAGGTAGATTAAATTTCCTCAGCAGATGTGAAAAAATATGAAATCAAAATGTAATACATATTATTTTTACCTACTGTACTTAGGCACATTGAAACTTTCTGATAAAAGCTTTAATTTTTCTGATTTAACAATTTTGGTTAAATTATCCCTTCAAGTTTGATGTGAGATTTAATGAAAAATGACAAAAAGATTTATAGAAATGCTACCTTTCAATGCAGCCAGTAATTATAGATTTGATTTTGTGTATATAAATACACAGCATTATCAGATTTTAGTTGGACAGGTCTGGTTAGCCACTGAATAGAAACCATCACGAGACCAATGTGTTCTGGCAGCATCCATGTTGGAGGTGATGAATTAAAAAATTGTTAAAAAAGGTGATGAATAAATAAGTTACTTCTCTCGCTCTTTGTTGGGCAGTGATCACTAAAAAGTCTGAATTTTTCAAAAAACAACCATGAAAACTAAGGGATCTGACTAGCATGAACTCATATAGTCAGTTGACCCCACACTAAAACGGGGGGTAGGGTCTGAAAATAAAACAAAATATTTTAGACCTAATGAGGAATGGATATTTAATTTTTCAGCCCTTTATCTCCATTGTACACGAGACATACATTGCCAGCCTGACTAACTTCAAAACTGGAGAAACCTATGTTGACAGTTTGGGTTGACGGTTTCTATTCTTGTGATTCTTTTCTTACTGATGATGATAGACTGAGCCGTCAGATCTGATGGATCTCCTCTCTATATACACTTCAAATTCACCGGGTGTAATTGCGACGGTGGCTGACCAGTCCTATCCGCAAGTGGCATCGACGCTAGCAGTCTACGCAGATGAAGCCATCACCTGTCTGAGGTTGATCTTGAGCAGCCGTGTAGCAGGCTCTTCAGCATTTTGAAAGCTGGTCGGTGCGGCAGTGTTCGAAGCACCTTCCACCAGCGTGGCAGATTTTTCGCCACTCTGAATAATTTAGAACCAGTCTCTCCTAAATGTCTGAGAGAATGTCATACGCTTTGAGGTTATATCTCGAGATGTCCCTACGCTTCTCATTCTGACCTCCTTCAGAACACGGGCCATTGGTTTGCTCTCCGTAAAAACAGAGCTTTCAGTACTTGGCTAACCTCCATTCAAATCATGTGTCCCATCCAGCGGGGTCGACACTTGATGAGGAGCTCTTCTATGTCTTCAATTTAACATCGGTCAAGTACATCTGTGTTAGGTATCTTGTCCCTTCATTCATTACTGATAAGTTGGTGATTAGATTTGTTTCAAAGATAAAATTATAATTTCAGAATTTAAGCAAATGATACAATCTTGCTTTGGATAGGAGCCAGAGATAGGCAGGGCTAATTTCAATTTGTTTACTTTTAGACTTAATGGGACAGATAGTGATTAGGAGTTGGAGAAGGAGAAGGGTTCAGTTCTATATTATAGTTACATTGTAAATAGAATTCCCCTCTGAAACCCTTCTAAAAGAAATCTTCTTGAAAAACCTGACTGTCCAAGTTCTCTCCTTAGGTTGACTATGCCTACCAAATTTGGTTGATCTGTGCCAATATATAACGGGCAGACACAGTGACAGATGGACAGACAGAGGGGAGCAGTTGTTTTATATAAATAGATATATCGAAATAAATTCATAGGTCATGATTCAGTCTTAAGAGTATTTTCCTGGCTCTCTATGACTTTATACAACCATTCAAATAAATTTTGTATCCCATTATAAAAGAATGATTCCAGTTTTGATTGAACAAGTTTTCCAGAGATTTTTTCCATGTCTTGAATTTGTTAGAACCAAGACAAGAAGTATTTAGAGGAGCAAAACAAGTCTGGAGAAGACACCGTATTCGGAGGAATTTCCTTTCCTGACTCAGTGTTTATTTGCTGCATCTATTTTGCAACAGGAAAACAAAAAAAATGTCTCCATTACCGAGAAAAAAATCTTCTCACTTCCAATGCATTATTCAAATGAGCCAATTGCTCAATGTTGTGTTGTACAGTAATAGTTTATCCAGGTTCCAGCAATTCATTATAAATAATTCTCTTTGAATCTTACAAGACATAAAGAAGAACCTTTTCCTATATTGAATCTATTCAAGTCGAGATGAGATTCTCATGATAAATCCATTTTTTATTCCTTTTTTATATTGAGATAAAAAAAAAGAGCAACAAGTTTATAACTGCTGACTGATGTTTGCTTCCATAAGATCATGTGGAAACCATTTTTCTAGTTTCTGAATTTTTTCTAATGTTTGTAAATGATGTGCTAGAGTTGACTGAAGTAATAAAGAGCTAGGTCAACTTCAAAGGTACTGATAAGAATTCTTTAAGAAAAGGTTGTATTGAAAACTCTTTGTTTGGTTTTTATTCCTGGAGACTCTTTGTAGAACGTGGGGCTCAACTACTCTGGGGCAGTTTCAGTAGCAAGTAGGTTTTACTGGGTGGAGTAGCCAGCCCCACGCCCAACCTTCTTCCTCTTACTTGGGCTCGGGACCAACTATAGCTACAGACAAACAGTATTTTTTTTCTTTCTGATTAACCTTCTCTTAGATGGACTGCTTTAAAGGGCTAAAGGGCTCCAACTTTATCAATATCCAGGAGATATGAGGATTCATGCCTTTCCCAAGGGTACTAGTCCAAAATGAACATAAACCAACTTGGTAGAAACTTGAACTCTGTCTGCTGATTTCATATTCCGTACCAGTAGCTGTTATACCACTCCTCACCTTCACTAAGAACCTTTATATCAGCTTAAAATTTTTTGATTTTTTGGGGAGATGTCCACTGCATTTGGTCTCTATTCAGGTATCAGTATTGATTCTCTTGAAAAAAACACTTTAAGGAAAAAATTAATTGAAAATAATTAATTTTTGCCATGACAGTTACAGTTATTGAAATCTCAAAGTCATTTTCAACTTATTTCCCTTGTAACTTTACCTAACAAATTATTTCTGAGTAGGTAAGATGAAATATAATGGTTATGTTATTTTATTTATCGTGAGATACTTAAGTTGTTGGATAAAATGGATCAAGGGGCCTTATTCTGTGTCAGATTGTGACCACTTAGGAAATACGTGAAAAATGTCAAAAATTCATCTACTCGGGCCACTTTCATTTATTGTTGGTGGTTTTAGCCTTGACCACCAGCCATTACAAGTATTGCAAGAATTGCTGAATATGTTTTTACTGTGAAGCTCAATAAGAAGAATTTACGTAAGAAATATACTCGCAGCTCCGTAATAATAATGATTCATTGAATTTTCATGCACGTTTTGAAGATCTCAAGGACACATAACAATCCCCAAAATCCACATTCAAGAAGTAAAAGCAAGAAAGGAAGATGCGCTCACACGAAACATTAAAATATGTATACGAATTGCTTTTAGAAATAACTCTGCGCAAACTTTTTGGAATTTAACTTTTTCTTGAATGTGTTAATGGAGTTCATGTGATAGAACTAATGGAAATGAATCCCTGAAGCATAGTGCACTGTAGCTGGAAGCACCTAGCCAAGAGACAGGCATGAGGAGCATTGAGAAACATAAAAAGGTATGTTCCTTGGGAATTTCACTTAGATAGTGTGCCTTTAAACCATGGAATACTTTGTTCAATAAGTCAGTAAAAAAATAGGTAGTCTGTCATTTTCTTGGGGCTATTGGTTGTGAAAGGCAAAAATCTAATGAGATTCAACTCTATAGTTGAAACTCATTAGTTTTTTTGTCATGAATATAAAATAAGAACACCAAACAGCAACAGAAAAATATTGGACATATTTTTGAGGTGACTAAATAGTTGGAATAGAGATGAATGAGGATTTATTTTCTGTCACTCTGTTAATTAGCAATCAGACTTTTGGCGAGCTAACATTTTTTTCCTGGTCTACTAGTTCGATATTTTTAACATCTTTAGCTCTAACCTGTATATGTAGAATGTCCCCCATTGTTTCCTTGCAAAAATTGATACAACCAGTTTATTTTTTTCCTGCAGAAATCATGACTTTGGGTCTCCTTCGGTTTTATGCTGAAATCCAGAGCTTTGGTATTTTTAGGTTTTTCACATAGATAGAATTTTTGGTGTCTCCAGATTTTCTATCCAAATCCAGAGCTTGGATACCCTGTAATTTTCTGCTAGAATCTGCAGCCTTGGGATCTCTGGATTTTCTGTTGAAATCGAGAGCTTGAACCTTCTTAGGTTATATGTTGGAATCCATGATTTTAATGTCTTCTGGTTTTTATGCTAGAATCAAGAATATGGGTCTTTTTAGATTATGTACGGTGATCCATAGTTTTCATGTCTTTTGGTTTTCTGCTCAAATCTTGAGCTTAGGCCTTCCAAGGTTATATGCTCAAACCCATAGTTTTGTTGTACCAAATTATTCAACATTCAACTTTGAATCTAATAGTATAGCAGGAAAATGATCATGCTAACAAATATTTGACAGTTGACAGATAAGTTCTGTTGGATTATGTGAATCCAAGTTGACCATCTATATGCTTAATTAAGGATTACAATGATAAATTTCCTTTTTAGGGTTAGATCAGTATCATCAGCAGTGGTCCCGCAAAGCTGAAAGAAGAATAGAGGGATATAAGTAACACAATTCAATATAATGAATATCCATCCTTTCTTCTTTCTGAGATGAGAAATAGGAGAATGATACTCAGTGTCACCAACTATGTAGTTGAAGCAAGGATACCATGTGTTGGAAATATACAAAAAGTATCCGTGTATGTTACATCATCAAGTTGGTTTTCAGAAGCAAAGACACTCTTCACAACCTTCTTACCAGACTCGGTCCCTTATGGGAGAAAAGTTTGACAAAAAATTGTATTTATAGCATCCCATGCAATTGTGGAAAAGAATATTAGGGAGAAATCAGCCGATCTCTCAAAATCAGACTCGAGGAACATAAAGGTGTCTTTGTCAAAGGAGGTGGAAAAATCTGGTATAGCAGATGATTTCCCTGAAGAGAAGGGCACATATTATTGTCTCTGGGAAAGAGTTCAAGAAATTGACAGGGAATACTGCTGGAGGATGAGGAAATTGAAGAAATGTTTTTTTGGATTATCCAAAACATTGTGGTAGCAAGATCAAGGATTTAACAAATGAGTTCAAATGTCTGAACAAATCTTGCAATAACACAAAATACCTTACAATATTCCAATATCTAAAAAGGTAATAGACAGGAAATTAATGTATAAAAATGTGTGTTTATGATTGATAATGATGAAATTATACTGATTATCTTTACTACTTTCTTTTCCTCCAATATAGCATAGAAAGTACGCATCAAAATATGCTGCTCTAAAAGCATAAACTTTGAGCGGTTAACATTAAATTTTATTTCAAAATTTGAAATGGAAATTGAATGAAAAGCAACTAAGTTTTATGTGTGAAATGCATTTGTAGAGATTAGATTTCCCTCAAGGTTCCAATTTTAGAAACAATTCACATCATTTTAAATTTCGGGCTCATAAAACAAGACTTTGTTGTTATTTTTTATTCTGCAATATTTCAAATCCGTATAAAATGTGCCCACACTTTATTGGAAAAAGCCGAGTTATTGAAGGCAGAGTATGGCATTGATGACAGTTGCCTTTTTTTAAAAGGTTGTGCGTAGGTTACTGTTATGTTGAAATACCAAAATACCATGCCATCAATTGAGTGGTACTCTGCTGATTGCATCAAACATAAAAAATCAAAAGATTTGTTATAGAGGATACAATAGTTTTGTCTCAATCTATTCCTTGAAAGGTCAGACACCTCTTTGGTTAACACTTATTTTATGGCAGTGACAATCTTCCTTGATCTCTACACACTCAACCTCTTTTCATCTATCAGTAAATGAGATTTTTTTTTGAAAGAAAAGCAAAAATTAGAAAATAAATATATGCAGGGATGTCAGGTTCTTAATGTTGTTTTTTTTTCCTTGTAATGATGTTAACACATTCTCCTAAAATCTATAGAAATGATGCTGAATCCTAAAGTAAGAAACTCTAAAAGGAATTGTGTGATAGTCAAAGAGCATAATGATCACTTTTTTAGTGATACAGGTTTCACATTACTATCATAAAGGTTTTTCATAAGCCAAAATGGTGCAAAGCAGGAGTCAGCAAACTTTTGTGGGGAGGCGGGCCAGATTAGAAATGATTTGATGTCTTGCAGGTCAAGATGGGGGAGAACAATTAAACAATGATCAGATTAAGCTATGGAAACAACTTGTTTTTAATGACTGTAATGATTTCCATTATAGGAGTATATATAAAACTTCTCTCTATAAACCATGAATGAGAACTATGAAAAATTTCTTTTGCACAAAATATCACCAAATCGTGATTCCAGTGTTGTGATTCTTGTCAGATTTCTTTTCGAAAAATTTCATTTTTGAGAAAAAAACTTTTTTTACATAAAAAAAGTTGTGATCCTGAATTCTATCTCCAAGCAAAGGATTTAAAGATAAATAATGAAAACAAAGAATTTCTGTATCCAACATCATGTTGGCCAGATGAATTGATGCCATTGGCCAGATTTGACCCATGGGTAATAGTGAAGTAAAGAAGCAATTACCATTAATTTGTACAAGAAAAGTTCTTGAGCATTTCCTGACCGCAAAAATGGTGATGATGGTATGTTAAGCTAGGTCATTGCAGGTTGGGATGGTGGGAGGTACAAGAAACTGTGGTGTTGGAGAGGGTCAGTGCTGCCTCTATAAAGGCTTGATGCAAGACACCTGTTTTTGTAAAAGCAAAAAAATGGCAATGAAAAGAACTTTCAAGAAGAAGGTTATACCTTTATATACAGCCATTTTTTTTTAAAAACCGTCTGCAACATTTTTCTTTTATTGGAAACATTATTATTTATCTCAAAATTTCAGAGAAAAATTGAATTCAATATTATCATCAGGTAAGCTTTAGTTATCAGGAAAAATGTCAATGCAGTGAATTGAAAAATGAGATAATATTCCCAACTCTTCCGGATATCTGGAACCTACATAGGTCTATCTTCACTGTAGTTTTACTAATGTATTTTTTTTTAGATATCTGGAAACAACTAGCACTCTAAGGGAAATCATGGATCACCGCCACCCACATATGCTTCTTTTTACCTTGTAAATTAAGCAATGATGAGGGTAAAATCAAGTTATCTTGATGAAAATATTACCAGTACATTTTGAAACATAAATTAAAGATCTTTTTTTTTTTCCAAAGTACTGGTCTGGTTAGTCACTCAATAGAAACCACAATAAGACCAAAGTCTCTAGGCAGCTTACTGTGTTGGGGATGATGAATTAAAAAATTGGAAAAAGGGGTAATTACTGAATAAGTTACTTGTCTTGCCTTTTGTTGGAATGTAATCAGTAAAAACTTCAAATTTAAAAAAAAAAAAAAAAGCATGAATGCTGTCAGACACAAAGCAAGGGATCAAATAAATTGACCCCCCCCCCATGAATACCTGTTTGAGGGCATGGATTAAAAAAAAAAAAAAAAACTGTTCTCATTATTGAGAGGTGTGTGTATGTGTGTGTGTGTGGGTGTGTGTGTGTGTGTGTGTGTGTGTCTGTGTTAAGTTTCTACTACGAATGATTAAGGCTGGGCAAAATCTGGGTATATAGATAGATATGAATGTCAACACACTTATATAATCAAAATCCAGCAACAGTATTTTAACTGCTCTGTTGTGAGTGGCAGCGAATGATATTTCCTGTAATGAATCAGAAAAGGTGAACAAAATATGCTTGTCACACTGACTTCAATTTAATGATAAGGTGAGTGTCAGTTTTTAAAATATATTTACCTATACTTTATCAACATTGCAATCATTCATCACAGCCAAATCAGTAATCAAAGAGTTATTGGTTTTATAAACCGGAAAAATACCTGTTCTATTTTGTATCATCTTGAATAATTTGATACATATGGTTTTATTTTTAGCTACTAGTATCTACTAAGTTTAGTTTAGTGGTGCACAAACGTTGGGTACCCAGTGAGAATCAAGCACACCACAGTATTGATAGTCTATAGAATTATTTTGCTAACCATAGCAAGGCATCCAGATAGACTAAGATTAGTCCAAAGGGGACCTAATATGGAACACACTCATTGAAGTAGTAATGACCTGAAAGATTAGCTTACTAACCAATATGCAACTTCAGGGAATATATATATATATATATATATATATATATATATATATATATATATATATATATATATATGTAGATAGATAAAGAGAGAAAGAGACATAATGTATATAAATAATATAGATTTATGATCTATTGTTTTTTCAACTGCTGCTCAATTTGACACTTCTATGAATGAGGAAAATTGTATGTTAAGATCAGATTTAATTAGGTTTAACATTGTTTATAAGGAATGAAGTGACCTGTTGAGAAAATGGTCAAAGAGCAATTGACAAGCATTTGTAACAAAGAAAGAAAGCTGTTATTCTTATAGTGGGGGGGGTATTAAGATAGAGAAAGAGTTTGTAAAGATATAGAAATACAATATAGTGAGTGGGCAAAGAAAGAGGGTTAATTTTCCTTTTTTTTTTTCGTCACATTACATCATAGCATTCCTGTCTTTTAAATCAATTCTTGAGATAAAAAAATTGAAAGCACAAGAAAGAAAGAAAGAAAGAAAGAAAAAAGTTAGCTATACAGTGTTTACACTTCATAAATATATATTTATACAATGAATTAAGTTGTATTTTCGACAATATTTTCGGTTTTATTTCTTGTGCTATGATTATTTCAAAGGGGATGAACTGGAAAATTCAATTGGAAAGAAATAGTTTTATTACAGATACAAATATTGACAAATCTTGTCAAATGCTGTCAAAAATTGTACACATGTCACAGTTTTTGTACAGAGTCTGTTTTTTTTCTTTTTATTATTATCTTAGGAATAAATTCATTCAATTTTATTACAAACTCTGTATTATTTATGTATATTATTGCTGTCTCACTCTCTCACTCTGTCTCTCTCTATATATATGCATTATTTTTATTGTTCAACAGTACATCATTAATGTGTATCTGTATGTGTGTGTGTATATATATATATGTGTGTGTGTATGTGTGTGTGTGTGTGTGTGTGTGTGTATATATATATATATATTTATGAGAAAAAACAAATTGATGCAAGCGAGATGGTATACCTGTTTTCAAAATCTCCAAAACAGTTACATAGTGAATAACTGATGATCCCAACAAGAGAAAATTTATGCATAGTACCATGATAACAAAGTTTATGTTAAGCATAAAAAATACCGGAGAGAATTATACATAGATTACATTAACAGATATTGGGAAATAAGTGACTGAAAAATATGAAAGAAAAAAAAGGTTGAAGAAGTTTCCTAATGTGTTAAGTTTCAAAGCTATAAAGCTTTCTAGAATATATATATATATATATATATATATATATATATATATATATATATATATATATATATATATATTACTCATCCGAACACCTTATTTTCTCCATTTTTTTTAAATAATCCCTTACCAGCTAATTATTATCAGAATAATTATTATATGTTATGAATATATTCTATTATCTAGATATTCATGCAGTTGTTCATAGATAATACCAAATACCAAATTCGCAAGGATCAAAAAGAACAGGTCTGGTTAGTCACTCAATAGAAACCATGATACGACCGTCTTTTGGCAGGGTGATCAATTAAGAAAATCTGGAAAAGAGCAACCAATGAATAAGTTACTTCTCTCACTTTAGTTGAGCATCATCATCATCATCAGTCTTTTAGCGTCCGTCGTTGGACCTTCCCCAGGATTTGCCACACTTCTCTATCATGGATGTCGTGGAGCCAGTACTTTCTGAACTTGTCTAGCTCGTCTCCTCATCTAATATTCTGCCGGCCTTGGTTGCGCATGTGATCTCGGGGGATCCATGTCGTGAGTCGTGATGTCCATCGGTTGTCTGCCATTCTTGCAACATGGCCAGCCCACCGCCATTTGAGATTTCTAATGGATTCTATGATGTCCCTGACTCTTGTCTTTTCTCGGATGTACTGTGCTGTCTTGTGGTCTCTCCATGTGAGGCCCAGCATTATTCTTTCATGTGCACATTGCATGGTTCTCAGCTTACGGGTCTGTCTCTTGGTTAAGTTCCATGTTTCAGATCCATAAGTGACTATTGGGAGGATGCATTGGTTATACACCCTTCTCTTTAGGATGAATGGGATCTTCTTATTTTTGAAGGTTGAGCTTGCTCTACCAAAGGCTTGCCATCCTAGTGTGATTCTTCGCTTGATTTTTTCTTCTTTTGAGGGTCCTAAAAAAATGAATTTTCAGAAAACATGCATGAATGATGCTGGTCACAAACTGAGGGATCAATTTTGCATAAATTCATATTGCAAACTGAACCCCCCTTCCTGCTAAAAAAAGCATTTGGGGAGGAATCTAAAAAAACAAAGAAAGAAATTTTTTTTCTAGAGATAACAAGGAGTAGATGTTCAAATTTTCAGCTCTCTAGCTCTTTTTGCACAGCCCGTACAAATGATACATACATAGCCAGCCAACCAGATAGCCAGACCCATTTAAAAACTGAAAAAACCTACGTTGACAGTTTTGGCTGATGGTTTTCTAATTTAAAGGGACATTGCCACTGCTCCTGTGTCTATTATTGTTTTTTCCGTTATTGGAATTTTCTGAAACACCTTTCTGTCGTGTTTTCTACTCTGATATTTCAAAGGAGCTGATCCAGTGTTGATGAAGTTCGAATAGGAGAAAGATTTTTGCATCTCTTGGAATGGCTGTAATTAACAAAAGTCAGTTCTTCAGATCTGTTGTATGTTCATATGCTGATATCAAAGTAGGTGAGTCAGTTAATTCAGCTGCTATTGGAAAGACATAAATGATGAAATATATTGATTAAAAAAATCATATTGACAAAAGCCCACTTTCTTTACACACCCACGCAAACATCTATCTCTATCTCCCTCACTCTCTCTCCCTCTCTCTATCCATTTATCTATCTATATATATATATATATATATATATATATGTGTGTGTGTATATATATATATATATATATATATATATATATATATATGTGTGTGTATATATATATATATATATATATATATATATATATATGTATATATATATATATACATACATATATATATACACATATATATATATATATATATATATATATATATATATATATATATATATATATATAAATATATGATCATGAAAGCATTAGCTGGAGCCAATTAATGATAGTATACTCAGACTAAGGACTAACTATGCGCAATGAGGTCACAGGTGTGATGAATGAAAATTACAACGTGGAATTTAGTCAGAAAAAAATTGCTTTGATGTAATAGTCTTTGAATTCCTTAGATAAAGCATTATCAGACATAATCAACTTTTTTTCTCAGTATTTCCATTATCTCATCTTCTTCTGCCTTCTTAATTCTCAGATCACTATTCTATGGGCACTAAGTAAGCAACATGAATCAGAAATAAAGAATAAGCCTCTAGCAAGATTTGTATTTGCATCTCTTATCCTTTGGAGTTTATCTTATCATGCCAGCACCTTCTCTGATCTCCACTACACCACTATGATGTTATTGGGGTTGTTTTTTTTAATTTCTTAGATGAAACATTTTCAATTATTAGATTGAAGAAGGAAAGAATACATCTATATAGCTATATTTGAACATGTTTTCGTGACCTAATCAGTAAGGCAAAGTCATGGTAAGCCAGCTTCCCAAGTGGGAGAAGAGTATTTACAGTTAACAAAATGATAATTTACAGTTGGGGTAATATAAGAAAAGCAACATAAAGCAGAGGAAATGTATTGAATTTGCCAGTCTGTACGATACATGATTTATCAAGACTCATCCAAGTACCATTGCTGTCCAATCCAAGCCTCCATAGATGGCACTTGTCATAATATTAACACATTGGATGCTGTGTAATATTGGCATACATTTTTTTAGAAATTTAATTGTGCATCTAATATGCTGCCAGATAGAGTAATTTTAAAAAAAGCTTTTATACTGAGGTTTGTGGTGATTGATTAAAATGTTTCTGGTTAGGTTTAATCATGAATTAGAGTAATTGTATCTTGTAATAAAGGATATTATTGCTTCTCTTATTTTACCATGACCATTGCATTTATACAAACTCAGATAGTAAGCAATACAAATCTTGAAGAGTAAAAATAACGTTGAAAAACAAAAGGTGAATGGAATTGGACCGAAAAATTATTGAAGCTTCTTGGCCAAAGTCGCCTCTAAATGAGCAAATCTTTAAACTTTTTAGATGTTTTTCAGATTTCCTTTTTACTTTATTATTGTTATAATTACTTATTCTTGAGATTTTGATACTTACCGATTGGTTCCTTGTCAGTCTTTTGTTAGTGTTTCTTTTTTCCAATCATTTCTTCATTCCAGTAAAAAAAAAATCTTTTTATCTCTTGAAAAGTTTTCTTCAAGAGGTTGTAAAGCAAATGAAATAGCCGGTCTGGCTGGTCACTCAATAGAAACCGTCATGTAACCAACCTCTTCTGGCAGATGTGATCAATGAATCTTACTTCTCTTGCCTTTTGCTGAATGATCACTAAAAATATCTGAATTTTCAACTAGAAAAAACAAGCATGAACACTGCTGGACACAAACTAATAGACCAATTTAGCATAAACTTGGATTGTAAATCGGGAATGTTCAAATTTTCATCCCTCAATATCTATTGGTGCAGCCTGTATCAGTAGCACATACATTCATAGCCTTCTAACCAGACTAACTTAAAAACTGAAGAAACCCATGTAGACAGTTTTGGTGACAGTTTTGGTTGACTGCTACTAATCAGGGACACCCTACAATCAGTATTGATTCTATTTAATATCTATTCTTCAAAAAATGATGCCATATGCTTCAATGTGAGGCAGGAAAAAGGAGCATTTAATCTTTTAGACCTTTTCTTTCCCGTGTTCCTATTCTGTCCTATGTTTATATGTTATAGGAGACTTTTACCAATGAACACTTTGAATCTAAGGTTTTGCCTTGCTATTGGATGGTTGAACAACAGTAGCCATCAAAGATGGTGAAAGGTTCTATCCTTTTTCCATATGCACATACAACAACGATAAGTTTTCAACAGGGTTTATATTATCTACAGAAATAACTTTCACTTGATGATTTTCTCCGATCTTTCTTCTCGTTAATAACGTAAAGATTATTAGGATGGATTTATGATTTCCTAAACATTTTGCATTATGTTTGAACTGTACAGCATGATTTCTAAGATGCATTTTTTTTGCTGTATGCTGCAAAACTCACTAAAATATTCACATTGAGTTATTCAAACAATTTTCAACACTGAACAACAAATTATCGAAACTGGGAAAATGACAAAGATATATATATATATATATATATATATATATATATATATATATATATATATATGTGTGTGTGTGTGTGTGTGTATATATATACATATATATGCATATATATATGTATGTACATATATGTATGATTATATACATGCATATATATTCATATATGTATGTACATATATGTATGTTTATATACATGCATATATCTATATACACATATATACTTATATATAAATATATGTGTTTGAATATGTATGTGTATGTATGTATGTATGTATGTATGTATGTATGTGTATACATATATATATATGTATATATATGTAAATATATACATGTATGCATATATATGTATATATTTACATGTATATATATGCAAATATATATGTATATATATGTGTGTTTATATACATGTATATATATAAATATGTATAAATATATATATATGTATATGTATAAATATATATGTGCGTGTATATATATATGTATATGCATATATATAAATGTATATATATGTATATGTATGTAAATGTGCAGATATATATATAGATGTATGTATGTATGTTTATATATATGTACATATGTATTTGTATATGTGTATATATATGTATATATATATATATGTGTGTATATATATATATGTATGTATATGTGCATATATATATATATATATATATATATATATATATATATACACATTTATTTATATATATGTATGTATATATGCATATATATGTATATATCTATATGTATGTATGTATATGTGCATACATATATATATATATATATATATATATATATATATATATATATATATATATATGTGTGTGTGTGTGTGTATGTATATATTTGTACAATATATATATATATATATATATATATGTATATATATATATATAGTGTGTGTGTGTGTGTGTGTGTGTGTTTGTTCAAAGAACACTTGCTGATCATTCTCTTTTCGGAGAAGGGGAAAATGCACTTACAATTTTATCAACATTTCCTTGCCGATGAGTGTATTCTTCTATTTTTTTTTCCCATTTAAGGAATATTTTATGAGCAAATGTCACTAATGTTATTATCAATTTGATTGATGTTGATTGCTTAACAGTAGTAAAATGTGAGAGAAATAGACAGAAGCATAATTCCCTTAATGCAATCAAAGCCCAAAAGAGCTTCATTTCTGCTGATTTTTATCACCAATAAAAGTTTGGAGATTAGTGTATTCGTGAGTTCACCAACTCATATAGCAACCTATTTATTCTTCAAAGATAGAGCGAAATAATGACATTTATTAAAATACAAATTATTATTTGCTTCACCTCTCTGCTACTTATTTATTTCAATTGCAAACATCGTATACAGAATGGATCTTTTTTTAATTAATGAGAATTCAAATATTTTAAATGATGGCTGATTTTACCCTGCTTTCTCTTTTCTTTAATCAAAATCGCTCAATTGATTAATTTTCAAGGTATATTGAAATGTTGCTCTTTTCAGTTTATAGATGGTTATTTCGTATGTATGTGTGCATGTATGTATGCATGTTTGAGTGTACATGCAAATACACACATACACAGGTACACATATGTATAAAGAAGTATAAAGAATTATATATAAACACATGAAATAAGAGAATACATGTATGGATGCATAGTGAGATACCACTTTGGCATTATACTTACATTGTCAATAGAAGCCCCATCCCCAACCCATCCAAAAACCCTTCAAAAAATTTTCCTTCAAACTTTTCAAAACCTTCTCCTAGATTCATTGAGTATGCATGCCAAATTTGGTTGGGCTGCGCCCATGTTTAGGTGGGGTTTTTTAATGTGACAGACAAGCAGATGACAACATTACTCACTTATATACAAGATATATTCATGTGATCATACATGTATTTGTCTTATGTGCCTATTATATTAAGATAAACATGTCAATGTTTTTGTGTGTATTTTTGCATTTTTGTTCATATATATATATATATATATACACATGAATATGTATAAATATATGATAAATATACAATGGTATAGGATTTCTCTAAAAGGACCAAAAATAAAATGTTTGCTAGAAAACTTTGGATTTAATAGTCCTGTGTTTTATTTTCTGATATTATTATTTCTGCCATTCCGGAATGAGATAACATATTCAATTTTATTTAATCTTTAAGTAAAATTTATGACCAATACTCAAAAAGCAATAAGATTATTTAGAGCAGAACAAATAATGGTAATAAACTAGAAAGGAATTGATCATTGACAAAAAATTAAATCTAATTCACAATAAGATATTATCATTCTGATAAAAATTCTGAAATAAGTTAACCCATTATACCTGCAAGAAAAGTTTCATCATGTTGGATTAATTCGTCTTGTGTGTATGGTATATGAAGCAGTTTAGTGGAATTGGTCAATACTATAGTTATTGTACTGTGACCAATTTGAGGATTATGAGGCAAAGGGGAAACACTCCTGTTTTACAATTCAAAAGAAGAAAATCTGCTCCCAGATACCAGTGTGTTTTAACACTTTCAAGGCTAACCTATTAGAGTGTTTAGTTACCCAAATTAAACTGTACCAGAAGACTTCTAAAAGAAATCAATGGGACATATATATTCCAGCAGTCATAGAAACCTCGGGATGCATATATTTCTCAGAAAGTTTCCAAAGGATTACATGAAAAGAAAATGAAACTTTTCAGCACATGGGCTCTGAATCACACTTCATTTTCTCTTATAAAAGCACATAAAATTTAAATCTAATCAAGTGCCTGTCAGCAAAAAATATATCCAAGAAAAATCAAAGGAAATAATACTGATTTTTTTCTGATTTTTTTCTTCAGACATTTTTTTTTAATCAGTTATTTATTGGCTTACTTACTTCCTGTTAAGCTTATATTTGCAATAAGTGCCAGGAGTAAATTTGAAAAAAAAAAATGAAATAAATTGCAGGTCTTTTTTTTTTTCATTTCTTAAGCACCTGCTACTTTTCAGAAATTGAGTCTTTGAAGAGACTACTTACCTGAGTGATTGAAGCTGAATTATATGTTTTAATTCTGCTCAGTTGGTCTCACACCTGGCACTGTTTTGCAAGTCATGAAATCAGACCAGTAAACTTCCCTTTCAAGAGAGATGTCATAGTTGAAGAGATACAGGTCCAATAAGTCACTCAATAGGAGCCATCATATGACCATTGTCTTTTGGCAGCATGCTGTGTTGGGGGTGATCATTGAAAAAATTGGAAAAATAGGTGATCAATGAATAAGTAATTTCTCTCGCCTCTAGTTGGGCAGAGATCATTAAAAAATGTCTGATTTCTCAAAAAGCAGGCATAAATGTTGTCAAACACAAACAAAGGGACCAATTCACCATTGATTTGCATTGAACCCTGCTCTAAAATTCTAGGTGGGGGGGTCAAAAAACAAAAAAAATGAAGAATTCTATGGTGACAGTTTTGATTGATTATTATAATTCCTTTCTTTATTCAATATTTAAGATGAACTGCGTCACATATCATTGATATGAGAGTTGATTTTGTTTTGTTTTTTTATAATTCATCTGCGTATATTATTTGAAATTTTGTCTGTAACTTTGAGAAAGGTCATTAGCATTCAAAATTATGTTTATACAATTGAATCCCTCCCTTGTATTCTTGATATGTTGTCAAGGATTGGATGAAACATTCTGTTGACAACATCAGGTGTACAGAGAAAAAGATTCCATCGTCCAAACAAAATAAATTCCATTGCATATAACGTGACCTGTTACTGGGGAATCTTGTCATAAACTTATGAATCATCCGTGATACAAATTGCTTGTGTTTGGATGGCAATATTAAAGTATTAAATCAAAACTCAAATCAAAAAATGGGAAAATCAATAGAAACTATCACATGGCCAATTTCTTTTGGCAGCATGTCTTGTTTGAGGTGATCAATTAAACACCCCCAAAAAATCGATGAATAAGTTACTTCTCTTGCCTTCTGTTGAGAAATAATCTATAAAACAGTCATAATTTTTAAAATAATAAGCATGAATGCTGCTTGACACAAACTAAGTGACCAATTTAGGATAAATTTACATTGCAAATTGAAACCCCCACTAAAAACCTTTTTAGTGGGAATTTTCAAAAAAAGCAAAAAAAAATGGGGTTTTCTCGAGACATAATAAGGAGTAAATGTTTAAATTTTCAGCCCTCTGGCTCCATCAGTGAAGCACTGTACAAGTGATACATAGTTAGCCAGTCAGCCAGCCAGCCTGGCTAATTTAAAAACTGAAGATACCTTTGTTGACAGTTGTGACTGATGGTTTCTAATTAATCCTCAATTTAGGTTAATACATAATATGAAGAAATGATTGTAGATCTTATCATCTGTCAACGGTTTGCGTGCCGATTATCTCATGCTTCTAATGTCTATGGTAGATAATATATAATTTGCCGAGATGATTGGACATTCTGATGTCTGTCATCCGTTTATCACATGCTTCTAATGTCTTTGATCAATATATCACTGTTTTCAGCACGACTGCAATTGAATTACAAGAGTTCTCAGTATGGAGAGGTCCAATATTCATACAATAAACAGCTAAAAAAATGTAATTTCTTTCTTAGAATGATTGTGAGAATGGCTCAGCAATAGAAAAATTTTCAAAAAGACAGCATCAGGAAATATCCTATCAAGTTTGATTTAAAGTAATTCTTCTTTAGGCATGGAGTTTTAATTGTGAAATTATGAGAATCTTTTTTACCTTTGCTCATAACTAAAATAGTTATACAAGCATCCCACACTTCTTGAAAGTTTACTTTTCACTAGTTTTTCCCCTGGTGAAAGGCTGTAATTTGGAGTGCTGATTTTCAAAACAAGAGTTGAAGCTGTAACAATTTTGTCTGGTCAAAATGAACATGCAGTCTACTGATATCCTTATGAAATATGTCCTTTCTCTTAAATGATACTGGTGCGTTTCATCAGTTTAAAGCTGACTTTGATTGGTCTGATTTGGAGCAGTACATGTTCAAATCAATCATTTGGTTCATCTAAATCAGCTCATAGTAGAAGCATGCCCTTCTAACTATATATATAGTATTGCCTATTTTTTTTTGGTATGCATAAATATCAATCTTAAGATGTCTAATGTTAGTAGTGGACTTTGTTTTGGTAACTTTTCCAGATGCACAGAGCTATAAATAGAATATATAGAAGCACAAAGGCAACAGATAAAAGATGGAGAGTGTTGATGATCAATAGATTACCTCCCTTGCTATTGTCCTACAGAGTTACATGTTCCTCTTAGGGTAACTATAAATAGCCTCTTGGGATGACGGTGGTTGTTCATTATTTGATCCCACTTACTCAGTTTGTATTTACTTTGAACAGTTCAACAAAAATAGACTGGGGTATACTTTGAAGCCAAGGTATGCCAGTTAATATCTTCATCCACTTCCCTTAGAACTGGTAAACTCTTCTGTCAATTCTAGTGTTAGGGTTTCTGAATATCTAAAATGATAAAACCATGTGAGTTCACTATTGCTTTAAAAAGATGCTGACAATTTCCAATTGGTTCTGGAATGTTGATTCTATCAGAAGGGTTGCTTCTAAGCGATTAAAAGAATAGTTCTATTTTACCATCATGAAAATTTACAGAAAATGATCATGAATAAACAAATATAAGACCTAGAATTAAATTTCTTTCCTAACAATTTTTGAAGAAATATTCTTGGAAAATATCTTTTTTTTCCTCAAAATACTGCACTAGTTTATATTATTATGGTGTGTGAATTCTTTTAAATCAAAAACCTTTTTCGTATTCAATTGCATCACTTATTCCTATTGATGGCTTTCCCAATGGCATAAGTGTGAAGGGAATGCAGATCAACTCGGTTGGATTTTGAACTTGGCTCACCAATTCCATGCTTCTATCCACATGGCCACCAACATCTCCACTGATATTTTCAAGAAACGAATAAATGTTTCCATATAATACATAGATGCCTACTATTAGGCTCTTCCAATTTATGTGGTGTAGCATAAAAAGATGACCTTTTTGCGGTTTGGCCGGAAATTGTATTTCTGAGCCTTTATCATGATTTGGCAACCTCTATTGACCTCAGAGGTCAGTGCCACTAATTAAATGCTCATCCTCATGTCAAGTTACTCTTATAGACTGATTTTCAGTCCAAGCAATAAGACACATACAATCATAGTAATAGATTTATTTTTTTTATATATCATTACTATATTAGGTATTCATGGATTTAATTCCTTTGATAGTACATCCGTTTCATACATATATATCATATATGTTTCATATATATATATATATATATATATATATATATATATGTTTCATTCATATATATATATATATATATATATATATATATATATATATATATATATATATATTTCATATATCTGTTTCATGTTTACTCCTACTCTTTACCAGTCAGTTTTACTAATAGTTGTAAATTGTTTAGGTGATATATCCTCTTGTCTCTCTCCTTTTCCAATATTCATCTTGTCTGTATCTTTGAGCAATCTCATTATTGCTTTGCCATTTTTGTATGTATTCTGAATGACTCGTATTTATTTCTCGTTTACACCTTATTTTTAGATTGAGTTGAAGACTGCCGTCTGTTAAACTGAGTCAAATACTTTTCATAATCAATGAAAGCCAAACAAAGTTTGTTCTTTTTAAATACCTTTTTGATCAGTTGATTTATTGTGTGTAGATGGTTTATTGTTGAACAGCCACTTCTGAGGCCGGTTTGATTTTCATCTAGAGTGTTTGTTAGTCTGTTTATTCATCGATAAAGTCCATAAAAAAGACCGTAAGGATGGAGGGTGAAGTTTTAGAAGCAGTTGAGGAATGTTTTTACCGAGGTCAGAAAGTTAGAAAAAGACCATGAAAAGAAAATCGAATGACACAGCATGATTGGTTGCAAAGCATTTGATATAAATAGGGACATACTAAAAAGTATCTTGCCAATATGCTTAAAATTTAGCTTGTATATGAATGAATAATACCACATATGATGTGTCGATATGAGACATAGAAAGTAACTGAACAAATATAAAACCAAGGTCAGCATAATCATGGTCATCATGGAAGGAGATGGGAAAGGCCTTTGTATAGCAATGGATTTGCAATTGCTGATTACAATGATGATATGTCTCATATATATATATATATATATATATATATGTATATATATATATATTAGTCAAATATATATATATATATATTTCATTTTTGAGATAAAAAGCCTGATAACATGCTGTGACTCAAATGTATGTTAGTGGCAAATGCTGGATCATATATTACTAAATTGAATTTGATGTCTAAAATTTCTTTTCTTTTTCATATAATTATTTGTTCTAAGTGTTAATGTAAAAACGAAAAAATCTTTAAAGCAAAAAAAACAAAATATTTTTGGTTCACTTTAGGCATTAAGTAAACACAGATTGCCAGCAGATAAAAATGTGAAGATGGAAGCATATTCCCTACTGACAATGGCTTTGTGTGTATGCGTGCGTGTGTATTTTGTTACTATTACTACTAATAATAATGATACCTACTATCATTTCATTGATAAGAAAACGTCAAAACTTGTATAAAGATCAATTTTATTGTTACAAATGTTTCTTGCATTCATAAGAATTATTACTGAAAATTTTAACATAAAAATCATGACCTCCAAGATCAACCTCACATAATCTATTTTAGAAGTTGACCTCTCCTCAGTCTAAATTCAGGTCAATAGGCTATGTAGTTTTAGTGGAGAAGTGGCAGTACCGAACAAAGAAAAAGCTCAAATATCAGTATTAAAAAATGGTCGACTGTAGTTGGAAGTTACCCAAGGCACCTCTTCCATTCGCTAATTTCCTTTTGGAAAGGGCTGGGTGTAACTCCAATCCCTTATTCATACTTCTAATTTAATCACACAGCTTAGAGTGTACTCAATTATCTGCTGGGTGCATAGGAAAATTTTTTCTTAATTAAGAGTTCTCCACTCTCTTCACTCATACCGGGAATCAAAACCAGAACCTTCTACAGGCAAGGCAAACACACCAACCATTACACCATCTCTGCAAAATATTAGTATAGATCTGAAAAAACAGCTTTTCTTCATTCTTCCAATAGGAATATTTTGTCTCTCATGGTCTATATATTTTTAGTTTCTATGAGGGTAATAACAAAACCTTTCCCTATGTCAAAATAGCAAAAAGAGGATATCTTTACTCAGTGCGTCACTTTTGTAATTTCCACCTTACTTTTTTAGAATCATCTGTTGACAATTAAAAATGAAACCGTGGGTTTTTTTTTTTTAGCCTTTCCCAGTTCACATAATATCTACTTCACAATAATTAAATTGCTCGTTTAATGAATAAGAAGACAGTGTAAAATGTGGATGACATTGTAATTTCCTGTTTTGAAAGAGCCAGTGAAAGACCATGACATGATAGTATTAGACTTGTTTAGAATCAGTGATCAAACTTTTCTCTCTCTCTCTCTCTCCCCCTGATATGATCATCTAGTTCTAAATTCATTTATTCATTTAAATTCATACTATACTGGGATTGCCACATCTAAACATTAAAAAAAAAAGGATGGTCCCCGGTCATGCCATTCTAAAAAGGAGGATGTTCTCGGTCACTGTCATGGTTATCAACATATGCAAATATATGAAAAGTCATGATAAAAAAATAGTATTCTTTCAACATTTCATTTATGGCTATTATAGCAATATGGAAAGAAAAAACAATGCATATTGCTGAAGAACAATAAAATACAGCACATGGCACTACATGCTAGCCCTAAAGCTGCTAAGTTGATAGCACCATACAGGCATCCTCTCCTCCTCTTTCTCTCATCCTCTCTCTTGTCATTTCACTTTCTTCTTCTTTTTTTCGTTGAGAAAATGATCCAAACTGAAAATGCGGACATTAGAATAGTTTTTTAAAATTCCATCTAGATGAAGATTTCATAACCTAAAAGGAGGAGATGTATGACAACCCTAAATGCACCTAACTACCAGGGTAACTTTCAACTGAGCTCATAATTTGAATTATGGTTTTTACTGATATTTTCTTATTAGGTTTTTGTTTTTAGTTGGGGTGGTCATGTTCTTGTTTATTAGAAAGATTTGTCTATGTGAGTATTTTTGGTTATAAATATTATCTCCATTTGTTATTAGTTTATTTTCTTAGTATGGAAATTTGTTCATATTTCCCCTTTAAAAGCATTGAAATTACTTGTGTTTGAGCTACATATTAGTTTTTTCCTGGCTAGATAGAAGAAAATAACCAAACAAATTTTTGTTCTTCAATTATTCTGAGAATGAGCGTCATGATAATTCTGAATTGTGTGTGTATTAATATTTGTCTGGATAAATATATATTTATGAACAACTCACATTCTGAGCCACTAGGAAATGCATGTGTACTATGAAGCCACCTCAAGTCTAATGATGGGAGTTAACTCAATATTGCTCATCTTGTTCTGACAAGAGTCGTGCGACACTTAATTATAATGAAATTATAGCAAGGCAATTTTTTGATACTTGATAACTGATCTTCAGTAGAGCTAGCTCAATCTTCAATAACAATGAAATCCCATTAGTCCTAAAAAGAAAGGTATGAAACCAATGCATCCTCCTGATAGTCACCTACGGCGCTGAAAGATGAAACCTAACCAAGAGACAGACCCGCAAACTGAGAACCATATAACGTGCACATGAGAGAATCATGCTCAACCTCTCATGGAGAGACCACAATACAGCACAGTATATTAGGGAAGAAACAGGAGTCCAAGATCATATTGAGTCCGAGACATCATATGGAATCCATCAGGATAGCTCAATGGCAATGGGCTGGTCATTTTGCAAGAATGTCAGACAACTGATGGACATTATAACTCACAACATGGATCCCCAGAGATCTAGCAGGCCAGCAGGATATGAGATGGTGAGACAAACTGGATAGGTTCAGAAAATCTTGGCTCTGCGGTCTCTACAATAGAGAGGTGTTGTGAATCTTGGGGAAGATCTGTGCCTAACCACAGCCGATAAAAGACTGATGACAATGATCTCTTACTCAAGAGGTATCAAAGGATAATTTCTGTTGAGAAGGTCTATACCAATCTACAGTGAACTTGTTTTGACTTAAAATAAAGCATAATAAAGCATAAAGATGATTAGAGAAAGTGGAGAGTCTAAATGAAACTTGATACCTTGTTGGCAGAAATTGGATTAAATAAAGGATTAGTTTCAAAATTCCCAGAAGAGTACCAAATATGACTGATATCTGAAGAAGGTCAAAAGGTTCAATAGTCGGAACATTGCAACAATAACAACCAAGATGAGAACACCAGTTTGAATAAACCAGTGTATGATATTCTTAACTTATTCATGATTCAATCAATTCCTCACAGAAATACATGTATCAACCAGGTTTTTAAATATTCTCATGATAGAATATGTTTTCAATAGAATTCATCACTCAACTTCTGTTTCAGTACTGTCTCCCTGAAGCAATCAGTTTAATTTAGAGAGAAAATCTAAATTCTTCAAAAACAAAAATAATTCTTCCATTGAACTCCTCAAGATTAATAGGTGATCAACTAAGTTTGTGACAGTCACTATCACCTAACATTGATAATTGAATCATCCATCGTCTTGGTGAAAAAAAAAAAGAAAGTGAATAGAGTGGATTAGAGGGGAGAAAGGAAGATAAATGGCGAAAATAATGAGACAAACCTAATGATACATCACAACAGATGCTATGGTCTCCGTATTATGAACGCAAAGGAAAAAAAAAAGGTGGAAGAAAGAGAGAAAAAAAGGAAGTGTGAATTATTGAACTGCTTTTCTTTTCCGTTCCTGCTTTCCACATTCACCTCTCATCAACAACAACACTTCCTTCCTTTTTCTCTCTCTTCCTCTCTCTCTCTGTTTCTCTCACTCTCTCTCTCTCTCTCTCTGTTTCTCCCCCTCTCCCTCCTTCTGTCCTGTTATCAAACTATCTTTCTTTTTTGTCTACCATTTCTTCCTATGCTAAAACATTACGTTTTTAATTCCAAACATCATTTGAAAAAAAGATTAAGTTCGTTTGTTTATTCAATTTAAAACAGTTTTAAAAATCAGAAGCCCTCAAATAGAATTTCTTAATAAAATAAACTGATTCATGTGTTGTTTACTTGAAGTGATTTTTATTTTTCTGGCTTTTCCTCGTGAATTAGTGTTTATTGTCTCAAAATATTTATATTCCATATTGTAAGATAATTAAACTTAATACGAGGCAGAATAGAAAAGTATTTTTTTAGCCAGCTGCTCGTGTGAAATGAACTTATTTACAAAGTGAATGTTCTCGTAGTTTGATTAGGGGCTGGATAGAGGGAGAGAGAGAGAGAGAGAGAGAGAGAGAGAGAGAGAGAAAACTACTTGTATGAGGAAAGGAATAAAGAGGAAGTGAATGTTTATTTATTTTTCAGTCAATTGTCTCATGAATAGAATATATATTTACTGGCTGGAGATCCCCAATAAGGTGGGTTTCAGCTTGTAATAGTTAATTCCATAAGTGAACCCTTAAAATTCAAAATACACTTTTTTTTTTAAATCAGATTCTTTTAAGAAATAGCTCAATGCGTTTTTCATTCAGAAAAGATTGTGTTTATTGTTCTGGTTGACCGTGATAATATCTACCTGTTGGATTTTTTCCACCATTCCATTAGTAAATATCTCCATACTATTATTACCTGATGGCAGCCCATTGCCATTCAATGGTAGTTTCAATAAAGTAAAAGCAAATTCCACTGACATTTGATTAAAAAAAAAGACTTAAATTTGTAGCCTTGAATTCCCCTCTCCCCCTGCGTGGCACTTTCTATTGAGTAACTAACCAGATCTGTTCTTTCTTTTTATTTTTCTCAAGGAGGTAGGGTTAAATATTGTATTACAAAGAGAAGAGAAAATATGAGACAAGAGAGGAGAGGGAAAATATAATAGGGGAAAAGACAAGGTTTCACAATGCAGAAGGGGAAGAAGATGAATTTTCAGAAAAAAAAGGATGAAGAAAGAACGATTCTAAAAGAAGAAGAGCAAGAAAAGAAAGAAACGGAAACAAGCCTCACTGCTGCAGGGTCAAACTCCACTCCTTCTTCTATTCTGCCGATCAAGAATGATTACTGCAACTTTGACATTGTATACATGATTAAAAAAAATCTATCAAAAGAGTTTTCTATTATAAATGTATTCATCTATTAGAATGAAAAAAGCCCTTGCGTATCTGTAAGATAGATTCTGTAGATACATAAGATGTCAATTTAGCTCAGTCGGTAAGAGATAAGCCAACCAACCAGTTGATCCTGATTTGAAATCCAAATTTTACTCCCCTTAAATTTGATGAGGATTTTTCTTACTGTTCTTGTTATAGTAGAACAAAAAAGTCAGCTCCAGACTTGGACATTAGTTTGACAATAATGGACGCGAGAAGATGTCGGGAAGGAAAGAAAAGATAAAAATGAAAATACAGAACAGGAAAGAGAGACGGAATGAAATATGCAAAAGGAAGAAAGGAGGAAATAGAGAAATGAAGAGAAAGAAGTAGAGGTAGGTGGATGTAAATTGAGGAGAAAAAAAAAAAAGGAGAGTAGAAATAGAAAGGACAAGCTACCAAAGTGAAATTTTAGAAGAAAAATTTTCATAGAGGGAAAGGAGTGATCAAAAAAAAAGGAAGAAGAAAAATAATAAGATTGGAGGGAAAATGTTGAATTTCAAAGAACGTTGTCAAACAGCTCTCTTTTCAGTGCACTTACTGTTTGAGACCATCAGCCAAAACCGTCACAGAAATTATCATTGAAATGTTTCATCAGTTTTGTAGTTGGTCTAGCTGGCGATATATATATATATATATGTATATATATATATATATATATATATATATGTATTAAGAAATGGATGTATATGATCCCACAGAATGATTATGAATTGCATTTTATCATTTGGAAACTCTTATTTGAAATGATCTCCCGTCATCGCACGGTTAATGTATCACTTGGCCTAGACAATGTGAATAGAATAAACAATTAGAGAAAATGCAGAAAAATTTCCTGCAGCAACTCCATTTTCTTCAATTGTTTGTTCTATTTACATTGTCTTGGTAGAGTGATACATTAACCGTGTAATGACAGGAGATAATTTTGAATAAGAGTTTCGACATAATATAATGCAATTTATATATATATATATATATATATATATATATATGTATATATATATATATATGTATATTGTGCATACAGGCTGCACTAATGGAGCTAGGCAACTGAAAATTTAAACATTTACTCATTATGTCTGGAGAATTAAAAAATTTTAATTCCTCACCCTAAATAGGTTTTTGGTGAGGGGGTTCAATTTGCAATGTGTGTTTATACTTTATTGATCCCATAATTCATAAATTTTCCAATTTTTAGCCCTCTAGCTATTGGCATGGCCTGTATGCATGATATATACGTAGCCAGCCAGCCAGACCAATTCAAAAACTGAAGAAACCTATGCTAACAGTATTGGTGACTTCTCTAAAAAGGGAGAAGAAAAAAATATTCTAAGTGGAGAGGATCGTTGAATACTGAAGATAGTTATCAACCCGCTCTTCTGTCAGCGTGTTTACTGTTTACAAGACTTAATCTACTCCAGGATATACATATATTCAAGAATGCGCACCTCTGTCTATGTGTGCTTATAGTTTTGTGACTATGAGTTGTGTCTGTGCATGTGGAATGACATGGTCAATGGTTCGGCATCTCCTAAATGCGCCACTAAATAACACCACACTCTCCTCCACTCAAAATGATTACAGGGGAGAAAAGAAGGCTGTGTTGTTGGTGTACTCTTGACGATTATAACCAAGTTCCTGGCAGGTTTTGCGGCTATTGATTGCAACCGGTGAGTGACGGGGTTAGACAGAGCATGCTCAAGAATGAATTATACTTGCAGATACGGCTCATTCAAACCCACCTGTTTCTTTGCTGCTTTTCTAATAATCAAATCAGCCTTTTACCAACCTTTTTACACTGGAGAAACCCTCAAACAATATGCTAAGGAATCCCTGAACAAATATATATATATACACATGTAGGGCTAATGAAATATTGGATTGCTCAAAAGTTTATACATATTATAATCTTAAAGTTTACTGTTTTTTTTTCATTTTTGTTCACTTTGGTGATTATTCTGTACTGAAGTGCCAAAAAATCCGAGACAATGATACACTGGATGGTTTCATCTTCCCTCATTTGTAGAAGTGGACTCAACCAGATAACGAGCGTGACATAATAGGTAAAGAGGTAGTGTAGCTGTGGCAGCCGTAAGACATGGACAGAATTTAACACTGTTTTCCTGCAGAAAGATTGTTGGGGCTAGAAAGCTAGGGTATTCTGACTCTGTGGTAACAGTTGATGTTCCCATTCTCAAGTTGATTACAATGAAAGTTTTCCATCAAGGCAGGCAGTTGCCAATTAACAAATAGTTCTGAACTCTCGGAGATGAAAAGACCACAAGAGTCTTTGTAAAAAAATGATTATCACTTTCAGGGCGCAGCACTAAATAAGTTATTTCCCTAAAACGGTGAGGAATAAAGTTCTTCTCGAAATGAATTAGTGTAAAGGATGAAGCAATCTACATCCTTCTGGATAATCATCATCATCATCATCAGTCTCTTAGCATCCACCGTTGGACATAGACCTTCCCCAGAATTCACCACAATTCTCTATCATGGGTGTCGCAGAGCCAGTATTTCCTGAATTTGTCCAGTTCATTTCTCCATCTTGTGTTCTGTTGGCCTTGGTTTCTTATGTGATCTCTGGGGATCCATGTTTTGAGACGTGATGTCCATCGGTTGTCTTTCATTCTTGCAACATGGCCTGCCAATTGCCATTTGAGTTTTTTAATAGTTTCTGTAATGTCACAGACATCCGTTTTCTTCCTTATATAATCTACTGTCTTGTGATCTCTCCATGTGAGGTTGAGCATGATTCTCTCATGTGCACGTAGCATACTTCTAAATTTGTAGGTCTGTCTCTTGGTTAGGTTCCATCTTTCAGCTCCATAAGTGACTATCGAGAGAATGCATCGGTTGTATTCTTTTTAGGATTATTGGGATCATCTGGTTTTTGAAAGTTGAGTTTGCTCTGCTGAAGGCTTGCCATCCCAAAGTGATTCTTCGCTTGATTTCTTCCTCTTTTGAGGGTCTGGATAAATTCCACTGCAAATCAGAGAATACTGTCAACTTCAGAATATGTATTCTTTGAACAGAAAGTCATCTTATATCATTGTCTTATCTACATTTCCATTCAGCATCAAGAAGCTTTGTATCCTCTGATGCCCTTATTGTGTCTCCAACAAGGGCTTTATTCATTACTTCGCCCTTTATCCAACTGACTTTTTTCACATTTGGGCCAGGTACAAATTTTACCATGCAAGCTTGTGATTGGTCAGCATAGTTCAACAAGTCAGAACCAGTGAGGACCACCTGGCCCTTCTAGAATTTTCTCAAACATCAAAGAACATTTCATGTATGTTCTATTTATGGTCATTTGAACATTTAACACTTGGTCAAAATGAAGATTGCAATTTTATCAATACACATGAGGCCATTGATCATAGAGAATAATTCTGAGAAATATTTCCTATGATAAGGCAACCCCTTTTGGCTGGCTTCTTGGTACTCTCTTAGCCCCAGCTTTAAACTCCGTCGAGTATGTATGGGATATGTTACAGACCTCACTAAATTCCCTGTCTTTACACCCAACGAACAGTTATGGACAGCACTTGAAAATGCCCAGACAAGTGTGGCTGAGAGACTGAAAATTGTTACCTATATTAGTATGAATTTAAATTTATAATGTGTACAAGATGGAAGAAAGTAATAAAATGGATTTTGCTTCCTAAGATCGGATGATTGGTTTGTTTGCTGAACTAAAGCAAAACTGATTAATTTGGAGGCTTAGTTTATTCATAATGTTGTTACTCAACTTGTAAAGAACCAATTACAACAGATTTTGTTTTCAAAATATGGAGGGAAAACTTGTTCTTTGGAATCTAATAAACATGATTATTTTATACAAGCTGGACCTGTGGAACTTCCTGAATGTGCCTAAATATTGTACTGTATGATACGTGACTGGATATTATACTGCATGATATGTGTCTGAATATTATATTGTATGATATGTATCTAAGAGAAATTACTGACTAAGTAAAATCCTCTATATGTATAAGAAGGCTTTAAGTGTTGATTGAAGTACAAACAAGAAAACTGTCTTTTAGAAGTAAAGAGAGATGCTCTGAAGCAGTCAAATGAATCAACCCATTAAGTACCGAGCACTTTTATTCCTGCAAACAAAGATGATTGAGAGAATGAATTTTGTTTCCCGGAGAGTCTGTCTCTCAAAGACTGGTCCATGGAAATACTTATTTCACAAAAAAAGAAGAAAAAAGTGCTTTTTTTTGCAAAGATCTTACCTATGTTAGAAAACTTCACTCAACATATCTCTGCTGTCAAGTGTACAGATTACTGATACAAACAAAATCCTACCAAAACTCTTGCTCGAATTCAATGATAATACTAAAAAACATTCCTTTTTTTTAAGAACAAAACAGCCATTATATATTGATAGATAGGTTGATATTTACTAAGCTTAGCTTGGACTGGTGCCAGATCACAGAAGGGGGGCACTGATGCTTATTAGCAATTGCCGTATGGAAGATTCCTCACATACAAGGGTGGATCAATAAGTCCATCACCGGTTGCATTTATTAGCTGAATTTTTACGTAAAATTGTCACTGTATAGTATAATTTCCGATTTATGTAAACTAAAGAGAAGCATGGGGTTAATTGCATTGACAAGAAAGGAGTTTATGTTGAAAAATATTTGTCGTCTAAAATAAATGCTTTTTTCCATCACGATACCCTTGATTTAGAGATTTACCAACATATATATATATATATATATATATATATATATATATATATATATATATATATATATAATTGTGTCATCCACAGACAGCTGTTTTGTTGTTTTTACAACTCTTCAGTGTGACTATAGACAATCCATTATTCCATCCAGTACCACGAGGTAGGATTGAAATCTTCACTTCAGACCAGGACGCTAGCATCCTCCCTCTACTCCACGGAACTGGACAGTCAGTGAGGTTGAACTTAAGCGATATATTTATTTATCCTACATATTCCTCATCCACCAGAGTGTTCCATTCCATGTTGGAAGAGCATTGCATAAGCTTCCAATAAACGAGTTACCTCACTTAGAGAGTGCTCAACCCTGGATAAGGGAGCGTTAATTTATTTATACGTTTATGTGTGTGTACGTGTGAATTTATGTACTGGAATAGATATCTACTTAGTTTAGTCTGGCACAAGTTTACATTTTGTCGAACCAGAAGTTAGGATCCGACAAGTCAGATACTTGTAAAGTTAGTTTGTGAACTACAGTAAACAAAACATGTGCCTGTGTATATTCAGAAATAAGAAGACATTTTTAAAAAAAGGTAATTAAATACAGGTTGAACCTCTTTATTTCTGCAAGCTTGGGACTTGGCCATTGCAGGACTACTGAAGTTGACCTTCAAGACCCATTTTTTTATCAACAAAAAACTTTAAAATTTGCCCCCTATCTTTCTTCGAATCATACGCTGTTGACAATCTGAATACATCATACTCATGCAAACTCTTCACAGATGTTTCTTTGTCTAATTCTTTCAGTAACTCCTTCTTTTCTAGCATGTTAAAACTTTTTAGTACTGGCTCTATCTTCTGTACTTCTTGGTCTTAAGGATGACAGCTGAATACATGAAATTAACAGGACTGTGTCATTAAAAGACTCGGCTGTAGTGTAAACAAAGTTTGGTGTATTAGCGCTGCTTACGACAGCACTCTGGTGGTAGATACACAAACTAATGGCGGCAGATTCAAAACATACTAGACATTGGGACTAGCATAAGCAAATGTCTACAAACACTGTTAGTATATGTGTATAAAAATGTTTATGTATGTAGCAGTCAATTTACAAATGAAAACAAGTATTAATCAATTTTATAAGGTCTGCCTCGAGCTGGAAAGCATCTAGCCATCTGATATTAATGAAAAATAGCCTACCTAAGGCAATGACATCTTTGTCCCTCTTGGGACCTCACACACTTATTCCAGTATCCCTTGCACTTTTCAAAACAAGCTGCAAAGTCCTTCCAGGATCATCATCAGCAGCCTCATCATATTCAGACTGACAGACCTTGGTGGTATGATGTTTTGCAAAAAGATCCTGCATGTGAAGTATACGTAAGCTCAATCATTGTGACAGTCATACAGTATACAGGCTCACTGAATGACGTCTCACTACCCGTTGAGTAACCCCACGGGAGCATGTCAGTTCACTCATGCACATTGGTTGCCAAGTTACATCAAGACAATACAACTGGTTCTTGAGATATTCAAAATGGCCTGATACTTTCTGGATAGACCTCAGAATTATATAAAGATTTTTCCTCTTTCTCTTTCCAAATATCAATAAGTTAGATTGATGTTTGCAATGTCAAATAATAACTGTAAATCTAAGACCTCAAAACAAAAATTAAAAAACAGGCATATAAATCAGTAGAAATTTGTTAAAGTAAATGATCCTATGATAGCCGTACATAGAATCAATATATGTACTTTAGAAAACTGTAATCTAGTTCAACTCCACATTGTAATATCTGACTCCAAGTGTACATGACAGAAAAATCAATTCTAATGATTATTGGCAAATTTTTTCTACCATCAATGAACTTGTCCGTTTCATTATATCAACTAGGTTCACTTTTTAGGTGCTGCTGGACAATCCTGTGACCCATTGGGTCACTAAACAGTGTGAGCACAAATACAAACCACACAATATAATTTTTTGGTTGCAAATCACCCAGACTTTCTTTGTGTTCTTTACGTTAGCGCATTTTGGGGATCTCAGTTCAACACCTGAATTTCATGTTTTGGAAAAATGATTTCTAAATGAAAAGTAAAGGGGAGTAACCAAAATAGTTCAAAGCCAGAGTGTCATGGGACAGAGGGGAAGTGAGAGTCCAGTTAAGCAGTATAGCAACATCATAAATAGAACCCCTGCCCAAACTTTGTGTTTTGGAAAAATGTTTTCTTGATGAAAATAAATTGTAAATAGTAGTAACCAAAAAGCTTCAAAGTCGTAGTTTTGGACAACTGATAGAAGTGAGGGTCTAGTTTAGAATCATAGTAATTGTAAATACAACCACTCCAGCCCAAATTTCATGTTTTTAAAAAATCATTTGTCAATGAAGTAAGCGCAAGGAGTTAATACTTTTACATTTGAAGTTGTGTACAAAAATCCAATCAAAGAATGAATATGGTCAAAATTCTATTTATCATATCAGTGGCATTTTCCACTGGAAAACATCTAAAATAGAGTAAGAAATATCTAGATTCTAGAGAAACTAGATGTTATTAGTAAACCATTAATACACAGTCAGAAAAAGGTCAAAAAATGTTATTAGTGTACACGTGTCTAGTGGAGTACTGATGCCAATTTTCAAGGAACTCACAAACACATTAATAAACACCCAAACACATACAAATATAAAAGAGGATAAAACCCTTTGCCACCTTTGATGGCTACAGTTATTCCATAATGTAACCTTAGTTTTTTATCAATTTTATCATCGAATAATATGTGATGAATAAAGTTTTAAAATGTGATATCTTTAGACTATATAAATTCTGAAGGCAAAATTGAACCCCTAATGAAATAAATACAGTGAATGTTTTAAAAAAAATAAAGAAGTAATAATTTTGACTTATTGTTAAACAGTACACTTTTGCTTAGTTTTAGCTATATATAAAAATAACTTATGATAGGGATAGCCATTCAAGCCTTCCATACTTTAAAATTCTAAACGTCACTATTTGTCCAGTCATAAAAAATCATTTTTCTTTCTTCCAAAATCATGAGAAACTTTGTGACAGAGAGGTCAAGTAAATTTCCATTATCATAAGGATTTCAATATTATGAATTTTTATTATTAAAATGGGAATTGCTTCGTATTTTATTCAGAAATTGCAAACATGCACAATTTCACGTACATTTTTCATCCTAATTGTATTTTAGCTTTTATTGTTATTGGTTGTTGGGGAAAGAGGAATTTTAAAAAATACTTTGGAAATGAGATTATTATTCTTATTATTTTGTATAATCCAGTAGATTCCTCGCGGAGCATAGGGCCATAACCACACCATGTCAACAGACAACTGCTGAGGTTATGCTGTTGTAGCAAGTAGATTTTAAAGGGTGGAGTTACTAGCCTCGTACCCAACCATTTTTTTTTTACCTGGGCTCAAATTGGACTGCCTTACATCACTAAAAGGCTCCAACTGCCCTGCTGTTTATCCATAGCTAGGGGAAGAAACAGATTCATGCCTTTCCCAGGGACATCAGTACAGAGAGAATGTAAACAGCTTCATTCAATTCTATTTTCCATGCCTGTAATTGTTCAGCCACCTCATTCCTCTCCTCTTATTATAAGACTCAGTTCATTCAATAATAATTTTACCATTCAAGAAATTCAGTGACGACAAATTTCTATCGGTCTCAGTTTTCTTTGTCTTTCTATTCTTAGAAACAAAATCTTTTCAAACTCTGCTACTAAAAACTGTCAACATCAACATCAACATAGGTTTCTTAAGCATTCAAGTTGGTCTGGCTTGCTGTCAAGTAAACAACCATGGCTGTCCCAGGTGGCCAAGGGCTCTATCCATTTTTATATGTGAGTGTGTTTACACACTCCAGCACTCCTGGTCATACCATTTTGTCCACTGTCTTGGAAATTAGCATCAGTAGTGGCATCATTACTCCACTGGACCCCGTCTGAAAATGTCTTTTTTGACCTATCACGGGGCTTATTTTGACAGATTTATTGATGACATCTAGATTCTCCAGAATCTATATGCTTGCCAGGTTTTTTTTTCTCTATCTTAGATGTTTTCCAGTAGAGAAAGCCAGTGACGTCATGAAGGAAATTTATTCTGACCATAATTATTCTTCAATTAAATTTTTTCTCATTACTTTTTTATGCTAGGTTGTTCAATTATTGACTGTGAGTGTGAGTCTATGCATCTATCATGCATATAGACTGCATCAATGGAGCTAGAGGGTTGAAAATTTGAATATTTACTCTTTAATACGTCCAGAACAAAAAAACATACTTTTGTGTTGTTTTTTAAACCTTAACACCCACCCAGCCACTAAGAGGTTTTTAGTAAGTGCTGCATTCACAATTTAAGTTTATGCTAAACTGGTCCCTTAACTTGTATCCAGCAATGTTCATGCTTGTTTTTGTTTTTTTTTAATTCAGTCTTTTTTCAGTGATCACTTACCCAACAAAAGGCAAGAGAAGTAACTTATTTATTGATCCCCATTTTTTCCATTTTTCTCAATCGATCACCCCGTACATAGCATGTTGCCAAAAGACATTTGGTTACATGACAGTTTTTATTGAGTGACTAACCAGACCTGTTTTAAGTCTACATTTATTTCTTTCAGTGTGTCATTCTGATTTTGTTCACTTTGTTCGAATGTGTCTGGGATGGGTTGGACTGGAACTGTCTAGAATCACTTTCAAATCCTTTGTTGTTTTCCCCAGAGTAAAATCGAAAGAAAGAGAAAAACTGGATAGATATCTGGACCTCACCAGAAAAATCAAGAAATCGTGAAACATGAAGGTGACAGTTGTGCCCATCATTGCTGGAGTACTGGAACTGATCCCAAAAAGCATAGTAAAAAGGCTGGAAGTACTGGCAAGTGCTCAACTATTGATGGGACTTGCTCTAACTCAATCGCCATTGTGAACCATCAGTTGCTACTGGAATGAAAATTCAGAGTGAAGAAATAATAAAAATAATAATCTGCATGCTGTGCATTGAAGATCAGGAAGTTGAGGGTTTCCAATGGCCAGGGTTTTAAGCAAGCATTACTGTCAGAATAGGGGTGCTATTATCGAATCACTGTATCCCTACAAATGGTCCAACCAACTAGCCAAGTGGGCTACAGATTCTTGTCTCTTTGAATGTGTGGCGATATGTCTTGTGTGTCTGTGTGTACCTCTGGGCACTCCTGGTCACATTTTGGGGGTCTACATCTTTGGAAATTTGCATTAGCCACCATCTAAGAACTCTATATAAACCTTGGTACTTTTTAGACACTATTGAAGAACTTTTTTTTTATTTTTCTAAAAAAAAAATGCTTTTTAGAGTCTCAATGCTCATTTTGGACCAACAATGCCCAAATCTTGTGCTGGAATTTCTCAGATAAGAGATCTATTTTTAAAAGTTGATTTTAGATGAAAGATCAATATTTCAGATTATCTCTGAGATAAGTAATTCTGCTACACATGCAGGCTATAGTGATTCATTTATGCGAGGTGCAGATATTATTATTAACTGTCTTCTTCAGTACTGTGGCTTGAATTATTTCCATCTGACTTGGAATTCCTGCTCATCCCAAATTTTCTCAGGATAGTTTCTTTTGCTTTAATTATTCTATGTTCTATTGTGATTCACACAGTTTCTTGGTCTTTTTTTTATTTCATTGTGGATCTGGCAAAAATCATTAATCCAGTAAGGCTTTGGAAGCCCTGGTGCTTAAAAATCAATTTTTCTTTTGTATTACACAATGTGGCTCGTACAGTAATAGGTTTTTGATACATCTTTCACCATTGCACTTCTATATAACCTTCATAATTTTTCCCCCAATATTATAATCATAACTTTTTCAATCAAAACTGTCACCAAAATATAAATATATATCTTTCCTTAGTTTTCAAGTTGGTGTAGCTGGCTGGCTAAGTTTGTTTGTATCACATGTACATGAATATAAATAAGATTTTAGTGGAGTTTCAATCTACAATATAAGTTTATGCTAAACTGGTCTCTTACTTTGTGTTCAGTGGTATTCACACTCATTTTTTTTAAATCAGATTTTTCCAGTGATCACTGCCCAACAAAAAGCAAAAGAAATAATTTATTCATTGATCACCCCTTTTTTTCGAAATTTTAATTGATCACTCCTAACACAGGATGTTGGCCACGTGATGGTTTCTATTGAGGGACTAACAAGGTCAGCTTTTTTTGTTTTTTGGGGTTGGTTTGTTTTTTTTTGCAAAAGGAGGTTTAGGTAGTATCTTTTGAACAATTTAAACTTTATATATAATCTTATTTTCTATCTGTAGAATGAACAGTGTAACTTTCTCTGTTTGTTTTCTTGTTTCTCTGTCTCTAATACATAAGGAAAGTCAGATAAAATTCATATTTTGCTCATAAAATATATGTATCACAATCTTGGCCTTGTAGATACTCTTGTAGACAGAATATTTACATCCACCTGCAGATTTGAGGGGAATTTTTTCCCTCCTCTTTAGAAAAGATAGTTAAAATTTTCTTGACCAACATCATTTTGAAGGTCACATTTGAAGGAGGTTACGTTCTTTGATGTAATAGTTCGGCTGAGTTTGTTCCACAGAGCGGTCACTCTGACATCCATAAAGTACCCTTTGAGTCCTTTCAAATCCTGCACTTGCAGTTTGCAGCTATGTCCCCGTATTTGTTTACTAAGTGTTGCTTTTAGCATGGACTTGTTTAGGCACTATGTGTATTGTATGGATTTGTTCAGAATGTGATCTCCTACTCACCATTTTGAACAATAGATTTCTCAACCTAAATGTGTTCAGTCAATGATGAAACTGATGGACATTTATTTACATTGTTAACAGCTTTGAAGCAAGAAGAAGGGCTCTACTTGAGAATATAAAGTCCTCAGAATCATGAGTAGATATTTTTACCAAATGCATCGCAGTCTCCAACATATATGATAGATAGATATTTATCTAATTTCTTTCCTAAAGAGAAATTATCTCATATAAATTCTGATGTATCCGTAAGTTTTTTCACAAGTAATAACCATTACTTATACTTCATGTTGCAAATATCTCAATCTTGAGTTGTCTCGGAATGATAATTTTTGACATTTCAATAACAATATTTGACATTTTATTTTTGGAAAGTGTACTCCTACCATTACGTCTATATGTGGTAAATGTAGTTGAAAATGAGAGTTCTTGGTTGCAATACTTGTAATTTGAAGGTCTTCGGTGCTTTTTCCTTGTATGACTTTTTTCTTCATTACAATACAGGCTTTGTTTTTTTTGTGTGTGTGTTCTGTACACATGAACTCATATCATAACTTGCCAAAACTTTTAATTGTATGAAAGAAAAATTCTGCTATTGTATTCTTGAGTGAAAAGAAGCATTTTTTTCTATCTACAGTTGAAGGATATCTTACTCGTAACAGGTCTGGTTGGTCACTCAATGAAAACTGTCACATGACCAACGTCTTTTGGCAGCATGCCATGATGGGGTGATCAATTAGAAAATTGGAAAAGGTGGGGGGTCAATTCATGTCACCTCTCTCGCCTTTTGTTGGGCTTTGATCCCTTAAATTACCTGAAAAAAAAATCAGTATGAATGCTGCCGGGCACAAACTAAGGGACCAATTCAGCATAATCTTACATTGCAAATTAAACCTCCCGTTAAAAACTCAAGTAAAGGGTGTATTTCGGAGAAAAAAATTGTTTTTTCTAGCTATAGTGAGGAGTAAATATTTTAATTTTCACTCCTCTAGCTCTATTGGTGCAGTCTGTACATGTCATACATAGCCAGCCAGCCAACCAGCTACACTTGAAAACTGAAGAAACCTACGTTAACTGTTTTTAATAATAAAAAGCAAGTGAAAGGTCATTTGAGAGGGGTTTTTGTTAAGCATATTTCCCAAATGGTGAATGTTAATCAGGAGAGTTACTTGTTGAAAATCTAGAATCCATAGAATTTGTCTCTAGATTTTCCTTATCAAGTAGGAAATCTTGAAGTTTCTTAATCACAGTTCAAATATGTTGAATACATTTCTTCCACTTAATCCTAAATGTTGAGCGGATTCACTTGTATGTTTCTACCAAAATTTGCATATCTTTGTATACTATTTTAATCCTTCGTATGCTCTTACTTCTGACAATACGTAGAAAAAAAAAAAAGAAAATGACATTCTCTAGCGTCCATATAATCTAAATAATAATCAATTTATAGAAAAAATTCAAAAAAAGGTAACATTTTAGGAAGTCTAGAGGTGTCTGGGACATCGCAGAAAACTCAAAATGGCAATGGGCTGGTCATGTTGCTAGAATGGCAGACGACTCATGGACATCACAGCTCAAAAGATGGATCCCCAGAGATCAAATGCAGAACCAACCAGAATATGAGATGACAAGACGAACTGGACAGGTTCAGAAAATATTGTCTCCACAACGCCCATGATAGAGAGAAGTGGCAAATCCTGAGGAAGGATGATGATAATCAGATCACATTTCTCAACCCTATCCACTTTCTGAAAATCTATGATATTTTTCCGCTTGTTCCTACCTTCCTTCACTCCAATTCCATGCTTTTATTTTGATAAGAGGGTAAGCAGAGAAAGGATAAAAAAGAAAGATAGATAGTTTAGTAAGAGAGTAGGAAGAAGGAGAGAGAGGGGAGATAGAGGTTATGTTAGTGCTGCTTACTACATTTAATGTACCTTCTTTCCTACTTATGATGACTAATTGGTTTTGAAATGTTATGGTCTATAGAGAAATCAATCCACCCTTGTGGTTTTATTCTTCATTGGGAATCTCATTCTTTTATTTAATTCATGGATAAATTATTTACTCTAAAGCTCACAAAATGAAAATAAACAGAAATAATATACCCAAAGAATATTATTTTCTTGGATTCTTTTCTTTAAGATTCTTGTTTTCTTGAAAGATTTTGATTGCCGTCTGTTCAGGATTAAAGTCCATATCTGTTCTATATAATAAGGAGAAAAATGTTATAGCTTGACAGGTGTGTTTGAAAGAAATATTTTCCCCCTATAATGTTTCTTTCTTCCAGATTTTTCAATTCTTCCAGCAGATAATGAGAAAAGACAAATAAAACAATACTTGACTGGTTTGTCATTCAATAGAAATTGTCACATGTCCAATGTCCTTTGGCAGTAAGTTGTGTTGGGGATGATCAGTGTGAAAAAAATGAGTTTTCTGAAAACAAGCATGAATTCTACCGAACAGAAACTAAGGGAGCAATTTAGCAAAAAAATTTCTTCGCAAAATGGATCCCTGACTAAAAACCTATTTAGTGGAGAAAAAAAAAACCCAAAAAGCATTTGTTTCTAGTCATAATGATTATGAGTAAATGTCTAATTTTTTAGCCCTCTATCTCTATTAGTGTGGCCAGACAGACAGACAGACCAATTTAAAAGCTGAAGAAACCTATGTTGACAGTTTTGATTGACAGTCTCTAATATAGGGTCAAATGAAAAAAAAGAAAAAAAGGGACAAAAAGGAAAGAAAGTAATGAAGAAATTAAAAATCATCAAAAACAAAGAAAAAACAGAGAAAAGAAGAAAAAGATAAAATGAAAGTATGAATGAGAGAATGAAAAAGGAGCATCATGAAAATAGAAAAAAGAAATATATTAAAAAATGGAAGAAAATTGGTGGTGAAAGAAATAGAGAGAAGAAAAAAAAAGGGAAGGAAATATATAAAAAATGGGAAAGAAACAAAAAAATAGCTAAAAGAAGGAGAAAAGAAAAAATGAATGAAGAAAAAAGAAATACAAGAAACAAGAAATATGAACGAAGTACAGCAGAAACCGATCATTATAATAACAAATAGTGTTATAAAAAGTTTGTTATCAAAATCAGACTTTTATTTAGACTGATCACAACCAGCAGCCTCCTGTATTTATCCTTTGCTTAAATTTTATCTGCCAGTCAATGTTATTTAAAAACCTCTCTCCAAAAGTGATCACAATAAGCAAATTTCTCTGCATATAGCAAAAAGAAAAGCAGAGAAATCGTGTTAATCAACTTTATAGATCAGAAATAAATTCATCTCACCAAAATGCAACCGACTAAATCTCCTCTTGTTCACAATATCTCATTATTTCATCATGGCTACCTCCACACTTTCACTGAAAATGCCCCAAGTTGCTTTCTTATTTTTCATTTGAAAAACTAACTGTTCGACTCTTTTCTCTGTGGAGAAATCTCATTACTTAAGATATTGCCCAAGAGTGATTCTCAACCTAAACATCCAAGATAACCAAAAATGAAATAAGTAAGAACAAAAATTAAACATTTCAGGCCAGAAGTATTTTATTTATTATATTGACAAAAATTATAATCTAAATTTCATTATCTTAAGGAAATCATAGGATAAATAGATTTGTTCATTAATCACCGGACATTGAGATTAATTGGTAGAACAGCAGACTTAATTTTACAATATACAAGTATTCCTGTCGACCATTTCCATAAAGATCCTTTCATAAGATGAAATGGCATAAATCAAGGAAACTATTACTATTGTACTTTGTATGGGAAAGTTTTTTAGCATGCCCTAACTCAAAAAATGGTGATGATGGTATGTTAGGCTCAGTCAACAAAGGTTTGGATATTGGTGGTGGGTACAGGTGACTCGGGTGTAGGAGAGAGAGGATTAGGGTATGTGTTGCCTCTATAACACTCACTGCAAAACAAACCATTAATACCATTTTCGCTGTTTGCCTTTTTTTTGTAGAAGCAAGAAGTTGCATAGATTGAACTTCCAAAAAGCAGTAGATACCTGTATATTATTAGATCATATACTATAAACTATTAACACACCCATGCATACAATTTGTATATCTTTAGATTGAGTCTGTTAGTCGTCATATTTGTCACCAACATCAGTGTTCAGTGTTCAAGCCTTATATTGCCCAATGATAGACTATTTCAGTTTTCAATTGTTTGAATAATTTTGTCAAGGAATTGAGATTTAATGCTAGTTATTTTGTTCCTCTTGCTTCCAACAGAGCATTACAAAAACTCTGTGTGTGTGTGTGTGTGTGTGTGAGTGTGTGTGTGTGAGAGAGAGAGAGAGAGAGAGAGAGAATTGATTTTTTTAATGAAGAGTCTCAGAGATCTTCAGAATACTTTGCACTTCGGTTCAAATGGAGACCAAACAAATAATCAGATTTTGAAATATTTGTCTCGTAAATCCAGTTGGTTTCATTCTTTCAAGTGGAGCTTCAAGTTTGCTCCAAAGAGACCACTCATAAATTTGGGGGAATTGTTTGTATGAAGACAGAAACAAATGAAAATAGAGAAAGAAAACTTTACTATTGGATGCTGAATGCTATGTATATATTTTGCTGAATCATTCATCATCATCATCATCAGCCCATTGCCATTTGAAATTTTTAATGGATTCTATGATGTTCCTTACTCCTGTCTTCTCCTGGATGTATTGTGCTGTCTTGTGGTCTTTCGATGTGAGGTTGAGCATGATTTTTCCATGTACATGTTGCATGGTTCTCAATTAGTGGGTCTGTCTCTTAGTTAGGTTCCATGTTTCAGCTCTATAAGTCACTAATGGGAGGATGTATGTATATGTTGCACTGAATTGTCAAAATTGCCCGAATGGCAAAATTCCTTATTTCTTGTAAAAAAAATAGTTTGATTTTACTCAAATTGAATAAACTTTTGATCATAAATAATAGTTTCTTTATATCCTTGTTTTGATTAAATAAAAACAACATATTTATTTATTTTTTGTAAGAAAAAGTTGAAACTACGTGTTTACTCTTTTCTAAAGTTTGATTTCACAAACTTTTGATTGTAAGAAAAATAGTTGTTTTATATCCCTGTTTCGATTGAATGAACTTTTGATTAAATTAAAAGTACATATTCATCCATTGTAAAGAAGAAAGTTAGAATTTCACCAGTTGGGCAATTTCAACGATTTGTCATAACATATACGCAATGAAATATAATATTGTTGTAACTGTTGGGATTTGGCATTACATATTTTGTTATTATTTTTATATTCACTGCATACATGTTAATGCAGCCAAACAATCACATTGTCACTAAATCATCTTATTCTCACATTATTTTTGAAGATAATAATGTGAGATTATAATTTGAGTTTTCAAAAAATTCGGACAGAAGACTTTTCTAATTTTTCATTCAGAATTATCAATTTCTGAGATAGCATTTGAAAAATTAATTAAGGCTTGAATGCTAATCACATACTATCGCGGGACAAAAGAACATACACACACACACACACACAATTGTAACTTCATTCAACACCCCAAAGAAACTAAAAGAGCTCCATAATACTAGGGTTTTGTAATTTAATTTTTAAAGGTTATCTCCCTTGAATATTGAAAGCTGATTGGAATTTTTTTTTTTAATATTTAGAGATTGGAGATATTTCTTCTGTTTAAAAAAAAGTATAGTCACCATTTCAATCATTTTCAAGTTTTTAACCATTTAGAGAGAATATCAAAATTAAAATTTGTGTTCTTTATTTATTTCTTGTTTGATTAACTCAACTCATGGCACACCTTACCATTTTGTGAATTATGAGAGCTGTTGATAAAACAAATTTAAGAATAAGAATATCATCAAAAAAAAAAGACAGAGAGAGAAAGAGAGAATAAATGAATTGAATTTGTAAAAGCAATTCAAAAATTTTATTTTTCATCCAAGTGTTCTTGGAGTAAAATTTCTTCATTTCACATTCTTGGTCAGGCCCTATGAGAAGTGTTTATTCAAATGCCAACAATTTGGATGAGAAATTGCCATCCATTATTCTCTCCCTTATTTACAGAAAAAAAAAAATAAAGGCTATCTCATACTTTTGAAATACTATCATTTTAGAAATATAATAAAAGTATTTTTTAAAAGAAATGAAATCATCAACATTGGATACTTTATTCAACATGGTAAGGATCAGGAAGAGAGAGAAATATCAACTGTTTACTTTTGAGTAACATTGAAATAACCTTAAAGTCTTCATTGCTCTATAATAAATGAATGTGATCTTGGAATTGATAGCTTTAAAATCCAAAACTATTTTTTTTACTCACAGAATATAGCTTTCACTTGGAAATGTTTGTTCACTCATATTGCACAGATGAAAATCTTTGCACCACTCTGACCCCTAATAAGGAACTGTGAACCACAACTGTCAACATAGGTTCCTTCAGTTTTTAAGCTGGTCTGGCTATGTATATATTACGCATACAGTCTGTACCATTGGAGCTAGAGGGCTGATATCTTAAATATTTACTCCTTATGTGCAGAAAAGGTGTTTTTATCTTTTGAAAATCCCTCCTCTGCCAGAGGCTTCAAGTGGGGAGGGGGGTCAATTTGCAATGTAAGTTTATACTAAACCGGTCCCTTAATTTCTGTCTGGAAGCATTCAGCTTGTTTTTTGAAAATTCGGGCGTTTTAGTGATCACTGTCCAATAAAAGGAGGGGAAAGTAATTCATTCATTGATCACTTCTTTTTCCAATTTTTAATTGATCACCCCCAACACAGCAGCTTTATTTGACTAACCATTTCTATTGAGTGACTAACCAGACCAGTTTTCGATTTGCTTGTTGAATGAACTTTGTTATTTCATTCTATTTCGAAGTCTCAACATTTAACCTTCTGGGGGTATTTTGAATCTAAACCCAGCTATCCGAATTTTTACTTTACAGATAACATTGAATAATTAAATCTGAATTTTTCTCACTTAATCTGCAGACCGATTTTTCTCGTTACCAAGAAAAGTATCTAGATGCTCTCTCTCTCTCTCTCTCTCTTTCTCTCTCAATAAATTTTACCGAATCCGACCCAACATAACTGTTGACAGTTGAAAAGGTTAAAATTATCAATGAATTTTTTTTATATAGGAAATTACTAATTCCTAAGAACAACTTAACAGGTCATCCTAATTACGCTTTTAAAAATCATTACTCCATTCAGTTGGCTTTTGCTAACACTTAGCTGGATTTTCAGGTCCATTGAGTTAACTCTCTCTTTCCCAAATACCATTGTAATTGTTTGGTGACTGTAGGGATTAGGGGATTATGAATTTAGTGTGTACACAATTACCACCCCCACATCACTACTGCTTTTTTAAGTATTCTGAGTCTAAACTTTTACTAATTAATACCCAGAGCTATGTATCAAAACTAGATAAAGCAGGGTAGAGCTATGTATCGTAACTTCTGAATCGATGCAATATGTCCATTGATGAAATTGATTGACTTTATTGTTTACTGGTAGGCAAATGAGGTATAGTGTGCTAGAAGAGAAATAGCTGATGGAAATAAGATGGCTAAAGGACTATAAGTGAAGTGTGTGTGTGTGTATGTGTATGTGTGTGTGTGTGTATGTACGTGTGTGTGTGTGTGTGTGTGTTTCGAACCAAAGGAGGGGAGACTTTGGACTGCCTTATAGAATTACGCTTCAAGGCCCTGCATTCTACCCTAGCATTCCCAAAATGAGAAAATAAAACAAAGGGAGTTAACTTACTACAAACTATTGTTGTCATCCCATTCCCCACTGATACAGACTTGGTGAGGGACACCATTTTTGTTTAGGTTTTTAGTTGATAACGTCAACCAAAACTGTCAACGTAGGTTTCTTTAGTTTTTGAACTTCCCTGGCTGCTTGGCTGTGTATGTGTATATCAGACATACGGGCCACACTGATGGAGCTAAAGGGCTGAAAATTCAAACATTTATTCCTTATTATATCTATGAAAACACATTTTTTTTAAAATCTTTGTCTCTTAAAAAGTTTTTTGATGAAGGAGATATAATTTGTAATGTAAGATTATTCTAAATTGGTCCCTATATATATATATATATATATATATATATATATATATATATATATATATATATATGCATATGGTAGCCACTTCAACATAGTGTTACTCTTTACATTAAGCTAAAAAGCAGCTTATGTATATGTATGTATAGAGAGAGAGAGAGATATCTGTTGATGTCAGATTTTCACAGTGTTTTATGTGTTACGCAGAATTAGATATTCTAATACTTATGGGAATCATTTGTTTACCAAGTAATTGATCCGGGGATTACAAACAATATGTATATATATATATATATATATATATATATATATATATATATATATATATATATATATTTAAATATACATGTATATATATTTATAAACGTGTGTGTGTGCATATATATGTATATGTAAATATATATATATATATATATATATATATATATATATACATATATATGTGTGTGTGTGTATATGTATGTATATGTAAATATATATATATTTATATAAATATATATATACGTGTGTGCGTATATATATGTAAATATATTTATGTATATATATGTGTGTGTGTATGCGTATATATATATATATGTATATGTAAATATATATTCATATGTATATATATATATATATATATATATATATATATATGTATATGTATTTATATATGTATATGAATGTATATCTATATATGTATATGTATATATATGTACATGTATATATATATGTATTTATACATGTATATATATATATATAGGTATATATAGGTATATATATATATATATATATATATATATATTTATGTATATATATATATATATAGGTATATATAGGTATATATATATATATATATATATTTATGTATATATATATATATATAGGTATATATAGGTATATATATATATATATATATTTATGTATTTATATATATATAGGTATATATAGGTATATATATATATATATATATATATATAGGTATACACACACATATATATATATAGGTATACACACATATATATACATATACATATTTAAAGGCTCTAGTCTGTTCATCAGACTATGTGTTTAGATATTGCTACTAAATTTTTAATCACTGCATGATGAATTATTTTAAGAATTTGACCTGATCATTAATGTTCTGTCTTCTTTGAAGGATGATATAATTTTGATACACACTATTTATATGAGTGGCCGTATTTGATAAGTGCCCAACAAACCATTTCTTGAAGTTGACGTATTCATTATTTTAGACTTACAATGCTCAGTTTCTTTTCATTTTGAAGCTCCATCACTCTATGAATCATAATTGAAAGAGTTAAAACTTCAATATAAAAGAAATGAGCATTGTAGCTCTAGAAATAACAAAAATATCAATTTTTTTTTCAATGGTTTGTTGGGCACTTATGCACAGCCACTCATATTCATATGCAAAGATATGCTTGTGTAATTGCAGCTGTGTATATACCTAAGAAGAACATTTATAATTGAAGAAAGATTCCTGCAAGTAGTTTTCATTATGATTGCAATTAGCAATGATAAATATTAAATGAAATAACTGAGCTAAATTGGAGTGATAATTTAATTCTCGGATGAAGTAGTTACAAGCCACTTTTCTATCTGCTGACGATTCTGACTGACTGCAGAACGTAAATAGTTCATTTATTGATAGAACTCAAACTTTCAAAATGATGCAGTCTCTATTTGTTTTTGTTTTTCAGTAACTTACTTTCCGTTTTTTTCAAAGAATTATTATTTTCAATTTCCATCAGATGTGCACTTTTGCAAACATGATAAAATCTTAAGTTAATGAAATCACGTTGCTCTATCAATTTATAGTGTACTAGCAAAGTCACTAACTTGGCTAAGTTCAGTAAGAAATGTCTCCAGGAACAAAACTACAGTTTTTATATCATATGGATCTGTATTTGAATTTCTTCCGTCACTGTATTCTAATGTGGAACTCTGTCCCCCAAACTTGGTAATACTTTCCAAACACCACAATTCTTGGGGGGGGGGGGGCTGCTTGTTTTATCTCTCCCTTCAACCTGTTTCCTATTTTGCCTAAGTTATATTTGAACGATTTCGTTTGTAACTCATGAATAGATTACAACCAACTAAGTATTGGGAGAAGTGCATAAACATGTATGTACACTCACAAGAAGTAAAAATAGTGGGATACTTAAACAAAAAAAAATGATAACAAAGACTAAGTACCTCCAGAGGGTAGGCACAGGTTTGAAGAAACTCTCCTTCCCACCCAATTTTGTAAATGAAGGTCCAATTCATTACATAAATAAAATCAATTCTCCTTGATTGAATGAAAAGTGTCCATTATGTTTCACACGGTCTTCATTCAAAATGGGTCATGCACTGAAAAAAAAAATTTTAATTGTTATAACATATCACTGGATTCATCATAGTTAATTTACATTCATATTTACTATCCATCTAATTTTCAAAGTCCTTTATCTACTTCTTTGTGATATACAGAACATAACTCTTTTCCATCTCATTCTATGGGAAATGTAACTTACCAAGCCTGGTTGTACTTTCTCAAGATTGAGAAGGGGAAAAGGGATAGAAGTTCCATATATATATGTATATATATATATATAGAGAGAGAGAGAGAAAGAGAGTATTGAATGATAGTTGGCAAGTTAGTCTTCTTAAGACGTTACAAATGATTTCACTTGGCATCTCATAATTGTGGCTCAGACTATACTGAGTTTCATATATATATATATATATATATATATATTAATGCTCCTCTATTCAGGGTTGTGCACTCTTTAAGTGAGGTAACTCATCCACTGTAAGCTTATGCAATGCTCTTCCATAGGAATAGAGCACTCTGGTGGATGAGGGATTTCTGTGGAAATAAATATATCGCTTAAATTCAGCCTCAAGTCCAGAGGTAGGATATCACCCTGCGGGTCTGAAGTGAAGGTTTCAATTCTGCCTCGTGGTACTGGATGGGATAAGGGAAAGTCTATAGCCACACTGAAGAGATGTAATACATCAAAACAACTGTCTGTGGATGACACAATAATATATATATATATATATATATATGTGTGTGTGTGTGTGTGTGTTAGGGGGAGTATGTGTTGAGCATGATTCTCTCCTGAGCACATTCCATAGTTCTCACTTTGAGGGCCAATCTTTTGGTTAGGTTCCATGTCTCAGCTCTATAAGAGACTGTTGGGAGGATGCATTGATTGTAAACCCTTCTTTTTCAAAATAAATGTGATTTTCTTGTTCGCGAAGGTTGACCTTACTCTACTGAAAGCTCGCCAACCTACAGCGATTCTTCACTTGATCTCTCCTTCTTTTGAGGATATCATGGAGATTAATTGTCCTACATAGGTGTAGTGGTCTACTTTCTTTAGCTTTACATTTTCAATTTTGATCATTATGTCTCAGTCCTTGACATGCCTGTTCCACACGACATTTGTTTCGCTGAAGTTCATGTGAAGACCAATTTTCTTGATTTCTTCACTCGGTTCATCTAGCATTATTTGGAGATCTAGACAGTTCTCAGCAAATAGGATGATGCCATTAGTAAATCCATGTTACTCATCCAATGTCCCACATATACATTCATCTAGTTTGTCAACGCTCAGGTGTTCACAATCACTACTTACGTACACAGCCATCAGCATCCAAAACACATGGTCAGAGTCTAATCACGACACTGGCTCCTTCCGATCTACCATGCCACATAAAGTATCTATGGCCCTATCCAATACCCTTTTGACCACAATTACCCGCCACTAAAACTTCAAATAACTTACGTACACACAGTCATTGATTTCTAAAAACATCAGCTGAAGAACATGAATTAATTTATGACATCTTTGCAAACTCATCCATATATTTAAACTACAAAAATCCACCAACCAAAGGTCACCATTTTCTTGTATAACTTCATGACAAAGCCAAGTTGAGCAAAATGTCTGTGATTTCACTCTCAATATTGAGCTGTACATTTATTGACAGTCCCCTGGTCAAATATTTTGTTATTACTGGGAGCAGTTTCCTCCGCTTTATATCCCATTTTGAACTCAGAACAAAATCGCTTGAATTTGCTTCTTTTCCATCTCTGATTTGGCAGCCTCAAATACACCAGAATAAATGGTGAAAAGAAAACATTTAGCTTGAATGAATAGAGCAAGATTCATGCTTTAAATTGGTATGTTCGGTGAACATTGTTAGATAATAGTCAATTCCAAAAGAAGCATTAAAGTTTAAAATGACTAAAACTGCAATTATTTTTGTACCAACTTATTAGAGAAGCTGCTACCACCAGGATAATTGGCAAATTAGATTGGTCCTTTAAATATTCATTCGGAGACTTACAAACAAGAACAAAAACAATTCCAATATCTGATTATTGTGTGGTACAATATTTAAAATATGTTGCCCATGTAATCTAATTTTTTCAATTCAGAAACAATTGTTATCTGCCAATGAGAGAAGAAAATTCTCTGAAGATTCATGGCAAAAGATTGAGACAATGTTAGGTTTATCTGACATACAGATATGAAGAAAATGAGAAATTGAGAGTTGATCATGTTTTTGATATGCCAACATTATCAGCAAATGCAAAAACACTCTTAAACCATGAAGTGTCTAAATGAGAAAGTGTGATGATGGAAGAAAACAAAGGTGTGTGTGTTTGAGATTTCATTTGCTTTATGATCCTTTATTGGACAATTTTGAGTTGTGTCTCATATGAGCAATATTCTCGTTCTGTCAGTTATTACGAACCATCAACCATAACTGTCACCATAGGTTCTTTTAGTTTTCAAGTTGATCTGTCTGGCTATGTAGATATACAGGCCACACTGACAGAGCTAAAGGGCTAAAATTTTAACATTTACTCTCCATCATGTCTAGAAAAAACTGTTTTTTTTTCTGTTTGTTGAAAATCCACAAGCACGCTTCAAATCGGTTATTAATGTAGGGGTTCACTTTACAATGTAACTTCATCCTAAATTGATCCCTTACTTTGTGCCCACTCTTTTTTTCTTTCAAATTTAGACTTTTTAATGATCACTGCCCAACAAAAGGTGAGAAAAGTAGCTTATTCATTGATCATCTCTTTTTCCATTTTTTTTTTAATAAAATTATTTAATTGATCACCCTAATGAGAATGCTGCCAAAAGGCATCAGTCACATGACATTTTCTATTAAATGACTAACCAGGCCTGTTATCTTGTCTTTAGCTGATTAGTTTCTCTTGAAAGTGATGATTATGGCTGCGTTTGAACAGAAATTAATAGCTTAGGTGAACATTGGGTACCAAAATTGGTAAATATTGTGCTCCCATATTGAACATCTAAAAAGAAATTTAATTCTCTTTTTGAGATTTGTAAAGAGGAATATCAAAAATCGGTAAATTAGTAACAATAGCTGCCCTACTAGTTACCATGATTCTTTCTTTGTTTTCCCGCTATTTGGGTACATATTTATTTCTTAAATTTCAGCGATACTTGTACCTTTTGAGATTGTAAGAAGAACAGATATGAAAAATCAAAGATCTTTATTGAAATACTAGAAAAAATGCAGGAAAATCAGTCAATACAAATTGTATTAACACATCCATTTGTTATACCATTTTATAGAAACTCGTGATTAATCATGGAAGGTTGAGGTGTATTAGATCATTTGACCACGTTGCACTGATGGCAAGCAGGAAAATTGTCTGCTCAGAAAAAGAGCTGTTTATATCATGTGACCATGTTATTGTGATTTGCACTGATGGCAAACCGAAAGATCACCAGTTCCAGGTGATTTCAAAAACCATTTCCTTTCCTTTCTTATTAAAAATCTATCTGATTTGATTTTTGAATTTATTGTCAGCAACTCAAAAAGATTACTAACAATGAGAATAATCTTAATGAAGATGTATTTTGCATTCGAATAGTAGCATAACAAAATATTCACGTGTGTACGTGTGTTCGTTTTAGATATTTTAAAATCTCTCAGTTTGGTTGAGTTCTGCATGGAACATGGGTGCAGATTGGGAAATGGTAATTTTCATTTATTTATTCATACAGCCTGCATTTCTTAATCTTTGATTCCTGTCTCAGAGTAATTGTGATAAGAATAGTGTAAATCAATTTCTAGATTTTATAAATGAACAGATGAGAAAAAGATGAGAACAAGGAAAATTTTGGTTTGATTGAAAGAATGTTTTCCTCTCGCATGTTTACATCTTCATTGGCTGTGCGTATACGTATATATATATCTATTTCTTTGGCTGTGTGTCTGTCTGGGCAGAAGATAGTAGCCTGACACAAGACATGCAACGTCGCTTTGCTCATCTACCCACCGCTACCCACATCCCTACTTCGATCTTGCCGTGATACTCAAAGACTCTCCTTGGAACGAACAGTATATTTTCACACCAAAAAGAAATAGGTACACATAGACTACCAATCGAGAAAAAATCAAAACCATAAATTTTTTTTTTTTTCCCTCTTCCTACTAGAGAACCAATATTCCTGATAATTTTTGCGGGAGTAAAAGTTGAACTAGCGATAATAAGTACTCTCTGGGGATTTGGGAGTTATTTGACTGTCTCACTGATGGAACGGCCACTACATCCCTTTACAAGGTATTGATTTTAGCTACAGTTTATTTGCATCACGCTGAGCCCCATTCACTAGTCTCTTAATGAAGCCATTCTGAAGACACACGACTCGTGATCACGTGGTTGACCCAGTTCCTGTGCTTGCTACAAGAACAGGCGGCAACCATAACAGCAGCAGCATCTCTGAAGACGTCAACATCAACATTGGTGAAAGCAACAGCAGCAGCCATAGCAGACTCCACACTCATCTCCGTCTTGTTTCCCTATTGTCTCTTCTTCTTTCTTTCTTCTTCTCATCTCTTCTTGTTTTCTGCCCGAGCTGTACACAGCCATCCATCACTTGCAATCATTAGATGCATGTGGAGATGAGAAACTTGTCTAAACGACAAGTTCTTAAGCATTCCAATCACACGGATGTGGAAATGTTAATTTCTTAATGTTAAGGCTAGTAGCCTTCTGTCTGATTATCACAGACCGGGTTCTTGAGAAAACCGCTATCAAAAAAACAACAAAAAAAAGATATTCAAAACCACTCTCACTCTTTCCTTCTCTTCGATTCTCATCTCTCTTTCTTTGATACCTTCCAGAGACTGTAACAACAAATCAAAAAATCAGTGAAAATCTAACACTCTATCCAATATCCCAACATAAATATATATATATATATATATATATATATATATATATATACATATAGATAGATAGATAAATAGATGGATCAATAGATACCACACACAAACAAACACATATTTATGTAAATGCATGTGTTACATATGCCTACATTTATGTGTATCTATATTTGTAAATACATTTAAATCTCCAGTCTTATAAATTTCCTCTTGACATATCAACAACACACATATATATGAATCCGGTATCATTCTGTACGGTAGTTATTAAGAATTTTCAAGATAAAACCTGGTTAATATGTGTAAATTATTTTGAAAGGGGGTATCTTTCTTAACAAGATATTTGCTGTTACTCAAGTCATTACAGTTAATTTGAACCTATTCAAAAGACAATTAACTTCCAAAAACCTGTTGATTATATCTGAAGAAAGACTGATAAATTATTGGAAATATTCCTTATCCCTCTTCCCTTACTGGTAATATCTGCTTTAGTGGCATTTGTACCAGTTTATAACTACAGTGCTAGGTCCAACATAGCCTAGTATGGTACTATTCTATACCAATTCTACATGCAGGTGAGTGTAAGATCATTTCCTCTATTTACAAGACTCAGCCAAGTCAAAGGCGGCTTTTGTGTTGTTAGTAGTTCCTGCCTATATGTCTGTGTTTGTGCCAAGCTTTGTCAAGTGAAATGATTTATGAAAGATCTCTTTCAAATATACCTCATTTATTTATCATCTTCAATAAGGTGAATTGTAGATATTCTGTGGTAAGCAGCTGTTTGAGGATATCTTACGTCTTACTAAAATGATAATCATAACAATGAATACTGTTAATAAAATAAAAATACCATTATTCTATGTAACGTATTTGATGGCATATAAGACCCCCCACACACACCTTTTCCCCTGACCAGGAAAATGTTACAAAAGGTAAACATACACTTTTTTTTTCCAGCTCCATATTGGCCAAAACTTCAGGAGGATTTTTTTTTTTTTTTTAAACTGGGAGGAATTCATAGAAAAATCCTTTTTTTTTCCTTAATATTCACTTATGAAATAACAGGGGTTCTTATATGCCATCAAATACAATATGTATTTCTAACAATAAGTGCCTTCTCAATAACTTGTAATTGAGATATCCTGAAAAGATGTACAATACTCAGGAAAAATATTAAAGTATCAAGTGTATCAATACTAGAATGTTATGTTTTTGTTCTGTAAACATATACACAGACACGCTCGCATGCAAATATATGAAGTTATAAATTTGATTTTATCCAAATGGCTACTAATTTACTACATATTTGAAAATTATTTTGTATTCAGAATATTTTTGATTCAGGCAAAAATAATGGGAATAAATTCATTTTTCTTCCTGTTGGTTTATTTTTTTATTTATTGAAATATTGCTTTACTAAAATAGAGAGGTAAATAACAAAATTCAGACAAAAATTATGCTGTAATCTTCGATTTCAGAAAATATATAAATAATCTCAAAGATGTTTGTAAATTCTGTTGAATAATTATGGGGCTGTTCTATAATGAAGAACATTTGTCATTTCCTTCTCTATGTACAGAGAGAAATCCGGATAAACATGTACATATTTACATTACCTGATGATCATAATTACGTTATATTAATCTGTGTGTACACTGTTTAACAAAGGATAGAAAATCAATCGCTTGAGTACAATTATGATTAAGATTGACATGAGAAAATCTCCTCATTTTTTTCTACCTCATTAAATTATTGGAAAAAAAACAGCAATATATGATTCTTACTTTGTTGTTTTTCCATTATATATACATGTGTGTGTATGTGTGTGTTTGTATGTGCCTTATGGTAAAGCTGTGATAATGTACTTCCTTTTCCCTTGAAGCTTGTCACTATCTTCTTCATTCCTATATTCATAAGAAATATATTTAATGTTCATACAAGATATGTTTTTAATTTTTCAATACTGGCTTCATTTTTTATTTCTTTTTGTACAACATCTCATATTTCAGTCTTGTATTTCTTTTTGGTTTCAATAAACATTTCCACTGCAAGTGCCTCCGATAATGATTATGTCACCTTTTCAGGATGACCAAACTGTGGGTTCTGTATCGCTAGAATATCAACATCATTATACATACATATATATATATATATATATATATATATATGAAAAATTCCTATATTTTCTTACTGATTCAAAACTGATTGAGCGTGTTTTTTTGTTTATCATTTTCCGTTACTTATTCAAGGTTTGTCCTCAAAGTATCCAGCCATTTATTATTAACAAATAAGTAGTCTACCTGGGGCAGTGACACCTCAGTCCATTCAAATGTATCCCCTTAGGAACTCACGAATCTATACCAGCATCTCTTCCACTTTCTAAAACAGTCTGCAAAGTCCTCTTTCATGATCGCCATCATCTGCCTCATCACATTCTCTTTAATTGTGTTCTTGATCTGAAATCTCCCTTTCAATGGAAAAAGGCCAAAAATGCAGGGAACTAAATTTGGACTGTGATGCAATGCTTTGCCATAAAAACCAGTACAAATTGTGGAGAATGATCAGTCAGAGTCATTGTAGATTTGACAGTCATACAGTACACAAGCTCTCTCAATGGCATCTTACTGCCGACACACATAAGGTCCCTGGATACTTTCTACCCAGACCTTATATACTTCAATTTGGATTTGGATTGTCAAGGCTACATTATAAACCAAAAAATTCAAATAGAATTACATATATACACACACACACATATATAAACAAAGGGAATATTCATATATATATATACATATATATATATATAAATATATATATATATACATATAGAAAGAAAGAATATATATATATATATATATATGTATAAACCTAGGATATATATATACATATATAAACAAAGGATATATATATATATATATATATACATATATAAACATAGGATATATATATACATATATAAACAAAGGATATATATATATATATATATATATATATACATATATATATATGTATAAACATAGGATATATATATACATATATAAACAAAGGATATATATATATATATATATATATATATGTATAAACATAGGATATATATATACATATATAAACAAAGGATATATATATATATATATATATATATATATATACATATATATATATATATAAACAAAGGATGTATATACATACATATATATATATATATATATGTATATATAAACAAAGGAGAGAAAAGAACCAGGTCAGTGAGTGTAAAGGGAAACAAAAATATCAAACTGGTCTTTTTTTTTTCGAATTTCTTCCTGAATGGATGGTGTTCAAGAGGAAAATTTGGAAGAGAGTTCCTGAGTGAGAGTATTTAGTGACTGAGAACATGCATTCCAATGAAAAGAGGTTAGCATTTACATTATTATGAAGTCCAACCTTTGAAGAGCACAGTAGTCAAAAGAAATAGATATCAATGGAGAAGTTTATTGGATATTGGTAAGTGTAGATTATAACTGAGTGGTAGTACCTTGTAATCAATTTACATGATAGGAAGTCAATAAAAGTCTTTGAGAATTGGAGTAAGCAGTTCCTGCAAAGGCTTTCAGGGAATTGTACATTCTGCTGAGTTCTGCACATCTCAAAGTCTATTGAATAGTTTGGTCAATAGTCCAAAGGATAGAGTATAGTAAAAGTTCAATCTGAATGTGATCTTGACATGGATCTTGCGTGTTTTTAATCTTGAAATCTCTTTAACTACTCCATGACATGACAAAAATTGTGTTGATTAATTTTTTAATAATTACAAAACAAAATCAGTTCATACTTTCATGAAAGGCAATTGATGGTAAGGCTATCATGGATGGGTCATGTCAGGACATCATGATGGAAGACTCATGTTCTACATACTTATTGCATTTCTCAGTCTATATATCTATCTGTCTATCAATCTCTCTCTCTCTCTCTCTCTCTCTCTCTCTCTATATATATATATATATATATATATATATATATATATATATATATATATATATACACACACACACACACACACACACAGGGTTTTCTATGATTTCTATGGGGGATGACAATTTGCAGACAAAGTAAACCCAACAAAATTGAAAATATCATCCATTTTGGAGATCCATTTCAAAGTTCTTACTAATTTGCTCGATTTCTTTACTTAATCATCCTACTAATAGAAGAAATTTGTTGACTTACAAACCATAGGGGCAGCATCCAACTACACCCTTTTTGGTACACCTATATATATATATATATATATATATATATATATATATATATATATATATATATATATATATATATTTAATGATAATAAAACAAGATTATGATACATTGTATTTATTTCACAACTATTAGTTTCTTGTAAGCAACATATATATTATATGTATATTTACACATTGTTTTCTGGAAAGACACCAGGAAGTTAGATCTGTGTAGCCATCCCTACATTTTGCAATAGACAGCAAAATAATACATGTCAGAGAATGCCATCAAAATGAAGTTGATGTCAAGAAGAGCATTTTGATGTTAAATTTGCTCTTCATATTGCAAAATTGAGTTAATGGTTACATAATGATGGACATATCTATTGGCTCACATGAATTTAGAATCAGGTTGGGTATCCAGTTGTAAAAATTAAAATTTGTTAATCTGAAGAATTTAAAATTCAACACAAGAAAATTTATTGCTATTTCTTTCAGACTGCCAACCTTTTTAATTCAATCATTTATGCTGAAGGTTACTGAATTTCTTTTCAGTTGTTATTCTATGTTTCATAAAACTTCTCCAAAAAGCATAATGTTTACATTGGATATGATCTAAAGAAAAGGTCTACATGCCTTATAGCCTTATCTGAGCAGTGACTTTATTGCAGTATTCTTGTCACCAAAACTCATTTCATTGCAGAAACAATAAAAATAACTCCTGTAGATGTCAGCTTTTTACAAGTAATATCTTATCATCCGCCTTTTAGTTTCTGTCATTTGACATTAACCTTTCCCAGGATTCACCACGCCTCTGTATTATAGGTGTCATGGACCCAACACTTTGTGAACTAGTCTATTTCCTCATGTCAACTTATATTTTGCTGGCTTCAGTTTTGTATATCATTTCTTGGGATCCACATTGTGAGTCACAATGTCTGGCAGTTTGTCTACTATTCTTGCAGCATGACCAGCCCATTGCCATTTGAGTTTTCCTATAGATTTTATGATATTCCTGACTCCTATTTTTTCTCTAACATACTGAGCTGTTGTGATGTTGAGCATGATTCTTTCATGTGCACATTGCATGGTTCTCAGTTTAAGGATCAAACTTTTGGTTAGATCCCATGTTTCAACTCCATAGGTGACTACAGGAGGATGCATTATGGCTTGAAACGCTAATTGTATTTCATGGATAACTGTTTTTTAGAAACTGTCTTCCAAAACTGTAAGCATAGTTTTCATCAGTTTTCAAGTGAGTCTGCCTGGCGAGCTAGTTTAAAATTTGATCATTTGCTCCTTACTTACTTTGATGTCCCAAATTTGTGTTCTGCAATACTGCAGTTATACAATGTTTTTATGTCGTGGACTGTTACAATGTTCATTGTTTAAAATTTCATTGAATGAAATTATATTTTAAAAAAAGATACCTACCTTTGTATACCCTGTACGCTCAATTTGAAGTCATTGGTTTTATATTTAGTTATTCATTATTTTGATTATTTCAATTTATTTTGATTTTTTGGTATTTTATGTTGCAGAAAAGGAAAGAAATAGTATGGTTCTCAAAAATTATGGTTGATCCTTTGAACCCTTAGTGTCAAGATCCTTAGGAGACAAGCTCAAATTGATAAAAAAAAAAGTTCCATTCATTGACTACATAAATGTTTTTGACTAATCCATTTTATTTTTACAATTTCTTAGCCGATCAAATCAAATATATTTCTTTGTAGTATAGGATGAGGAATTGCATCACTTCTGTCATCAAATAGACTTAATTTTAGTAATGTGTATATTCTGCATTTATTCAAGTATAGCACAACCCACTTATTTTCTCTCAGAGTTAGGTACAACATCTTTTGTGCAATTCATAAAGAAATATGGTGTATGTATATATGTATATATAAATGAGAAGGACATATGCCCATTGAATGTTAGCATTTCATGCCTAATGCACTCATCAGCAACCAGCAAGATACTATATTCAATAGCTCTATTTACTGTTTTAAAAGAGTACTGTGATTTAACATCAACAATGGATATAATCTGTTTTCTATTTCTTTCTTCTTGTATTCTTACAAATAGAAAATATATAAAGTAGAATGTGAATCCCCATTCTACTATATTTCAAGCTCTACTCTGAACCAATTTAATATTCGAAGTTGAATGTCTCGAGTACTCTATGAAATAAACCCACCATGCATTGGATATGGTATTATATTCTATTATATTGTTATTTGCATCCCTGATTTGTACTATATATATATTGGGGGGGGGGTATGAGGATAAGGTTTTTTTTTCAACTAGATGGTTTCAAATGATAAATATGATCTCTAAAGTCACATCTATATCCTCAACAAAATTTAAGGATCGATGCGTGCTCAAAGAAATGAATTGTATCGAAACTAACTTGCATAGCATTGTTCACACCTTCTCTTCCAATGCTCTGTCATGCCCTGCCAGTAGGAAGAACTGTATTCAGTTGAGCAACAAGACAGATACCTGTGAATTTGGAGCACATGACTTTTCAAAGAACATTGGTACTAAAAGAATAACTAACAGGCCAAATTTGAAACAAAAAATTGCCTTTTGTTAGCTTCGTTAGCATGCACTCTGCAGTATCCCTGCAGGAAATCTCTGATGATGCCCGTGGGATGGACTTTTGCATGATGACGTGACTGGTTAAAAGAATGGACGATTCCCGTCACTTAAGACATGACTGGATTTGAGTGTGATTGCATGAAGAAGATAACCAATTCCCAAGTTAGCGGCGCTTTCATCTCTGAGTGTTTACTTGAAGGGCAGTGAAATATTGAAAGTTAGAGTAATATTGTTCTATTTTCTATGCAGGCAGAACAAGGATATTAGCAACCATCAACCAGAACTGTCATGAAAACTGTCAACATAGGTTTCTTCAGTTTTTAAACTGGTCTGGCTGGTGGGATATGAATGTACGTATATATGTATGCATCGTGTGTACAGGCCGTAACAGTACTATTTACTCTTTATCATGTCTGGAAAAGTGTTTTTTTTGTTTTTTTGAAAATCCCCCCCTCATATTAGTCTTTAGCAGGGTACCCAATTTACAATGTAAGTTTATGCTAAATTGGTCTCTTAGTTTGTACCAGGCAAAATTCATGCTTGTTTTTTTTCTTAATTCTGACTTTTTTATGGATCACAACCCAACAAAAGACAAAAGAAGTTGCTTATTCATTGATCACTCTTTTTTTTCGAATTTTTAATTGATCACCCCCAACATGACATGCTGCCAGAAGATATTGGTCATATGGTGGTATCTATTGAGTGACCAACCAAACCTGGAAAAATTAGCAGTTTGTCATCACAGGATCAGATCCATCAATATAGCCGGATCATTTTCTTTTATTACTAGTGCCTTGCTGAATTGGACTGTAAATCCCAAATTTTGTTCAGACAGTTAAAACTCCTTTGTGTTTTCAATGTTGGTAACACAATCCTTCAACCATTGTCAAGTGTAATCTATAAGGAATAAGGAAAAAAACCTTATTTCTTCAGTTAATGGAGACAGTAAGTAATATTTATACACCAATATCAATGGTATACAGTTCAAGGTTATGGGAAAGAAATGCATGTAACATGCACACGTTCGAGTAACACAAGAGATTTCAAGAAGGCAGAGATGTTAAAGATGATGATCTTAATGGACACCCATTCACATCTAGAACCAATGAGAATGTTAAAAAAAAATCGAACAAATCTATTCGAAATGACCAACAACTCAGAATCAGGATGATTTTGGGGAATGGTCTCCCTCGATAAAGAGACGGTTCTTTGCATGCATGCGTGTCCTCAATGTTTATCACTCTTCATACCCTCTCTACCTTCACAAAATCCCTTGCCCTTCTTGAACACACATGCACGTGTTATGAATCCTTCCTCTTGACTTTCAACCTACAAAAAGATTTAGAAGCTGTTTTGTTAATTTTGCCTGAAACTGACCCTTTTTATGGCACATCAGAAAAAACATGTCTACTTCAGGCAATGTGCAACAGTGAACTGAAGACACTGACAAATTGAAACTTTCAGGAGCTCTTCATGCTTGCCTATTAGTGAATATATACAATGTTATTCACACTTGCACATGGTAGTTCTATATATAAAAAGCCCAGCCTCCTTATTGGTTCCATAAATTTTTCAACATCACAGAGCAAGCGAACACTTGGCCCATGTGTAAACAAATGTCTATCTATCTCTTCTATCCATCTATTTATAGTTAGAGTGATAGATAGATAGATGGCCAAGACAGAAAAGAATGTCAAGTTTTCATAAATCAACTTATGATTTCATATAATCATCAACCTTTCAACTTCTGTCATTGGATATAGACCTTCCCAAAGATTTGGCAGACTTCTCAATCATGGGCATTGCAACACCAATATCTCCTGAACTTGTCAAAATCATTACATCTTTTTAATATTGACTGTCAACAATATCACAAATGATTTCTGGGGATCCACGTTGTTAGTTGTGATGTCAAGCGGTTGTCTGATTGAAGCATGGCTTACTGCAGCATGGCCTACCCATTGCCATTTGTGTTTTCTGATGGATGTAATAATATCTTTGACTCCTACTTTTTCTCTATGCTTTGCTGTCTTGTGGTCTCTCCATTTGAGGATAAGCATGATCCTTCCTTAAGCACATTGTACGATTCTTAGTTTGAGAGCCATTCTTTTGGTTAGGTTCCATGTTACCACTACGTAGGTGACTATTGGGAGACACACTGGCTGTTGATACGGATATCCATTACCACTTTTCCACGAAGGGAGGTTGTGAGGTAAAGTGATTTATTCCGGGGGTGGGGGTGAGTATATATGTTCAGTGGGGAAACAAAAAAGATATATCCAAATGTTGGTTGTCAGGTAAGGGACTAGGGAGTTCTAAACTGTAATTTGTTCTAAGCTGTTACCGTTCATTGTGACCCCCTTGATCCTTGGCCCCTAAAAAGTTTCAACTTTCAAGACCCTTTGCTTTCAGTAAGAAGGTCTGATCCAGGCAAGGGCAAATACCCAGTTTGCAGCCACAGCAAACGCTTGTGACTTTAGAGGCTTCTTTTCAAAACTAATGGGATCTTTTTGTTCCTAAATGACGAGCTTGCTCTGCCGAAATCTTGCCGGCCTAGAGTGATTATGCATACAATAGCATCATTTAGTCAATAATGCTCCCATTAATTCCTACGCACTGAAAATCCCTTTCTTCTGATTTTTAATGCATTTTGTTCACGTTGGGAACTAAAACTTGCTAAAATAAATTTTAGATCAAAAATAGCAAAATTTTTTGGTTTAACCATCAACTTCCACTTTTAATCAATATTGTTGCTACTGTGATTTTTTATCCATCCATAACTCTATGAATGGTATTCAGAGCTTGCGTTGATGGATAATGTAATAATCACATAGTAATAACATTTTCTCCTTTTTTTTTCTAGCATAAGTTAATCAGGCATGTGCCCAGAACTTAGGTGAAGCTGGACAATTTTACAGGAACAAAAAGGAACTTGAAAGAATGCCATTATCAGGGGAGGTAATTGTGCATTGATCCACCCCAAAATTCAATTACTTTCCCATGGCCCACTGTCCACACTTCTGCAAAAAGTCATTGAAATTCATGAAGTACTTTTGGAGATATCTTGTAGACAGACATGAACTTGCGGTAATATTTTCTGGTGTAGACATATAACTACAATGTAAGGGAGTTAATTGTACATGGATCTGCATGAAAATTTAATCACTTCTTTCATAGCCTATTGCCCACACTTTCACCAGATTATATTGTAATTCATTGAAAACTCTTGGATATCATCTGGACAGTAATGAGTATACATAAATGTATGATTAAAAGGGCAGAAAAATATATCTCAACCAGGGAGAAATTCTTGGATCGACCCCAAAATTTAAATTATCTTTCTTTACCCCACCAACCACACTTCCAGAAAAGAAGTAAATTAGGAAACCAATTTTAAACCTGCTCAGAGATTATGACTAAGGAAAAGATATTCAGTTTTTTGATGGCATTTGCTCACCTCCAATAATACTCTTAGTATTTCATCATTATCATCATCAGCGTCCTTCGTTGAACATAGACCTTCCCCAGGATTTGCCACACTTCTCTATTGTGGGTGTCGTGGAGCCAGTACTTTCTGAATTTGTCTAGCTCGTCTCTCCATCTAATACTCTGCCGGCCCTCAGTTGCACATGTGATCTCTGGAGATCTATGTCGTAAGTCACAATGTCCATCCGTCATTAGCCATTCTTGCAACATTGCCATTTGAGATTTTTAATGGATCCTATGATGTCTTGGACTCCTGTTTTTTCCCTGATATACTGTGCTGTCTTGTGATCTCTCCATGGGAGATTGAACATGATTCTTTTGTGTGCATGTTGTATGTTTCTCACTTTGAGGTTCAATCTCTTGATTGTATACTCTTCTTTTTAGGATTTGAGGCCTTAGATATTATGTAAAAATGATTTTTTTTTTCATATGTATACACAATGCGTAACCAAGGCCGGCAGAATACAAGATGGAGAGATGAACTAGACAAATCAAATTCAGAAAGTACTGGCCCCGCAACGCCCATGATAGGGAGGTCTGGTGAATCTTGGAGAAGGTCTATGTCCAACAACGGACGATAAAAGACTACTGTTGATGATGATGATGATGATGATGATGGTGGTGGTGGTGGTGGTGGTGATGATGATGATGATGACATCATAATCATTATCAAAATCATTTATATATGTATACAGCACTACATATTCCATAGTCCTAACTCTCTGAAATCAACATTTCCCTAACATGAAAACATGCCCATATGATTAGTAAACATCTCTCTTGCACACTGGGCCAAATTGACAAGTCTAAATAGTCTCTCATGTGAAGAGCTGGGATCGTTCAATCTACTTTGGCTACTTAGTGCCTCAACAGCTATTGGCAAGTCATATTGTGTCCCTCCACTAAAAACAAAAGTAAATTCGCTTTTTAAATAACTCAAAAGAAATCTCTTCCATTCTTGCTTTTTTTTCTCGCTGTTGGCTAACTCAGTTTGTACTTAGACCTGCTTGCAGCACATTTTTGTTATTGGATGATTCCATGACAGATACCCCAAAGCATCATACCAATCCCTCTTTTAATTCTGCTGAAATTTGCCACATGGTAGATTTTGGCAAAAAAATACAATTCCCAATTTTTTCGGTAAAACTGATCTATGCCTCAAAACTTACAGTAAGGTCATTTTGAAGTCAAGCATTGATCTGCCCCTCTTTAAACTGCCATAACTTTTTTCCTGTTGGTCCTAGCTACATAAAATTATATATAGTTAAAATCAAAATGATCAATAGGTTAAAAAAAATGCTTCTGTTTTTTTCATGTAGGCTGAGAAATGAACATCTTATTGATAAATGAAAATATAAGGTCACCATCTGACCTCTCAGATACTTGATCTGAAAATTTAACTTATGATAAACATATTCCCCATCTTCTCTCTATTATAATCAGTTCTACAATGTTTGTATATGTGACATCAATTGACAGAGGCAACTGTTTTTCATTACTGAACATCTAATTTTACCTCGTTTCATGATCTTTTTCATCAATTATCTCCCTTGAACTTCACTCTTTGGTCAACTTGTTTTGTTTATATATACATATACATATATACATGATTATAATGCGCCATGTCATATTAAAACTCTTATTTCAAATGATCTCTTGTTATTACACTGTGAATGTATCATTCGTCTAGACAATGTAAATAGAATTACCAATTAAAGAAAATTGGGCTGCTGCAGGAATCATGTAATGACAGAAGATGATTTCAAATAAGAGTTTCAATATAATATAACACTATTTATAATCATTCTGTCGGATCAAATATCCATTTCTTAATAACATCTATATATGTATATGCATGTGTGTATATACATATACATGTACAAACGTATCATATATATATATATATATATATATATATTTATATATATGTATATATATATATATATATACACACACAAACATATACACATTATATATATACATACATATACACATATATACACACACACACACATATATATACATACATGTACACACTCACACACATATATATAGTTAGATATATTGTAGACATAATAAGTAGTAAATGTTGACAGTCAGCCCTTTAGCTCCATTGGTGCAGTCTGCACATATGATAGAGATAACCAGCCAGACAGACAGACAGATCAACTTAGAAACTGAAGAAACCTACATTGACAATTTTGGTTGATGGTTTCTGATATTCACATTCAATTCGTTCTTTGTATCGAAATCTTGACTTTTTGTTTATTCCCGTCAACTCTTGAAGAAGCATAGAGCCACAAGTTTCAGGTGGAAGTAGATTTCACAGGATGGAGTTGCTAGCCCAACATACAACCCTACTCTTCTACCCAGGCTTGGGACCTTGGGACTTTTCTGTTAGAGTAAGATTCTCTAAGATGCATTGTCTTATCAGGCTAAAGGTTCCGACTGCCATGCTATTAACTATACCAGGAAGATTCACATTATGGCAGAGGGACAATGATCAGCTTCAGATGAAACGGAGTCAGTAGAACGATTCTGTTTTCAATTCCGGTTACCATTGCGTCACTCTGCACCGTACCTCCAGTACATTATTCGCCCTTTTCTCAAAACCGTGAAGTTCAATCTTCATCCAATGCTAAAGAAAACATACCCTTGAGCCTAAGTTCATTCATGACTACTATCTTATTTATACATGACCAGAATGTGTTCGATCAGACACTGGCATGGAGCTCCACTGATGAATGCGAGTATCAAAATGCTTTCTAGGCTACCAACTAATGTAGCACAGAGATATTTTATCTTCAACTGTTGTTACACCTTTTCAATTTTACATGGTCTTTACAATTCAACTTCTCTTTCCTTAATTTTTTTTTTCCTCTCTCTTTTTTAATCTCTTCCCGTATGGTACACCCACCAGTATGGGCACAACTACCTCTACCGACATTGTAAAATATTTCTTCGAATTGTTTGTTTGCAAAGAAAGAAAATCTTCCCGAATACGTATTTTAAAAACTATCGTCTTCATGCATCATACTTTTTTTTCTCGCCCCCTTTTGCTCCACGCAATTTCTGTATTATGAAAATATAATCGATATCATATCGTCTTCCCAAAATAGTTCCATCACAGCAACCTAAAAGTGATTTCATCAACAAGTGTCGAGAAATCATGCAGTTTAAAATTGCTTAAGGATACACACAGCTGTTTTTATTGGTAGAAACCACCAACCAAAACTGTCTCCATTGGTTTCTTCAGTTTTTAAGTCAGTCTGGCTATATATTTGTGTATTTATGTATGTATCATGTGAACAAGCTTCACCAAGGGTGCAAGAGGACTGAACATGCAAACATTTACTCCTTAGGTCTAGAAAAAAATGTTATTTTTTAATTCCTCTCCCTAAATAGGTTTTTGATGGGGAGTTCAATTCGCAATGTAAGTTTACACTAAATTAGTATCTTAGACAAAATTCATGCTTCTTAGTGATCCCTGCCCAATAAAAGTTGGGACTTATCCATTGATCACTCCTCTTTCCAATATTTTAATTGATCATTCCCAACTGGGTATGCTGCTAAAAAAGATTGATCACGAGACAGTTTTTATTGAGTGACCAACCAGACTTGTTTTCTGTAACACCCCCCCCCCATCCTAACTTCTCTCTTTCTTTCATATTGTGAAAATTGAGGGTGGGAAGACATAGGATAGAAATCTTTAATCTGAAATTCTCCAACTTGGGTCGACAGAACTTGGGTATTGTTTCAATTATTGTTAAACTCAAACTTACGACTGTTGATCTACCGGTAATTGAACAAGTCATCGTAAATATATTCAGACTGATAGACAGATATGGGTGATTAGATCAGTTTCAGATCTTATCAGAGATCAGTTCTGGAGTAAAAGAGGTATTACAGCTTCCACTTCCGGAGTGTATTAACCAATATTAACAATTACACAGTCCAACTATGCTGTTTGGTTTACAATTATCTAATTAGAGTAAAGATACAACCTAATGTGGAATACCACAAATGCCGCTGGAGATATGTTTACTTACTCATACAAATGAGAAATTATCCGTGACGGTTTCTATTGAGTGACTAAACTAACCAGTCTTTTTTTTTCCTATTTTTTTTTCCTTTCCTCAACGATCGAGTTGTCACGAAATAATTTTGTTTTGCGATTCTTTAGAAAATTTAAAACGCAATTTTGAGGTTTCTCATAGAGTTGCTTTGCAGAATGAAGCAGAAACAAAAATTCTAAAAAAGAAATAACACAAGCGCATCCACACTATCTTCTGAGCCGAACAATACAGAATCTGAAAGGGCCTTATCTTTTCAATAATTTTTTCTTTTTCTTTTCTGGCTCACTATCAGCCAACTTGTTGGGGTGGATATTGTTACAAGTTTCTCTTTCATTCTGACATTCATTTCTCTTTTTCTCTTTCTACCCTCTTTCTCTTCTTTTTCTTTTTCTCCTTCTGAATTTCTTTCCTTCTCTCTCTCTCTCCATCACTTTCTCTTTTTAGTCCTTCAATCTACTATCCTTCCTTGTCTATTTATTTCTTGATTATTTTTTTTCTTCAAGTTTTGCCAATTATGTTTTTTAAAAACCATCAACCAAAACTGGCTCCGAAGGTTTCTCCAGTTTTTAAGTTTGTCTGGCTGGCTCTGTATGTATGTATGTATGTATGTCTGTGTGGTGCCTACAAGCTGCACCAACAGAGCTAGAGGACTGAAATTTTGAATATGCACTCCGTATAACATCTTGAAAGATTAATTTTCATTCGGTTTTTTTTCAAAGACACCTGTTGAATAGGTTCTATGGTGGGGAGTCCAATTTGCAATATAAGTTTATGCTAAATTGGTACCTTAGTTCATCACCAGCAGCTTTTATGCTTGTGTTTTGAAAATTCAGACTCTTTTTTAGTGATCACTGCCAAACAACAGGCGAGAGAAGTAACTTATTCATTGATCACCTATTTTTTCCAAAGACATTGGTCATGTGACGGTTTTTATTGAGTGACTAACCAGACCTGTTTTTTCATTTTTTTTCTCTACTGCTTTCATCTGTTTCCATCACACTCTTTTCTTTCTTTCCCCTTTCTTTCAATTCCATTCCTTCCCCCTCCCCCGCCTTCGATTAACCCCCTTTAACCTGTTTTCATTTATACATCCATTTACTCTGGTGTTGACCTCTGTCAAAACATTATTATTCTCCAAATTTAAAATTACTTTAAATGACTCATACATTGGGATGTATATTTGGACACGTATTCATATGCATGTGTGTTATATTTGTGTGTATATACATCCAAAAATATATATACATGTTTGTATTGTGGATGGGAAGTGATCCAACAAACATATATATATATATATATATATATATATATATATATATATATATATTTATATATATATGTATATATGTTTCAAATAGAGTTTCAGAATAAAATAACGCATTTATGATTATTTCTGTCGGATTATATATCCATTTCTTAAAAATATATATATATATACATATATATGTATTGTCTGGAAAGCTTTACAGCTTTAAATATTTAACAATAGAAAATTTTTTCAAAATTTTTTTGTGTCATTTCAGTCACTTATTTCTAGAAATCTGTTAATGAATTTTATACAATTTTCTTCAGTGTTCTTTTCTGTTTTATATATAATTTGTTAATAAAGCACAATGATTGAATTTTCTCTTGTTGGGATCATCAGTTGTTTACTATGAAACTGTTTTGGGAATTTTAAAAACAAAACACTTATATTAACATGGCACCCCAGCAGTGTTGATCAAACACCAGCTCCCATTTAGCTATGATTTTAATACATAGCTTATGTCATACATGTAGTTTGTTATTCTGTATAGGATATTATCATAGTGTATTGTACAGGGGTGTCATTTTATTCTACATCTTTAATTTTTTGAGACAGGGCATACTTACGTAAGTTACCCCAAAATAGTAATTAACAACGAGGGATCAGAAAGTATTCATATATATATATATATATATATATATATATATATATATATATATATATACATAGCTTATAATGAATGAGTTGCCCTACTTAAAGAGTGCTCAACCCTGAAGGGAGTGTTAACTATAAAAATAATTAGTAACTGAGTCATCACAGACATCTGTTTCGTTGTACTACAACTTTTCAGTGTGGCTACAGACTACCCAGCATCCCATCCAGTACCACGAGGTAAGATCGGAACCTTCGCTCCAGAACCAGAGGCTGACATTTTGCCATTGCCTTACACAGAACTGGACGGTCAGTAGGACCGAATTTAAGTGATATATTCACTTACACACAATTCCCATCCACCAGTGCTCTATTCCAGATTTGGAAGAGCATTGCTGTATAGCTTATAATGTATGAGTTTCCTTACTTAAAGCGTGCTCAACCCCGAAGAAGGGAGTGTTAATTATAATGATAATTAATAATTATATATATATATATAAGTGTGTGTGTGTGTATGTGTGCATTAGAAAGTTGCTCTATAAGTCCATAAACTCACATACTCATTAGCTGTTGGTACACGATAAATAATCATTTTCCCTAATCAAATTGCTTTTATATCCTGTATCAAAGTCTGCAGGTCCTGAAATACAAATATGGGTTGAAACTGCATGTGATTTGGAGATCATCCTTAAGAAATCTCTTCAGAGTTTCCTTGTGGATGATTGGGGCCAAAATATGGACCCAATACCTAAAATATACAGTACTGTGTTCATTTTCAGTTTAAAGAAATAAAATGCCACTTCATTTCTATTATCATCATCAGCGATTCTTATCGACAAGAGGAGATTCAGAATGTCTTCTTTGCTGACTTTAAAGTTCAATTCTTAAAAGGCATATTCTTCCATACACAATGCATCGAAATTGCCCACTGATCTTCAGGTTGATTCTTTCTTTCTTGTCGCTACCTGCACGTTTCTCTTTTGGTTTTTTGCATCTAATCTACATTTGGTCACAAATTTCTTCATTCCACGATGGTCAATTCTTCCCCGTGTTGGCCAGTCACGTGCAAATGTTTCACAGCAGGTTGAATGTCAAATTTCTGGAGGGTAGCCATGAGTTGATACTTGTATCTTTTTCTTTGACCACCTCTTGTTCTCATCCATTTTCTGATAGTCTTTTAATCTTGATTCAGAAATCATGTCCTGTCCATTGAAGTTGGTCATGTTGGATGATAGCTTCAATACTCATTTGATTGGAACATCGAAAGACTTGATTGTTAGTGACTCTCTCTCCTCCCATCCGGTGACTAGGTTTGACTATAGCTTTGATTAATGGGATCTTCCTCATAATTTTCATATAGGAAACTATGAACTGAAACAGTCAGCATAGGTTTCAACAGTTTTCAAGTTGGTCTGGCTGGCTGGCTGGCTGGTTATCTGGGTGGATATGAGTGTATGTATCAATTGTACAGGCCACACCTGTAGAGCTAGAGGGATGAAAATTTTGCGATTTACATCTTACTATGTCTAGAAAAAAATGTTTTTGTTCTGCTTTTTGAAAATTCCCTCTCTAAGTTGGTTTTCAGTCGGGGTTCAATTTGCAGAGTAAGTTTATGCTAAATTGGTTCCTTAGTTGGTGTTCGACAGCATTCAAGCTCATATTTTGAAAACTCTGACTTTGGCGATCACTGCCCAACAAAAGGCAAGAGAAGTAACTTGTTCATTGATCAACCTTTTTTTCTAATTTTTCAATCAATCATCCCAAACACAGTATGCTGCCAAAAGGCATTGGTTGTATGGTAGTTTCTATTGAGTGGCTAACCAGACCTATACTTATTTATGATGGACAATAATTCTATTATTCAAATATTATGGTCAGAAATTATCAGGACTATAAATAAATAATTTCAGAAATTTCAAAATATTTTGAACGAAAACTTCTACAGCCAACTGCCTGAATATCAGTAGATCTCACCTATTTTTCTGCATGTGTATTTACACCTTTTATGTTGTATGTGGGTGTATATAACTGTTTGCCTATATACATACATGTTGAAGCATAGAATCTGCTCTTGCCTTCAGGGTATGTATATTTAAAAACATATTGTTCAGTCATTTCATTTCAGAAAAATAAATGTTTTATGATAGGGATTTTAAAATAACAGTGCCCATCCAAACTCGATATTATGTTGAAGAAAATAAATATCTCAAATGTTAGATGTATAATTGCAGGATCTATTTTGTTTACAATAAGTTACTTGTTCAAGAGGAGGAGGAACAGCAACAACAATTACAATGTATTAAAACCAAGGCTCGTCAAGGAAAGACTTGACCAGGCAACAATTATCTGAAAAATTATCTAAAGAAATAAATCTTTTATCTAGAATTATCTAAAAAACACCATCACAAGATGTAAGCATTGTTTATCCAAAATTAACAGAGGGACCCAAAAAAGCACCTTTTTGACAAAGCGCTGTATGGTGACTACAGGTATGCACATGCAAATTTTCAAGGTTGTAGCCCCCAAAATATGACCAGGAGCACCCGCAAATGTGCATATGCAAACACATACACACACACACACACACACAAACACTGACACACAGACGAGAAAAGAGATAAGAATCTGTAGCCCACTTGGCTGGTTGGTCAGGCCAATTGTAGGGTTATGGTGATTCAATAATGATAATAATCTTATAGTAATGGAAAATTGCGTTAAGTGGTTGAAGCAATTTTTCTCTCAGAAAATTGCATTTTACCTCAAGAAAACAGTTCTATGCCAAAGATATTTCTCTGGATTAGACTTTAAATTATATTTCCAAGGAGTTCCACAAATCCGGAACCATCCAAGGACATTTTTTGATTCAGCTAAAAACTAACATCCATAATTTTACAGTACGGAAGCCTTAAAAGAAAAAAAAGATTATGTTGCATTTTCTTTTCATTACTGACTAGAAACAAGTCAATCTCCTGTTCCAAACATTGGAAACAAATAATTCTTATAACAGAATCTTCTCCTATCATTCTTATTATGAATAGCACAGAGATTTCCTATGAAATTTTTTTTTTTCATAAGACTTTTGGGAGGTTTTCTCATCAAATATTACTTGGTCATAGAGACAGTTTTAGCAGTAAATAGTAAATTAATACAAACACTCCCTACCTTTTCTTCTAATGCAGTAGAGTAGAGTGCCATGAATGAGGTCATTAATTTTTGATGAAATTGAATGGAGTTGCAGTTCATGAAAAAGAACACAGATTTCAAACAATCCACAGAAAACAATTGTTAATATGTTTTTATTATATGTTGTTGCCATTGCCACTTTAAAATGGTCTGCTCACTCAACAAACTCATGAACCTCCAGTATTACATTTTATGACCTCCTCTCCTGACTGAGAATGCTTGTCTGGAAAGTCTTCTTTTTTGGAACTTGAGAAATGGCCCTCCTAGTATATATCCATATACTTATTTTAAATATCTACCAGTGATGATTTGAGTGAGTGCATTGGTCCTTAATTCAAAAATTTCAGAAGAAATTTACCTGCTATTTTTCATTAAATTTTACATGCAGGTTTATGTGGACAATTTTCAAAAGAACTTCCTAATTTCATCTTTTTATTTGGATATCACTGAGAATTTTTTTTCTCCCTCTATTGAATTGTTAGTTGTAATTAGTCTATAGCTATCCAACATCTTTTGAAATCAGAAGTGGAAGTTTATGAATATGGGTCTGGTTAGTCACTGAATACAAACTGTCACGTCGCCATCGTCTTTTAGCAGGTGATCAATAAAAAAAATTGGTAAGAGAGGTGATCAATGAATAAGTCACTTTTCTCACATTTCGTTGGACAGTGATCACTACTAAAATCTGAATTTTAAAAAAAACCAGCACGAATGCTGCCAGACATGAACTCAGAGACCTATTTAGCATAAACTTACATTGCAAATCAAATTCCCCACCTAAAACCTATTCCAGGGTAGAATCTGAAAAATGTTTTAAAAAGTTTTTTCTAGACATAATAAAAAGTAGATGTTTAAATTTTCAGCCCTCTAGCTCCATTGGTGCAGCCTGTATGCATGATAAATACATACATAGCTCGATAGTCATCTGAACTCCCTTGAAAACGAAAGAAACCTTTGTCAACAGTTTTGGTCAATGGTTTCAGATTCCACTATACAGAACCATCGAACTTGAACGTACACTCTATTCCAGGTCTACACGTAGAAAAATTTCTGATACTAAACATGGATTGAAGAAAAACATTTTTCAGTTCAGTTTTTCATCGTTTCTTTTATTCCAAACTTAATTACTAATGTGAATCAGATAAAATGAAATCTAATAATGATGTAGGTTGTTCTCAATTGAGTGGGTATGAATAATCAAAAAAAGCCACACTTTTAAGATATGTTCATTAATTTCACATAAACTTTTTTCGATTTTGTTTGCACAAAATTCAGAACAATAGCCCTTTCCTCTTTTTTTTTTTTTTAAATCTTATACATTGCAAATTTTCAAGATTTGTATTTAAGATATTGTTAGCAATTCTGAAATCATTTATTTAGTGGAGAGAATAATGTTTTCTTTCCTTTTTTTTTTTAAAAAAAGGAAAGGAAGGAAAAGAAAAACAAGCAAATGACTTCAACAATAAATAACCAATCCATCATTTGTTATTTATTTTTATTTATTGTTAGATCTTCTACTTTCACTAATCCCACACGTTTATTCGTTCATTCCAAACAATGGGAATTCCATAGACGGGTTGCATGTGTGTATGACGTGTGCATACAGTGCAGCAGCAATGAGTTTGATATCTTCAGCAACTGTATTTTTCACCTTCTCTAAAAGACCAATTCTTTCAAGACCCTCAAAATTAAGTAAGTGTTTTACCAAAAATTCTGATATTCCCCCCCCCATCCCCGTTTTTGCCACGGTACTGTTCAAGCCTAAACATATCTCATTTCTTCAAAATTTTCACAGCATTAATGGTCTAATACTCTTTATTCTTTAAAGTTGTAAAAAAAAAAATGTAAACATGAAAAAAGAAAATGTTGCTGGAGCAAAATATATATCAGAAAACTAGTGGTCACACTGCTGACCCCCACCATTTTCTTGTAATTCCACGTTAAAGGCTAAAAGTAAAGATTTACCCTCACAAGTTGAAACAGACGGAGCGTTTAATCACGTTATGACTATATCGTAAAACGTGAGGCAGAAAAGTCTGAGAGTAGCCATTTTTCACGTTTTATTTTCAAATTTTGACCGCTGTGGTCATTATTTTTCATGATTTGAGAAACAAATAGAAATATTGTTATTGTTGTTGTTGTTGTTGTTGTCGTCGTTGTAGTGCCTCCTGCCAGTCTTGGGTTGGGTTGGTTTGGTTTGGTTTGGTTTGGTATGGTTTGGGTACTGATTTACTTCAAGACGGTCACGTGGTTGAATTCGCACCTTCCTCACGTGATAAGGAATTTCTTTTTATGTCGAAAAATATCGGTAACCAAACAGTCCGCATGTGACTGTCGTTAACCCATTTTTGTCTTTTTTTTTTTTTCTTTTTTTATTGATATAAAAAATTGTTTACTTGTTTGTTTGGAACCATAGTAAAAGCTTTTGACGTATGACTAGAAAAGTAAAAGATAAGTAGTGTTAAGTTGGTTCAGAGTATTTTTTTTTTTCAAGCAGAAGTCCTTTTTAACTATTTATTTTTTCTATTTTGTACCTTATTCAAAAACTTTTGAGACTATTCATGATTCTGCTTAAATTCGTGAAAAAATGTAAAAAAGCGTAAATAATTCGGGAAAAAAATCACTTTACGACAGTACCATATGGACTTGGAAACATGGCCTTTTTAGCATTAGAAGGTAAGGTATGGCAGTGTGTTTGGTCATGTGATCGTCTATTCATTCGTAATGCCTACAAGACAGGAAAATTGCCGTTCTCGCGCGAAACTTATCTATTTTTTATTTATTTTTTTCTTCTAGCTGCAGTGTTTACACATGAGTTTTTATAAGCTCTTCTACTTATTTTTATTTCTCAAAATTCTTCCTTTTTTTTTTCTAAGTGTTATTTCTAATACAGTAAAAAGTTGCCCTCAAAATGATAATACACGAGTTTTGTTTACTGTTCACTTGTAAAAACCGATCGTTCCTTAAAGAAAAAAAATTGATTCCTTTCGTTCATTTCCAAGAATACGTCTCGGTCTTTGTTTGTTTAGTTTTTTTTTTTCAATTAATTCACAACCTGATCGAGGAAAAGACGGTTGCTATCCAAAGGAAGGAAACATAATACGAAAAAAAAAAATTAGTACAAACATAAACATACAGAATTTATCAATTGTAATCTATGTATATGAAACGTAGGAGTTTTGGTTTCTCTTATACCCCTAGTAAATACTCGGCTTGATTTTGTCTGGGATTTTGGGGGGGAGTTTTTTTCACCGTAAACGGAGTGAAGGGAGAACGCACTTGCAAGTCACTGAATTAACGCGCATGTGTCTCTGCGTCCGCGTATGTGTTACACTTTCATTCATATTGGGATATGTGTGTGCGCACGCGCGTGCGCGTTTATGTGTAAACGCGTCATTCTAGCATTTGGGAATGTTGGTTTCTTTGTAAAAAATAATCGATATCATCACGAACGCGTGCTCGTGTGTAAGGAGGGAAAGACGAAGGTTGAGGGGGGTAAGAAGCAAGCCAGCCAGCCAGCCAGCCAGCCAGCCAGCCAAACCTTCTTTCCCATTACTAGACTCTCTTTTCATTCATTCAGCTTCCAGAATCGAGATTTCATTGTGTTCACCTTCTCTCCACAATTCTGTAGTCGTAGTGGGTTTGCTGGAGAACATTTTTCGCTCGCTCTCTCTCTTTTTCTCTCTCTCTACGTTTCTCTGTCTTTCTTTATCTCTCTTTTTTTCCTTTTTTTTCCTTTTACTTCTATTTTTCAATCTACCTCAACAACATGTATGCGTGGGCAGATGTTTCAAATACTCATTCATTAAAATTAGGTTTGTCCCCTTTTTTTAAAAAGCTTTTTTCCTCGTTTTATCTCTGTCAGTACCGTTTTATTGTTGTTAATGTCTCGTCTGTGCCTTTTTTCGTGATATTTAAAATGTTATGGTTGTACTTTTCAATATTACGCCGAGTGTTGTAAAAGGTGCTCATCTTTTTATGCAATAAGCGTGCGTGTTTCATTTCATTGAAAAAAAAATGAATCGTCGCCGTCTCAAATGATGGTGTAATCATTTAATATGCTAGTATTTTTTTTCGTCTCAAAGTCCATTTATCTATATTGTGCTTTTGTGTGTCACTTAAACAGTAACATTCCGTTTTATTCACATGAAAGATTGATTAATTTGTAAGTGTTTTGAATCAGTCTACACAGTCTGTCAGATCAATTTCCTTAGGAAAATATGTTGTCGGCTGTCGGGTGGAGCGGCTTTGGATGTTGTAACTTGTGATTTTTTTCCCTTGTAAACTGATCTCCATTCATTCATTAAAATAACTCACCGAATCATGACTTTCATAATCTTGGTGAACGCACGAAATCATGAAGCTCTCATAAGAAAGTGAATGTAGGTGATGTTTATATACATGTGTAATTTGTTTCAGAATTCACTAAATTAGATTTGGAACTAGGTAATAGTAGCATTCTAATATTACATTTATACCTCTCATGTATATTTATATTTATGCATACGCAAATATTTATCAATATATCAGGTCTATGAAATCACTCCAACCAAGAAAAGGAAATTTACAATAGATAAGCTACAAATATGTCTAGAAGTAATTGAAAATTTTTCCTTCAAGTGAACTTGTAATGGATTTGAATGCTTAAACTAAAATTATTTTTTCAAATGTTCCTAAAATTTTGATCCAGATTGTTTGCATGAGAAAATAAATCAATATATATTATATATTCTCCAAAAATAGTTTGTAAGGTTGACAAATTTAAATTTTGATATTATGATGTAAAGTTTTTATATGCCTGTATGTGTGTGTATGCACTTATTTTAATTTGACTTTTAAAAAATCTTTGTGTTTATTTAACAAAGAAAGAGGAAGCCTCCCACACATATTTTTTTATTTCTTTCCAAGCTGTTTCTGCGTTGGTGACCCCACACACCATTCATATATTTTCCTAACACACTGCTTCCTTTCCTACTCATTTGGCGTGCTATTGGTGCATCCGAATGTGTGTCTTTGTGTGTGCAGGTTTGCATACGTCTTGTGTGTGTGTGTGTGTGTGTGTGTGTGTGTGTGTGTGTGTGTGTGTGTGTGTGTGTGTGTGTGTGTGTGTATTATAGTAGTAGTTGTTGTAGTAGTAGTTATTGAGCAAATTAAGCTTTGGCTGTTCGAAGATGAGCCTGGCTCCTCCATTCATTCTTTCTTCCATTCATTCATTTCTGTCTGGCCATTTTGTTGTAACTTTCATTTGAGCTATCTATGCACTTTCATAGAGTCCCTTCCCAATGAGCTCACCCCCCCCCCACTCCATCTGCCACTACCACGTATGTGTCAGTGGATTGCACACAATTGCTCTGTAATTTGTAAAGTGTGCTGAGAGAGACCTTAGCTTGATTATAGCATTCACTTCATTCTGATGTGGTTATGATGTGATCATTATAAGCACAAATAATGTAACAATGGAAGAAAATTAAATTTTCGTCTATGTTTTTGTATACACCCCTTAATCTCAACTTAGAGAAATTTTCCTTCTTGCACCATTTTCTTGTTAGATTATTTTATTTATGTATTTGTACTTTTCATATATTAAAGGAGTACAAGATTAAATATTATAATTAACATTTTTCAAAATTGTTTTTATCTTTTGAGCTAAACATTAAAATTGACTCTTTTTTTTTTTTTGTCTGCTGTTTTTCAATTGTAAAAGTGAGTCTAAATTTTAGTTCTTGTGGTTATAAAATAATTGAGTTTGAATATACTTTAATAGATCTTTTTTTTTTTAGTGTATTTTGAACTTAACATTGGCAATGAACCTGCTGTATTTGATAGCATCTAAAACCAGCTTTATTTCAGCAAGGAATATTGGGGGAAAAGACATCAAACTGAATTTAAGTTCTGGTCAGTGTGAGGCTGGACAACAAAAGTTATGGTTACCTTTTGAGCCACTATGGGGGGGAGGATGGGGTGGGGTGTTCTATGCCATTGAATACAGCATTTTCAGAGTTTACCGACAGAAGGAAAAAAATGAAAGTTGAGCATTTTCAGCATACTCTTGAAATTTCATTTATTTCCAAGGAAGACAAAATGGAGCTCTTCAGTTATAGAAGATAACAAAATATCATAATGTGTCCAGACAGATTTTAGACTAAATTAGTATATACTGGAAAATCTATTGAGACTGACCAAAAAGGTTCATTCTTTTCAGTACATTCTATTTTTCATTGACATATTTGTTGGAGCCCTATGCAATATAAAATTTGTAACTCTTTTACACATCATTTCATTCATAAAATAGATAACTCTTATCAAGTCTATTTCAAAGATTCAAACATTTATGAGGAAAGCAATGAAATTCATATTTAGATATATAACTAGTTTAACAAAAGTGTCTTTTAGATTCCTATCTCTGTTTATTCTCTATGTTTTCTGTTTTAAATTACATTTGATCATGGATATTAACTTCCCTTCTTAGAAAATATTGAATAGTGTGTAATTCAAAGACAAGAAAAAGCAAGCAGAGAAGTTGATATCTTGAAAAATGAAACTTTCAGTGTTCTGTTGATAAAATAAACATTTTGGTCATTAAAAATCTCTCTAAAAACAATGATCATATTTTGAATTTATTCAATATCTAAATATGAAAGAAAAAAAACAACAGAAAATTATGCTATTCTTTATTATGCAAGAATACAGACTAGTATATGAAATATTAAGTTGACCAATTTGTTATCAATAAGTTCAAAAAAAGTAATATTTTCATTAGAAAAACATTTGTTCTTGATATGTAGCCATTCAGAAAATATCACAATTTATGTTTTATGAAATTTGTTTTATTAGAGATAAATTGAATTTCAACCATATTCTAAAGATTTTTTTTTTTTGGCATTTTATTACAAATCTCGTAGGACGGATTTTTCTGTATCTTTTTTTTTCTTTTTCAAAGAAATTTACTTATGCATTTTAATATCTATTTTGTACTTCTCAAAAAGAGTTGATATTGATAAAAATGTATTATGGCAGTATCAAGTTGCGGGAAAATAGGGTAAGGTATATCTGTATCTCACTACAGGTACACAATACCTTATCCAGAACCCTGGGAACCAGACTCATTTCGGAACTCAGAATTTTCCAGATTTTGGAATAGTAGTAAATACATGCTGTATATTCTGGAACTAGCCAATAACCAGACCCGATTTTTCAAATCTTGTACCTGTACAGTTCAATACTTATGAGTAATGTCAAAGAAATTATTATTTCTGCTATGAATCTTATGAATATTCACTCTGAGTAAGATAGATTAAGATCATGAATGATATTACAGTTTATTTGTATTGTAAATAAGTGATACATGAATTCAGGATACACAAACCATAAACTTACTAGCATACATTTGGTAAAACTACTCATTGGAGTACGAGAGGCTCTTTTTGACAATTTTATAGTTCTCAAAATCTACAAGATATCAGTGATCAACAAAGGCACCAGATAGGAGTGCTGAGACACTACTGACTCTTCAGTGAGTTAAGCTCAGGAAGTCTCAGGTCAAGTTTTGGTGCCTAATGCAAACTTTGAACTCTATGTATAAGAGAAGTTATAATATAAATTCTACAGAGGGTCATCGGTGCAGAAAGATAAACAATTTATTCATCCTAAATGAGATGAAGAAGCCAATAGAGAAAATAGAAATGCCTCTTTCTATTTCATTTGGATTCATAGATTATCCTCATTAAATCTTTGATGGATTTGCTGACGACATAAGTTTACAGTTAGAAATAGTTTTCACCTTTGAGAGGACTCCTGGATTCTCTCTCTCAAGCTCTAACTATTACTTCCAAGTTTATAATCCTTTACACTTCAACTACTTGAGGCTTTCCTGTCAGTTGGTGCTTTCTGTCTCACCAGTTCAATGTTTTGAGGTTATTGAATGAGGATGATAAGCTTCTTCTTTGTAAAATTTACAAATGAACTTTCTTTGTTCCAGTTGTGATTTTTTTAAGTATATAATAATCTTGGAGTAGTTATCTATTTAATCTAACATTTTCAGTTAACTTTCTTTATTTTATAATATTTCAATCAGCATGTATTATAATTGTCATTAGATTTCATATGCTTTGATTAATGTATCAAATGGACAAGTTATAACAAATGGAGTAATTTTCTTTCTTTTTATACCTAATTAGGTAGGGTTAATCCAAAGACCTTGAGTAAAAGTTGAGATTTGCTCTGTATTAACTTATATAGTAGAAAGAAAAGAACAAAGAAAAAGGCAGACTCAGATTCCCTCCTGCTCTATTTATTTGGGTGATGAAGAATTGGCAGCACTGATATTCTGATATCGTACCTATGGATGCTTACTTCAAAATTGTTCTTTGATTAAAGAAAGGAATAGAAATCAAGAATTCATTTCAACCCCACCAACTGATCTTTTTGCAATTGGGGGGATTGATCCCTTGTCTACTCTTAAATTATGCATAAACACATTATATCATAGGACTTTGGTTGTAACGTTTTACAGCATGGTAATCATTAAGAATATTGAGAACCTTCTGAACTCGATGAATGGTATCAAGCCATATCAAGCTTGTTTGTGTCACTTTCTAAGTGCTGCAAATATCGGAAGCACTTCTTTGATAAGGAGTAATCAAGTAGTGAGTGCCAAAAACAACATGTCACTCTTTTTAGCCTTTTTTGCTTGTTTTATATTTAGAATTTTATACAGGAAACTAATACCTAATGATATGAGTTGGTTGTGGGAGTTGAATTTATATATTGTTAGAAACCATCGACCAAAACTATCAACATAGGTTTCTTGAGTTTTTAAGCTAGTCTGGCTGGCTATGTACGTATGACACAAAAGGCTCTTGTGTATGTTTTTAGCTATAGATTGAATTTACAATGTAGTTTTATGCTAAATTGGTCCCTTAGTTTGTGTATGGCAGTGTTCACACTTGTTTTGTTTTTGTTTTTTGATTTGGACAACAAAAGGCAAAAGAAGTAACTTATTCATTGATCAACTCTTTTTCCAATTTTTCACTTGATCACCCCCAACACATATTGTCATAAGATGTTGAGCATGTGAGATTTCTATTGAGTGACTAGCCCTACCTATTTGAGAATTGTTCTTGCAAAACCTATCGTTTCATGCAATATTACTTTCATCTTTTTCCTACTTATCAGAGAATACTGCTAAGCATGCAGACCTCTTTGAAATCTCCAGCTCAAATTCTATCCTATGAGTTGTGAAAAGAACAGTCTCCTATAATTCAGAAAGGGATTATCATTCCAAGTGTTTTTCAGTCTATTAAACTCATTCTTTCTGTTGCTTTTTCTGTTACCACAATGCATGCCCAATCCATGAAAATCCATTAGGAACAGAAATGTTAAACAACTTAAATGGTCCAATGAACACTAGGAAAAGAATAGTATTGTTAACCCTAAAATATAGGATGATAGATGATACTATCTGAATATACCAAGCATTGAATTTATGGTCATACTTACAAACATTAGAAAATCTATGAGGATATTGGTCTGAATAAGTCATTTTCTAACAGTACAACTAAAGAATCTTGAAAAATAATACTAGAAAATTTGTTCTTGTGAACAGACCTTTACATTCTACTGCATCTCATCCTTATAAATATTCTCTATAGGGCAATATATTACAGCAAATGAATGACTTTTTGTATAACTTCGAACAGATGAACATTATTTCTAAAAAGTTCAGAGATTGGTTGGAATTCCCTTTCAAACTATGTTTCTTTTATCTACAATTTTGTATAATTTATTGTTTTTCTTACCTTATATGAAAAATAAGCGCTGACCTAACTTTTTGTTTTTTCATCTCTTTCAGATACTTGGTGTCCCAGTTGCAGAATTAAATCAATCGTCACTGCAAGCTTTGAGGGTAGCCTTTTCTCAGGCCTTGAAAATCCCTCTCCCTAACACTGGAATTGACAAAATTAGGGTAAGTAATATACATGTATATACATATATATTTTAGAAAAGAAAATGAAAAAATTAAAAAACAATTTGAAAGTATTCTACGTGGTTCAAATCTCACTAACTTCCATTTTATTTTGCTCTGACCATATTCAATGGTATATAAGAGCCCTTTTTTTCCCCCCAACAAAATTATTCTAAAGGTAAACATATGTTTAGCTGTCCAGCGCCACATTGGCCAGAATTTGAGAAGTTGGAAAAACTTGAGAAGGATTTAGGAAAATATATTTTTTTCCCCTTGTATTCCATGCTGAAATAGGGATGACTCATTTATCATCAAATATGGTATACATATGGTATTAATATAAACTGACAACGAAAAATTTTTTAATGATGTATTGTTGTATTTAAAATTGATATAATATTAGATAACACATGGTAATTCTGTCATTTGTAATTGTGCATAACAATGAAACAAAAATTGAAAAAGCAGGATTATCTGATTATCTTTTTAGGAAACATTTATATTGAAATAAACGTGAAAGAAAACTTGGTCCCCCTATTTCATTCATCATCCATCATCTGTCTTTTATCGTCTGTCGTTGGACATAGACCTTCTCTAGGATTCGACACATTTTTCTATCGTAGGTGTGGCGGAGCCAATATTTTCTGAACCTGTACTGTTAGTCTTGTCATCTCATATTCTGCTGGGCTTGGTGCTGCGTGTGATCTCTGGAGATCCACATGTTGTAATTCATAATGTCCATCAGTTATCTGCCATTCTTGTAACATGGTCAGCCCATTGCCATTTGAGTTTCCAAATGGTTTCTATGATGTCTCAGACTCCTGTTTTTCCCCTAATATATTGTACAGTCTTGTGGTTTCTCTATGTGATGTTGAGCATGATTTTTTTATGTGCAAGTTGCATGGTTCTCAGTTTGTGGGTCAGTCTCTTGGTTAGGTTCCATGTTTCAGTTCCATAGATGACTATTAGGAAGATGCATTGGCTGTATACTTTTCTTTTGAGGACTAATAGAGGCATGAGCAATGGTTTGTACAAAATCATGCTTCTCAAGAAAGAGTTTTGAGAAACTTCCCCTCGAAGTCCATGCTGGAAAGATTTTCTGTTTGTGTGTGCATGTGAGCATTATCTTGTAAAATTTTAGTTTTCAGGGTTCAATTGTGTGTTGTTGATATTAGAAGCATTCTTTGACATATCCATGAATTTAACGAGATTTCTAAAAACATTCATACATCTAGTACCATCGGGGTTTTTCAGAAGAATTTGGATTCATATACTAATGAATTTTAAAATCCTTTTTTCTGGCTATACCTTTCATTGTGGGGAGGTTTTTTTCTGTCTATGGCAGCATGTATTTTGTCCCTCAAATTTTACTCTATTGACAATTTTCAGTGGTGTGCTTTGAGTGAATAATTCAGTCATCTATCTTATATTTGTAACAGTTTTCAAGACTTTCTCACTGCTCAATCTTTGAGACCAGCTTACTAAGCTTTACACCAAAACAAGGCACAGTTTTCATGTCTGAAGATGTAAGAAAAGTAGAATTGGGTACTCTCATTTTTATGCTTTTATTTCTACCTAGTTCTTCAATGCTATTCACAGAATCTCTACCAATTTGTTTTTTTGTTAATTCAAGTAATAGTTCTTTTTTTATTCGGTAATGATTCTTTTATAACCCATAATGCATTGTTCTTTTATGATGTGGAGTAATGAAAAATAGTGTCATATTCTGATTCTCATTATGTACCATTGATGCAATTTACAATGATGGAACCAATTGCTTCCATGTTGCTCCTCCACTGTTCTTCTTATTGATCTTTAGAAATAAGAAAGAAAAAAGAATGGTCACTTTCAGTTCTGTTTTGTTTTTTCAATCAGTAATATATACGTAAATAGTTCATATTTAATATGGAGATCCCTAACAATTAAAAGAAAATATTGATAGGCAATAAAATGGATCTAAGTTTGAAGAGGAATTTAAGAAATAGACTCAGAGGTGTAGTTCTTCTTCTTCTTTTTCTTTCCTTCTACTTGAAAACTTCTTTTTTTTTATTTAAATGAATGAAAAACTCTGTTTAGCAATGTGAAGAACTTTTAGTTCAGATCAAAGGGAGGAAGATATTTGAACTAGTTTTAGAATGCTTTCTTTCCTGTTATAGTATAATCATTTCTATTTTATTTAAATCTATGCGTAACATTGTTGGATGGGACAGACTTATTGATTGTTTTTTAGTAACTATAGTCAATCGAAAAATTGTGTCTGTGGTATATATTGATATGTGTATGTGTGTGTGAAAGATTGGAAACATATGTATATATGTATAACTTTTCTGTGTTGATGATTGATTTTTCCAAAGAGATATTTTCTGTCCTCAAGAAGGTCAAATAGTGTCAAGAAACCTTTGGCTTTGAATTCTATAACCTGACAACTTTAGCCCATCAATTCTGATGAATGTTTTTTACCTTGGAAAAGAGATCATAATGGTCAGGTGGTGCTGTGGTAGCCAATGAAAACATAACTTTTTGTTGGCTAGTGAGTTTCTAAAATCTTTTGCTAGTCAATCGGGATAAAAACACCTTTGTAAGAATATGTCTTTTTTAGACATGCAACAGGTGTCCTTAGGGTCTCCTGCCCCGTTGCGGTAATCCCCCCACCCACCTCATTATGGCTAACCACCCCTACCCCTGCTGTAGGGGCACTTCTTGCCATAAGCATGGATTTGACTGATGAGCATTAGTGTCACTCTCTCTTTTTTTGACAGTTATGTTCTCTCTTAAACTCTTACTTTCCTTTTCTCGCCCAGAATTACTTCTATATATTTGGACAGTTGATATGTTGATGTGTCTATCTTGTGTTCACATACCTTGCCTGGGATGGCAAAACTACTACCATGATGATGATAAATAAAAGAACTACGAATTCTAGACCAATATATGGTCTGTTTCAACTCTGTCATGTTCCATTACATGTATGCACTAACCAGTGCATTACGTAACAGATATACAAGAAATATTCCTCTCTAGTAATCTAAAACTCTGTGTAGTAATGCCAAGGATTTTAATAAAGGTCCAAATGAGAGCTAATTGTATAGGTTTTAGATCTCTTTTCAATGATATGAAGAAAAAAAATCAAAACCCTTGACTACTTTTGACTACTTTTTATCCTGGATTTTTATTTATTCTGTTGCATGTATTGATCCAAGAAAAGTAATCCTGTAAAGTGTATCAATATCATTGAATTTCAGCTTGATATGGCACAAGCTTGAAAAGGTTAATTCACTGCAATCTTGATGATATTAAACCTAAAAAGTAACAAAGTGAGGACAACAGAGAGAATTTTCCCTCTACAATTACACAATCCATTTATATATGTTTATTATTGGGACCTTTTGTTTCAAATACAAACTTGATTCATAAACCATTTGGAATTAAACTGAACATCAGATAGGCTGCGCCCATTTGTAGATAACACTCGTCTTCATAATTTATTCAAACTTTAAAAACGCTCATCCAAAATATCAATAATCCTATCAGTAATTTAATTCCAGTTTCTATTAATTTGTTTAAAGCACAAAACAATTTTTTTTTATTGAATTTATGATTTCGCAAGATGGTTCAGACCAGGGAAATGTCTTGACCCTCAGGGTTTGAGTAGAAGAGAATAAATTGTAATATGGTAGCCAAAAAAGATCGTGTAACCAGATCTTTGTATTTCATTTGTTCAAGTATTCTCTAATCAAGTCAAAGAATAGAATTGTAAATGAGTTACCATATTTCCCCCTTGGCACTGGAGCCACTAACAACACCTTTCCCACCCCCAAATAAGTCTTGAAAATTCATCCTGCATCTTACAGGCCGAGGGTTATTCTTTATACACCTATCCTTAATCCCAGTGGAAGGTAATCTATGCTAGATGGTAATCTAAACTCCTGTATTTGCACTCTGAATGAAGTGAATAGATTATATTTAGTATACAATAGTAAATGAACAAAAGCAATCCCCAAAATTAATTGATATATCAGTATACTATGATAGATGAGCCAACAGACTAGTAGTAATTTAGATGCAGTATATCAATATTAACAGTAATTTCACTTTCTTTAAATGATTTTGACAATCATCATTTTCAGTCTTTTAACATCCGTCATTGAATATTGACCTGACCCAGGATTTGCCAAATGTCTCTATCATGGGCATCATGGAGCGATTATTTTCTGAGTTAGTCTAGTTCGTCTCTCCATCTTGTATTCTGCTGCCTAAGTTGCGCATGTGACCTCAGTCATGTGTTGTCAGTCATGATGTCCATCAATTATTTACCATTCTTGCAACATGGCCAGTGCATTGCCATTTGAGTTTTCTAATGGATTTTATGATGTATCGGACTCCTGTTTTCTCCCTGATATATTGTGCTTTCTTGTGATTTCTTCATGTGGGGTTGAGCATAATTCTCTCATGTCCTCATTGCATGCTTCTCAGTTCCTCTTGGTTAGGTTCCATTCAGCTCCATAGGTGACTATCAGGAGGATACATTGATTGTATGCTCTTCTTTTTAGGACTGATGGGATGTTTTTGAAGGTTGAGCTGGCTCTGCCAAAGGCTTGCCACCCTGGAGTGATTCTTTGCTTGATTTAAAGGAACATTGATAAGTGACAAAAGAAGTAAAACTACTATATGTTGAAAGGGTTCACTGGTAAATCAAACTCTTGTGCATCACCTGATTAGGTTGTATTCAGTTGTTCTGTGATGTGACTTGTTACATTCTGTCAACAACACCAGGCAATTTGTGACAACTGGTTCCCACAATTCTAAACATAACACTTGATACTAAAGAACTTAGAATTCTATGCTTTTTTTTCACACGTCAAAATTAGGATGCATCTTTGAGGCTACAGCATCCTTGCCACCAAATATAGTATATGCTCATATATTGAATACTGAAATTCAGTGAGAAGAATCATGATATGTTCGACAAAAATGTTTATGTAACCAGATCTCTCTGTTTCTTTTGCTCAAGTATTGTATTGTTTATATAACTTTTCTCTATCCTGAGAATTCATGTGTTCACTTTTGGCATTAGCACATCAAAGTGGCCCATTGGATCCATATTGTGACAGTGTTTTATTTTGCATTCAGGTTTGGATTAGGGTTATGGCTTTTCTTTTTAGAAAAAATCAGTTTTATTGTCGGGTTAGGATCAAATTCCTTTGAAAAAATTCTGCCCAAATGGCATAAGAACTGAGAGGAAGAGAAATTCACGTTCATGTTTAGCTATGATGGGTGCAGTTTTGCAGTATAGATACATTGTAAATTGAACCCCCTCTCATAAATATTTCTTTTCCCAGAACTGTCTAATTTCCAGGAGGTTTGGAGGTCCAATAAATTGAAAGCAAATGAAATTCAAAGAAATAAATTTAATGAAAAAGAAAAGAGAAATTTTTTCATCAGATTTCCAACTTGATTCACTAATTATATTTACCTTATTTCTAAACACTGATGTATTGTTACTCTCACTGATTTCTTTGACAATAAAATTGATTTTTTTTTTCATCATATGAGCACAAACGCAAACCCCATAGAAATTGACAAACATTTTTTTGTAAAATTCTTCCTTAAAATCTGTGCTGTAGGTGAATTGTAACAGGCTGATTCCAGATATGTCCTTGTTTTTCCTATATGATACAAAGTTCTTGCAGTAATATTTTATTCATATTATATTTATCATCCTGAAAAAAAAGAGTATATATATCCTCCCGATTGTCACCAATGGTGCTGAAACAGGGAGCCTACCAAAAGATTGATCCTTAAACTGAGAACCATGCAATGTGCGCAGAAGAGAATCAAGCTCGACCTCACATGGAGAAATCACTAGACTGCACAGTATATTTGAGATAAACAAGAGTCAGAGATATCATAGAATCCATTAGAAAACTCATAATAGCAATAGGCTGGTCACGTAACAAGAATGTTAGATAACTGCTGGACATCGTGGATCCCAAGTGATCATACTCAAAACTGTGGCCAACTGGAAGTAAGATGGCGTGACAAACTAGAGGAGTTCAGAAAGTATTGGCTCCGTGACACCCACGATAGGGCAATCTGATGAATCTTTGGGAAAGATCTATGTCCAACGACAGACGCTAAAAGGCTGCTGCTACTGATTAAAGATGATATCAAGTTGGTTTGAATGTAGTCTGAGATTAAATCTGACATCATGGATTTAATGTTCACATAGTAATTTTAGAGAACACGAGTGAAAACCCCAAAGAAATTGACATTTCTTTTTTGCAAATTTCAACCAAAAGATGTGTGCTGTAAGTGATTTGAGACCTGCTGATACTGGCAGAAGAAAAAAAATACATATGCATATACACAAATAGTTTTTGAGAAAATTGTGGATAAAAAAAGAGAGCAGAAACGCAGACACCAAAGAAATCAACAATTTTCTTTCAAGTTCAACCTAATTGTAGTTGCTGTTGGTGATTTGAGACCTGCCATTTCTGAACATACCTTTGTTTCTGAGATGCGTAGTTCACAATATCTTAGAGTGCAAACATACCCACATACAAATATACTTTAGTACTTCGAAACCTGTTGCCAAAGGTCTGTATATACAGGGTGGTTGAGAATTAATTCCCTATTAGAAATTATATATTACTTTTGTAAATATTGCTCAATTTTCATTAAACAATTTCATCTTAATCCTTACAATGGTAGAATAATCTATTGTATGGTTCAAAGTGAAGCTAGTTTGACTACAATAAACCAATAAATATTACAGATATTACCAATTTCTAACAGGGATCTTCTTTTCACACTTCTTGTAGTCTTTTGCTTTGTAAAAGGCCATGAATTGAGAAAATCCCATCAATTGTGTTATTGTTGTTAAAAGGAACAACATTTTATGCAGACAAAAACGTGGCAAATCATGAATTCTTCAATCTTGCTCCTCCTACTTCAAACGATGACCAATTTTTCACGCCCACATTGTTTATACATATTGGTCCCTATTCAGTTTTGAATTATTCTTCCCTGCACATAACAAATTCCAGACTTGTTTATTATGTTGGAGCCAAATGTTTTCTTCTTGTTTTGGGAAATGCTTTTTTTCTTCATCTTTTTTTTTTTTTTTTTTTTGCTGCCTTTTATTTATCAAAGTTTTTCTCTCTTCATTTTGAAGGGGAGGGAGGAGTTGTTTGTTGGCCTGGAAGTATTATTTGCAATTCATTTTTTTTTCTGAAGTAATCAAAGGTAAATGAGGAATCGTCCAAGAAATGTAGATATTGATTTCCTGATTAAAACGTCACAAGTGCACAGACAAACTCCAATTCGATGCTAACCTGATTTAGACCTGCAAAATATGATTAAATCTTACTATCAGCTTTATCCAATAAAAGCTATTAATGTGTACTTGTTTTTCCCACTCTCTCCTTTTACTTCATTCATTCGGGCAACATCAATGGAGCTAAAAGGCTGAAAATGTAAACTTTTACACCTTATTATGTTCGAAAAAAAAAAACAGTTTTTCATTTTTTTCAACTCCCCCCCCACACCCTCTACCCCCCCCCAATTACTTTTGGACTTTTTTTGTTATTCGACAAGAGGCAAGAGAAGTAACTTATATTCAGATCACCCCCTATTTGCATTGTTTTAACTGATCACTCCCAAAATGGCATGTTGCCAAAAAGATATTGGTCACATGACGTTTCTATTAGGTGACCTACCAGACCTGTTTTTGTTTTCCCCGCTTTTTTTACTTAATTCGTTTTAATCTTATTTACTTAGGCATCCAATCCATCTTCCTCTTCTGTGTTCATTCACTTCTCTTCTTCTTCTTTTCATTCAATTAATCAGTCTTCCTCTTTCCTTCCTAAGCACCCATTCATCCAATCATTTTGGCTCCACCCCTTTCATTCCTCCTCCTCCTCCAACCCATTCAACTTATTTCTCTCAATCACCCTCTTCACATTCATACACCCTCTTTTTATCCTTCTATACCTCGAATCTGCTCATGTCACTCTCCTCCCACACATACATGCATCTTCCTCTTTCTCATTTTCTCTCTTTTTCATAGTATTTTCTACTCTCATTTGCTCACACTTATCTCTCTCTCTCATTCACCCATTTTCTTTCTCTCTCTTCTATTCACCCACTCTCTCTCTCTCTTTCTTTTAATCATATTCTCTCAGTTATTCACCCATTTCCCCATCTCTCCCTTATATTGACCCATTCTCTCTCTTTTAATCACCTATTCTCTCTCTTTTCTATCCACCCATTCTTTCTCTCTCTTTTTTTCACTCTCTTATATTCACCCATTTTCTCTCTCCTTTGTATTCACCCATTCTCTCTCTCTTATATTCACCCATTGTTCTCTTTCTTTTCATTCACCCATTCTCTCTCTCTCTCTCTCTCTCTCTCTCTCTCTCTCTCTCTCTCTCTCTCTCTCTCTCTCTCTCTCTCTCTCTCTCTCTCTCTCTCAATGCCTGAAAATATATCAGTTGGGCCTTTTTCAAGAAAGAATAGCATTCTTGCTTGCTAAATTGTTTTTTTTGTTTTTTGTTTTTTTTTAAAACAACTAAATCTTCATGATAGGAAAATCTCATCAACTCGTTTACTTCCTGTACCAAGTCACTCCATTTTAATTTGCCATTTCTTAAACATCTCTATCTACTCTTTTATTTTTGAAGAGTGTATTAATTAGTTATCATGTATATTTTTGTAGGTAGACTCTATACTTCTGAATAGTCTGTATGATAAAAGCTATATTGCACCCGCCCCTTAGCCCATGGAAAAAGTCAGATAAGGATAGAGGATGCCTGCTAGTTTATAGAATGGAAAAATAGACAGTTTTCTTTAATTGTTGCTGCAGTCTGCAATCATGAGGACATCATTAATATTCATTTGTAGGCTGACTGTCTTTTTTAGAGTCCTTCATTACCCAAGATTGTTTTTAATGATATCACTTCCTGAAACAATTCTGAGTGTTCGAAGTCATTAACTTACAAAGCTCTAAAGATTTGTCTGGATATTATCTACTTTTTGTTACTCTGGTTATGTGTATATTATTGGCACCACCAAGACATTTCAAGAATGAATCATGTCTCTCCACCTTTGAATGAGATCGACAATCTTGAGAAATGCTCTAATGATGTCATTTCCTATTCTGGGTATTGACGTCATTAGTATCCAAAGCTCTATATCTTTGCCTCATTGAAGCATTTCTTTAGTGGAAATTTGACTTCATCTCTTATACAAAAGGAAATAATGCTTGGTATTACACAACCCATATAGATATTGATGTGCTCTGAAAGTTGCATATCCATCCTCATATTTATTCTGTTGCTCCCACTTCTCCCGTCTTCTTTATGTTCCAATCAGCTCGATTGTTGAAATCAATAACTTAGACAGATAAATCCATTTGCAGTATCGAGATAAGTATTAGCGTTATCTAGCATCTATCATTGGTTCAATTATATTTATGAAATTATCTCTAAATGCATTACTGCCTACACAATTGTCGTCATTGACTTTACACCTTTTCTCCCACTCAGTATCTGCATGCAGAAAAATAATGTGTTTATTCCTTGAACAGTTTTCTTGACTTCTCTCCCTTTCCAGATCAACTTCTTGTGTTCTCCCTCTCTTTCTCTCCCTATTAACAACTATCAAATTAGACTCAAGATTAAGGACTAGTTTAGTTTAGTTTAATACCTTAATACATCTTTTATTTTTCTTCATTATTGATTCAGTTTATGTTCATGGTCTAAACTACTTGATGAGTAATGGTTTGTTTTTTCATTTTCGTATTGTGTAGAGTATTCTCACATGAATTGTTTTACTTGGCTAAATATTTTGCAAATGTTTTAAACTTTTGTTATAAGTTTGTTTTTTCAATGAAAGATAAATGATTCAAAGAGGGTAGATCTTCAACCAATGTCTGCTAATCTAACCTGTTACTTCCACACTGCATATCAGAGAGACACCACAGGATGACGTAAGCTTACGACTGAAGAGAAATTCCATGCTTGGGTGCAGCTGGAAGGAGGAGTTTCTGCGATTCTTGTGGATATTTTTCTAACAATCTATATAATGAACCATGTGACCTTTTAAGTCTGTCTCTTCGTATACCTGTCTGTAATACTTTATAAAAGTAAGATGTTTTGCTGATAAAGATGTCTCCTACCCAACATTTGAAACAATGGATTCTTCCGCTTAAGAGTTCAATCACTTAAGAATAAAACCTCAGATGAAGTTGAGATATAAACATTTATTCATACAATTAACAGCTTTAAAGTAGTGAACTATTAAAAGAAGAAAGTGTTAGTGTGTGAGAAGACCATGTGGGCTTAACGGAAACACGGATAGATATTTTTGCCAAATGCATTACAGACTCCTGGGTATATGGATTCTTCTCTAAAAAAATTATTCCATGGAAATATAAATGTATCTAATCTCTTTCATTGGTAGTAACTAATAAAAAATATTTTCTAGTACATTTTATTTGGGACAACACCAACTCATCTTGGTTGATACTTTTTCTTCACAAAAATTATTAGAAACTATAAACTAAAACAGTCGCCACAACTATCAAAATAGGTTTCCTCAGTTTTCAAGTCAGTCTGGCTAGCTATGTATGTATGTATGAATACAGGCTGCACTAATGGAGCTAGAGGACTGAAAATTTAAACATTTACTCAGTATTATGTCTACAAAAAAGTTTTTCGTTTTGTTTTTCTAAATAACTTATTCGATGATCACTGCTTCTTGCAATGTTTTAATTAATCACGACATGCTGCCAAAAGACATTGGTCATGTCACAGATTCTATTAAGTGACTAAGCAGACCTATTTTTTTATATTTGTTTTTTTGTCTTTTCAATAATTCAATCAATATTGTTCCATGTGATGAATTTTCTGTGCAATCAATGGATTGGCAAAATTTATTTGAGAGCTAAGAAGCAAAACATGAAATCAATAAATTCTTTGGTTCTGGATGAACAACTTAGATGTCATTTTTTTTCAAAAATGACATCGTTTTTTTGTTTCTTTTGGGTTTTTTTTCCATTATATAAACATCAAGAATAAGTCAAGCAAAACATGTCTTTTCTTTATTTTCAGTCCTTTAAGGATTTTTTTTTTCTTTGTTATGTGAACTCTTGAGGGTTTGATTAATATTACTCAGGCTCCGGCAAACTTGATTTTCCAGTTCATAGAAGTATGATTTCTTTGAATTTAATTTTCAAAAATAGTTGGTCTTTTGCATAAACAGTTTGCTCACTGCTTTCTCAAAAAAAATTTCTCACAAAAGTTTTGTTTCTTTTTGCAAATATATAGTATTATGAAGCATTGTTACTATTCATTTTTGATAACCAGGCTTCTCTTGGTCTATAAGACATGGTTTCTTACTATCATAATATGGTAAGCACCGATGTACATTATTATTAAATGGTAGATGTATCATTTGTCCTAGACAGCGTGAATAGAATAAACAAGCCTAGAAAATGGAACTGCAGCAGGAGTTGAACCTACGACTGATAGGATAGCTGCTTCAACGTAGCATGCCTCCTACCATCGTGATATATTAACCGTGTAATGATGGGAGATCATTTCAAGTAAAAGTTTCGATATAATATAACACAATTTATAATCATATGTATATGTATATATATTTGTGTGTATATATATATATATATATATATATATATATATATATATATATATATATATATATATATAGTGTCTGTGTGTGTGTGAGAGAGTATACATATATTTATTTTAAATATATAAGCAGAAAAGATGATGTATGAGTGTTAATGCAATAACAATTGATAGCTATATAATCAGTTCAGGAACAAATTTTAAAATCTATATGCTATGTTCCAAGTTTTCTCTTCCTATCGAACTCCTTCTTCATATTCTCAATGTTGTTGGCTATAACTTCATCATTAGAAAAAAATTCTTCGCATGGGAAAAAATATGATTCAATGACATAATCCAATATACACATCGCTGCGAAAAAAATGAAAAAAAACCTTAGGTTCGTATTAAGCTTATAGAGGTTGTCCATATTTTTCAGTTTTAGGAAAGTGCCTCTTCCTAAAGATTTTTTTTTTTGGACAAGCTAACGCCAAATATATTGTCTGGGGAGCAGGTGCTTTCTAAGCAGAAGAGATGATAGCAGGTGTGAATGTAGGTGTGAAAGACAATGTGTGGGTGAGAACGAAATCGAACGGAGGATTGTTTTTATCACTAAAAATATCACAATGTCCTCTGAAATTGTGATAGACCGAGACAAAAGGACATTACTGATATTATTACCAAGAATGAAACCAGAATCTCAAATGATTATCTACTAACAGGCTTTTCTTGAGCAGAAATGAGGATTTCTTTTTGTCAGCAACAGATATCTCATCTACGAATCTTCTAATTATGCTGCCTGTGTACATATACATTGCGGGGGTGGGCTTAATTTACAATGCAAGTATTATGCTAAACTGAACACTTATTTTATGTAAGGTAGCCAATGACGGAGTCGTGACGTAGAAAGCATTCATATGTGCTCCGAGATAATGTGCTTTTGAAAAAAAAAGTTGTATGGGAGAGAAAGTGTATGTACATGAGAGAAAGAGCGATAGGGAGAGGAAACGTTTCTATGTACGAGAGAGTCAGAATGTTTTCATCTACACGAGAGAAAATGTTTTTATGTATGAGGTAGAATGTTTATATGTGTGGCAAAGAAAAAGGTATTCTTGCTCAGAGACAAAAATGAGAGAAACTTTTCATTTTCATAGGTCTAAAGTGAGGGTTTGGAGAAAAGATTTATGAGAGAGAGAGAGAAAGAGAGAGAACGGTGGGTGTAAGACAGAGAGAGAGAACATTTTTATGTTCAGGAGAGAAAGAACATTTATATGTTTAAGAGAGAGAATCTTTATACGTACAACAGAGAGAAAGGTAATCTCACTTAGAATCGAAAGTGAGGAAAAAAAATTTTCCCCTTCCAGGGGTCAAAATCAGAGAAGGGGACTTTGTTGTTTTTAGGAGTCGAAATGGAGGGGGGAGGGACTTTTTTCCTCCTTTAAGGGTCAAAATTATTACCGGGAACTCTTTTTTCCTTCTATAGACTAAAATTGGGGTAACTTTTCCCATAGTAGGAGGGGTCACCCATTTAGGGGTCAAAATCTGGGGAGGGAAGGGTTTGTTCTCTCTTTTAGGGGCCATGATTGAGAGAGAACTTTTTTTTTGCCCTTTTATGAAATCTCTATAAAACATATTTTGTTTTCTTAAGTTTTTATAACTAAAGTTATTTTTCCCCAGGCAATGCTGGGTACTCCTGCTCGTATCTCATATATGTATATACATTTATAACTTTGTTGCCCAATGATGAAAAAAAAAAGCATTGATTTTTACACTAGAAATATATATTTTTCGACATGAAAATCTCCTATTTTGATGCACTCAATACAGAGATGAACATCAGTCATATAGATGAAACATTTTAAAGTGTAAATTTCAGATCAAAATTCAGCTAACTTCATGTCAGGCTGTGTATTCACTGATCCACCCTCATGAGAAACTTGTTTTTGAGATATTTTTCAAAGACTCTTCAAGGCTCATTCATCTTTCCAAGGTTCCTTTAAAAAGTGAAGAACATCACAAATACATCTCTGAATTTTTGAGATGAGGTATTATTATTATTTCTATTAATATTCGGACCATCCTCATCTTGGTTGTTTTTTTAGGTTAAATAAAGGGTTCGGTTCGTTACTTCCCCACACCTACCAGATGATACCCGATGAAGGCCGTAGAATACAACGGCCGAAACATTGTATGAAAAACAACCAAGATGAGGATGGTCCCAATATTATTAGAAATATCACAAATACTCTACCGCATATATCATTCACCTCATCCTTGTTCTACCGTCTATAGGCTCATCATTATTTCTTTTATAGATGTCTTCGGTACATTTATAGTCGTCTTCAGTGCATTTCTTATATTGAATTTTCACCTAGTATTTCTGTATCACCTTCAGTATGAGTCAGAAGTTTTTTCTTGGATCTACCTTCAGTAATGTATGAAATGCAAATTTTGTCATTTAGGAGGTCTGTCCTGAAAGTATGCAGCCATTTTGAACATCTAGAGAACCATTTGTTTGTCCTTGATGTAACTTGGCAACTGATCTGAGGGACCTTACTGCACATGTGTGAGTAGAATCTCTCCCATTGGGTTACTCAGTCTGAAGTGGAACACTATTGAATGAGCTTGTGTACTGTGTGACTGTCAAATTCACAATGATCGAGTTTGCCCATCCTTTATGTTCCAAGTAGGGTATTTTTGCTGAGCATTGCATCATGCGGGTCTGTTGACCTCTTTATAATCCAGATTTGGCTCCCTGCCATTTCTGGCCTTTCAAAAAAAAAATTTAGATCAGGACCGGATTATGGAGAAGGCGACAAGGCAGCTGATGGCAACTCTGAAAGGGGACTTTGGAGACTGTCCTGAAAAGCAGAAGGTAAACTGGGATAATTGCGTAAAGTCCTAAAAGGAGTACCTTTAAAGGGGACTACGGAACTATTGCTCTTGGTAGGATATTATTTCAGTAATATCAAAAATACTGGATACTTTCAGACAAACCTCGTATTTACGATTATACATGTTTGTATGAATAGAAGTCATATGTATTTCCTAAAGTATGAACTCGAAAGACTGTAGCTATAAAAACTAAATTTCAAATTGTAGCACGACTTCGGGATCTGACTCCTTATATCTAAACCACTGAGCTTACTCTCTCGCTTAAATACTGACATTTTTCTTATTTCTTTGTAACTGGTTGTCGTTTTAGTATTTGATGTCTATAGAATGTTCTGCCCCCTCCTTAAAACGGCCTTCACCATCTATTCTGCTGCTTTCTTGATGAATAATGGCTGTAATGGAAAGTATTGTGGGTGACTTGCATTGTCATCAATATAAAACTCGATGATTCCTGTTCCACACTAATGCAGGAAATAAGCAGACTTGTTTCAGCTTCACTCTAATGATTACTATACTTTCCAATATATAAATATAAACAATTTCAACATATAGCTGAAGGCATATATGTTGTGTGATGCAGAATTTTAATGCTATCATTCATTGGAATTCCCAGGGGTATCATGTCAATATATATATATATATATATATATATATATATATATATATATATATATACATATATAAAAGGAAATAACAGACAGCCAGTTGTTGATGAGTGCAAGAGGTACAAAATGATTACATTTATTGGGTACATATTCCCAGCTCTACCCTAAAACAACTTAACTCTCGGAGTATAAAGTTGAATATATCGAGCACTCTATGAAATAAGTTCATCACATGTCAGACATTGCTTTATGTCATATCATATTATGCTATATAGCAAACCTGATCTGTATTGTACATATGTATATATATATATATATATATAATTAATAATTGAGTCATCCACTATATCATTATATTACAACTCTTCAGTGTGGCTATAGACTATCCATTATCCATCCAGTACCATGAGGTAGGATCGAAACCTTCACTTCAGACCCAGAGGCTGGCATTTTACCCCTACCCTAGGCAGAACTGGACGGTCAGTAAGACTGAATTTAAGTGATATATTTTCTTACGCACAGTTCGGCATCCATCAGAGTGCTCTATTCCAAAGTTCAAAGAGTATTGCTACATAGCTTATAATGAACAAGTTACCTTACTTAAAGAGTGCTCAACCCTGAATCAGGGAGGCGTCCCCTGCTTTTTAAGAGTTCACTTCATGACGCTTTTACAAAAAAAAGGCAAAAATAGCGTCCAGAGTTTGTTTTACCACAAACTGTTATAAATGCAGTGCACATCATCTTCCTCTCTCCATATGAATTAATGATAATGGTTTCTTTGCTTTACATATTTTTGGCTTACAAAAAGTTTTTTGTGGAACGCTTTACTATCAGATAGTTGGATATGGTTGTACATATGATATGTACATAAAACTATAACAGTATACTAAATTTATTTGATTTCGTATTTGTGAGTGTTGGTCTGCAATATATATATATATATATATATATAGTACATATGGTACAGATCAGGTTTGCAATTTAGCATAATATAAAGCAATGTCTGATGTGTGATGGATTTATTTCATAGAGTGCTTGATACATTCAAGTTCATACTTCGAAAGTCAAGTTGTTTTAGAGTAGAGCTGGAAATATATAATGGGATGTGGATTCACTACACAAACAAGTTTATGTTTCTGCCCTCTCTAGGCCTCATCAGGCGAATGATTGTATGTGTTTTTAAATTCTATTTTGGGGAATTTAGTGAGAGTATTGTGGGTGTCACTATGAGTAAGAGGAGTTATTCATTTTGCTTTATTGTTTTTAGTTGTATGTATGTTTTTGTTGGTGGTTGTAAGTTACATGTATTATGATCTCATACCAAAAATCACTACGCTTAATAGCCACCGGCTTTAGAGTAGTAGTTAGCAAGCCAGTCTTGCAAGCCATTGCCAGTGTATTTGATCCTCACTGGATGCCTGACTATTGTGGCCCAGTGCTAGACTTGACTAGGCTTGGTAAGTTTCTACAAAGATTGGCAAGGTTCCCCTTTAGACATATTTTTTTAGTCTTATTCTCCAACAATCATGACATTTTCATTGGTTTACTCTGATATGCTGCTTTCCAAAGATCCATGTCTAAATTGTTTTCACTTGTGTTTTTTAACAATTCACTCTGGCTGCCAATCTATAGCAGTGAGTAAACAGTGATGGGAGATGAAGTTGAGCTCTTGGCAAGACTCAGACTCACATCCCTTTTGCCACACAGAAGCCTAGTTAAATGCCTCAGCTGCTCTTACTGTCTGAGCTATAGGAACTCTGTGTCTTGGCAGAAGATCAAATCTAACCCTGAAACCTACTCTTGTCTCTCCTCCGATCTCTCTCGGTATCGTATTTGTTATTGTTTATACTTTAGTCATATTAACAGCTGCAATGTTATCTTTCTTTTTTTACTTTGAATAGACGAGGCATCATCAACCATTAATCAATCTTCGACTAATATTTTCTCGTGATGAAAGGCATCTGAGAAAAAAAAGATTAGGATGAAAGGAAATACTTATCAAAAATTAATAATAAGGGATTTATTTTGTTTCAAATGTCTAGAAGAATATCAATACCTTTTTGTTACACGTAATAAACTCTTTCTCATGGATGAATTTACAGGGGGGGGGGTTGTGGGTTCATTTGGTTGTCAAAGGTAGAAATAGTTGGAACCCTGCCAGTTGCTGATTTTATTTATTTTGAAGATTTTCCTATTTCTTATTAATAAGTGTAGCCTAATGCAACCATCATTGATCATGTAGAATATTATTGTGGATGTACTTAAGTGGCCCAGAGGCAAATACATAGCAAGATGGAAGTATGATAAGATAAAATATATGATGTTTGTGCGGAAAATAAGAGGGATCTTGTATTTGAGAATAGACTTGGTTTTTCTATTTCTTATATATATACATGTATATATATATATATATATATACACACACATGTATTTTATATATATATATATATATATATATATATATATATATATATACTCACACATGTATTTTATATATATGTACACTCACACATGTATTTTATATATATATATATATATATATATATATATGTATTTTATATATATATATATATATACATATACACACACGCGTATTTTTTATATATATATATATATATATATTGTATATAAATATATATATATATATATATATATATATATATTGTATATCATATATCTCTATCTCTCTCTCTCTCTCTCTCTCTCTCTCTCTCTCTATATATATATATATATATATATATATATATATATATATATATATATATACACACACATGTATTTTATATATATATATATACACACATGTATTTTATATATATATATATATATATACATATACACACACGCGTATTTTTTATATATATATATATATATATTGTATATAATATATATATATATATATATATATATATATATATATATTGTATATCATATATCTCTCTCTCTCTCTCTCTCTCTCTCTCTCTCTCTCTCTATATATATATATATATATATATATATATATATATATATATATATATATATGTATTGTATCATCTAACATTTTACACCATCCATCTTGCTATTTGTCTCTTGTTAATCTTTCAGAGTTATTCCTAATAAATAAACTTTATCATATAAGTTAACATTTTAGAAGAAAATAATAAAATCTTTTATCAAAATTAGAATTTTGTCAAACTCCGAAGTCTAGAGTTGACATTTTTTTCCGACCATGATAAGAACATTCCTCACCAAATTTAGGTGTGATTTGAACCCTCTGATTAGTTTGCCAGTCTCTTATCGAATGAACTAAATTGACAAGTCTTACGTATCCATGGGATTTGTTTTACAGATAAGCAAGGAAATTTCATTCTAGTAAATAAATACATTTATATTAAAAAGATACAATTTTTTTTAATAATTTTTTATTTATTATTGCATTTGGAATAAGAGTAGAAATTGAGTTTGACCATTCTGCAGCCCAGCTTCTTTAATATAAATATTGAAAAAATATATTTTTAATGTACATTTTCTCTTTGCTTTTTGTCTTATGAAATAAACTGAACATGAATTTTAGATTTTAAAGGAAAATCTCATTTTTATTCTCTTTCACCTACTATCTTGACAGACTGCCAAATTCTTAAAACAGTCATGGAAACTAAAAAAATAATCAATGTCTCCTTAATCTATATTTGATAAATGTAACTTGTGTGGTCCCACATGTATATCTGTATACATATTTCTTTGTCCATGTACCTATATATGTATGCATATATATATATGTACATGTGTATAAACAACACGTGTGAATGTGAGTGTGCCAGTGTGTATTGGTAGGAGATCTGAAGTCTTATAATCAATGCATTTTTTAAATGTGAATCTCAAGAAAGAAAATTGTATTGGTATTTCTATTCTGGAAGAAAAAATATCAAATTTTGTTTTTCACTTTTTTCTTAAGCCTTTTTATCTCGGAGTTGGGTTTTTTCTTTTTGCATCCTATATCCAAACCTTTGACTACTGAAATAACATTAGTATTGAATACTCATCCAAAAGCAAAAATACATCTCAGTGTAAGTGTTTTTTAGAGTATAAAACCAACCAACCAACCAACCAACCAGACTTTTCCCCTCTTTGTTTCCTTTCTTCAAGATGGACGCTAGGTGTTATTGGTTGTGGATGGAATAAAAAATCAAATTCTCTTGGGTTCTGATCTTTTTATAGCTATATCCTTATCTCCAACCAACTGTTTTGAAAGTGCTCGCTGACTAACAAAAAAAACAAACCTTCCCTTTCCTACCATTAAAATAGAAGTTAGTACCTACCATAATTGATTGCATGGATTCTTCTCACATTGCCCAGATGTTTTACTCCTCTTCAGCTCCTGACCTATGTCGGGGAGGATTACAAAGGTTACATTTACCTTTTGAGCCATTTCCTTTAAGGAAAAGATGGGGGGGCTCTTATATGCTGTCAGATACAGTAAATAATGAGCTAACGAAAGTTTAAAATAATCAAAAACTAATACCTATCACCCTTGATTATTTTTCATTAATATCTTGACCATTGTTCTGGTTGCTTAGTGCAATGAGATGCATAAATTAAAGATAATTTTAACCAATATTTCGTCAGATTCAAAATATTTTTTACTAGTTTTGATCTTGAACACTTCTGAGTGGCAGTGTTTAACATTTTTTATCTGATACCTCAAAATTTCCGATATCATATTTGTAAGAAAAATAGATTTAAATCCATATGACACATCCAGAATCACCTGAAATAATTTTTGCAATGGATGCAAGGGAAGTAGAACAGATTCTGATCAGGATTTAGATCCGGTGCCCAAAATACGAAAAACCATCATTTTAATGATTATATTTTATTTTCTCAGTGCCTGTTCAACGATTGAAAAAAAGTGGTTTATTTGGGGTAATTTCTATTGAAAAAGGAATCGCTATCATAAGGAATTAGCTGTCATATCATAAACAAATAAAGTGTAACATCCTCTAAGATTTGTTTGATAACCCTGATAAGCCCTGTCATTAAATGGTCACTGCAAGACAGTTGAAGATCATTCCAGCTCACTGTCAAGTAATAATCAAGCAAATATAATTTCTGGATAATTTTTCCTCGTTTTGATAGCTCCCTCCAAGGTAATGTTCCCTCCAAATTTTTCATAGTCTGCTGAGGACCGAAAAACCTGTGAGCAACTGAAATGGAGTGTGCAGAAAATATTGACATTATTTGATTTTAAAAAAAGGCAATTATTCTAAAGTCTCTTTCTGACCACTTCTATCTCTAGACAATGCCAATGCCTGAAGTCCAGTTGACAACCAGCTGGACAGCTATTGTCCTGATTTGAAGCTGTGCATGCTTCTGATTTTAATGATTAATTTGAAGCAGCAAATCATCTTCTCTTTTCAGTCAAGAAGCTTTTAATTCTCATGAGCGAACAGTTTTCTATAATAGCATTCTTGACTAGAAAGCACTCATTGCATACCTCTGTCAATTACATTCTCATCCTAAAAACTGAATGAAAATCAGTTCATATATAGCTACAATACAGAAGAGGTAACTGTGTAAGTTTCAATACCCATATTTCAAACTATTGTGTCAATTTATGAAAAATTATCTCTCAATTGGAAAAACTTGGAGGATCTACCCCTGAATTTAATCAATTTTTCCCTAACCCATAACCTATCTATCCGCAAAATATCATAGAAATTCATTGAGAACTTTTGGAGATATTGTGTAGACAAACATGAGTGAATACATATACCTCTCCCAATATCTATGAACCAAAGCCAACAATATTAGTAAATCTGCATACATAAAAGCCTATTTGATGCCTGACAAAGGACATATCAATCTCTCACTGGTATTGTCTGGGTAAGAAAACATAAAAGGTAGTGAATAGATTGTCCAGTTACTCATTTAACTCCTCCATTTTGGCAAGACCAGGCTTAAAAGGAATGACAAAGGAGACTTGTTTCCAGGAGGATTGGGTTCATACCTTTGTTAAGTGTATTAGTGTACAAGTGACATCACTGACCGCAGACAGGATCTGAATTCAGTTAATGGTTAATAATTAACTAGTAATTATTATCTAGTCATATAATTATTATCCATACCCAAATATTTCAAATACTAATTGTTATTTTGTGTGTAATTCTTGCTTTTTAGTCTTAGTGACAGCCATGTTTGTAGAGTTGATATCTCATTCTCAATAAACCGCAAAGCAAAAGCATAATTCATACTGGGGATTCATCTTCTGAAGAGGTCCTTTTATACTGGGGATTCATCTTCTGAAGAGCTCCTCTCTTTTCTACTTACAGAAGTGTGTCTATACCTATAATAGATGAATTTCTAAAGAAATATATTCATATACATATGCAATGCACATATAATGCATATATATATATATATATATATATATATATATATATATATATATCATTATGCAATGCTTGTCTAACTTAGGAATAGAGCACTCTGGTGGATTGGGAATTATGTGTGAGTAAATATATTGCTTAAATTCAACCTTACTGACCATCTAGTTCTGCGTAGGGCAGAGAAAGATGCCAGCCTCTGGGTCTGAAGCGAAGGTTTCAATCCTACCTCGTGGTACTGGATAGGATAATGGATAGTCTATAGCCACACTGAAGAGTTGTAATACAATGAAACAGCTTTCTGTGGATGACACAATTATTCAATTATTATATATATATATATATATATATATATATATATATATATATATATACATACACACACACACACACACACACACAGACTCTCTGAAATGTCTCTAAATTTATCAGCCGATGACTCTGTTACATAATCTAATATTATAGCACGTATTACTTTTAATTTAAGAAGAATTCTGTGGAAATTCATGAAGAGTGCTCTGGCATTCCAATATTATGTCAAAAGCCAACAAAGTGTGATGGTGTTATTGGGTATCCTTGGTTAGTAGTAATGATGTTTCAGCCCCCAAATTATGCCTGACCTCAGGGTCATCATTTGATGAAGGCTTAGCCAGGGCACAGCTGTTTTCAGATCTATGAAATTAGATAGATATCTCGAAGGCTTGAACACGTGCATTGCTACCTCAGCACAAAAATTAGAATCGACAAGTATTAGAAGTGGAATTAGATTATTTATCCACTGTGTTCTCCTGCGAAATGTGAATCAAAGATAAATCTCTTCTTTTTTTTTTTTGTTCTGCATATATCTGTATTTGGAGCTTCAGTTATTGAGCTGTCTTTTTTTTTTCTCTCTTTTTAATGCTTAATTTCTTGCTGCATTTGTTCTGAAGCCAAGCACTTATTGCCAATTCACTGTAGAAGAGACATGATTACTTCCCATTAGGGCCTATGTGCTAGTATACTTCTTATATTCACTGCCATTCACGCTGCTTTGTTAGCTACCTCTTCTGAAGCCAATGAGTTTATTCTTTGTCATCTTCCCTTTTGTGCTCTCCAATAAAGTCTTTTGCATTATGCAATGTTTGCAAGGCAGTAGGAAATGAAAAGCAGAACAATACTCTCGAGGTGAGAAGAACCCGCCTAAGGTGGTGGACATTCTATAGATTGTTATCTGTTAATCATAGACTTTTAGTTCAGCTGCCAAGAACCTATTAAGGGTACATGTAACAATAACCAACAGTTATTTTTTTGTTTTTATTTTTTTTTACTTCCTCAATATTCATGCACATTGGAAACACTTTCAACAACTTGCCAGTAGCACTAATTGTTCATCATAAGTTGTGTCTGAATCCTCGTACAATCTAGTAACACTAATCTCTTTTTTTACATATTCATAAATTTGTTTAATTCCTTGAAACACTTTACTTGTATTACTAATATTCTATTCTGTAGACCCTTTATGGCATGGCCTGATATAATGTGGAATCGCCTATAATGCAGTTTGAGCATGGACCCAATTTTCAAGATGTTAGTTCTGGCTTTCAAAATAATAGCTAAGTACAAAAATAGAAAGACCCCCTACTCAATCAGGTTATACCAACTGTAAAATGGAAATGAAATCGACAAAAACATTTCAGTAAGTACGTTCCAGTATTTTTAGGTTGAATGGTGATGTATGATATGTATCGCAATACGTTCAGTTTCTAGTCTAAGCAAAAATGTAAAATGAAAAAAAAAAAAAAAATAACTCCCGTTTCTTTCATCTTCTTTAAATGTAGCCAAGACTAGTGCAGTTGTCACCCTCCCCACCTACCTGATATCAACAATTTAAGAATGATTTAACTTATCCCAGTGAAATGTAAACCATCTGGGGCGGGTGAGGGAATGGAAGATTAGTTACATTACAGATGCAGCCCGTGAACACTCAAGTGGACGAATGTAACCACACGGTTGGAGAAGCTTCCGGCCAAAGATTTGCATAAAAATGGCCAAAAATGTTCAATTCTATACTGCACTTGGAGATACATTGCTATAACGTGTAATGTCGATATATCACCCAGCCCTACTTTCTACTGTGGTGTCAGAACTTTTTAAACAATTATGTACATTTCTGTCTTCTTCTTAGAGAAGCTTCTCCCATCACCACAGTTTTCTCTTCATTTCTGAAGAAGTTGGTGGCGGCCACTGGACGTGCTTTAAGGTTTGTAAAAAAGGAAAATTCGTTACAATATGGACTCACTCACAGTGTAGTAAAGAATAATAGACCCTGACTTCCACATTATAACGAGCCTAATTCTTGATATAAGTTATTTTGAAACTTTGCCAGCCTTAAATTCCTCTAATATCAATTTATAAACAAGTTTCTTGGCGCTGCTACGGCTGAACTACTAAAACACGTAAAGAAATGTTTTACTCTTTGGTCTATGTGACAATCTTAATCAACTCTAGATCTTTACAATAATTCTGATGACGTTTCTTCTTCAAGATTGCAACATTTTTGTCTCTATTGGAAATAAACGTTTCATTATATTATTTGAATGTTTTCATTAAAAAAAAGTTCTTTCAAGTGATACACAAAGCTGTTTATTATCATCATGGATAACGTTATCGAAATCAGTAGACCCCCAAACACTTTATTTACGTTGAATTAGAAATTTCATAAAATTTAAAAAATAAACCTCATATTAATTTTTCTGGGTAAAATTGTTTATAACAATAAATTTATAACAATGAATCTCAACTTATGACTATGAATACGAATTGTTCCAATCTCTATATCCTTTGCTTGATGTTATCATCATCATCATCATCAGTCTTTTAGCGTCCGTCGTTGGACATAAACCTTCCCCAGGATTTGCCACACTTCCCTATCATGGGCGTCACGGAGCTAGTACTGCCTGAACTTGTCTAGCTCGTCTCTCCATCTAACATTTTGCCGGCCTCGGTTGCGCATGTGGTCTCGGGGGATCCATGTTGAGAGTTGTGATGTCCATTGATAATCTGCCATTCTTGCAACATGGCCAACCCACCGCCATTTGAGATTTTTAATGGATTCTATGATGTCCCTAACTCTTGTCTTTTCTCGGATGTACTGTGCTGTCTTGTGGTCTCTCCATGTAAGGCCCAGCATTATTCTTTCATGTGCACGTTGCATGGTTCTCAATTCACGGGTCTGTCTCTTTGTTAGGTTCCATGTTTTAGCTCCATAAGTGACTATTACCTAAAAGACTCCATCCAAAAATATTCAATTTAAACAATGATTACTTCCCTTTACTTTGATATGACAATCTTTTAACAGAAAAAAAAATTAAGGTCTCATTAAAAATGATTTCATTAATGTTTTTAACGAGTGTCTTAAATTGCTTTTCAAGTGCTGTACGTTACTAACAGATGAATGAGGTCTATCTAATGACTTGCTCGCAGAAACTACTTGTGGCTTTGTTATTTAATACTGAATAATTTCAGATATAGAAGAGAGCCACTCTGTCAATCTTATCTTCATCAGAAAATTCAAGTGACTTCTTTAATAATTTAACTTGTTGTACCCAATTCACAAATTAATCTTTATAATTCATCTTCATTATAAAAGTCATAGGAATTGAAATTGAAACAAGTTGATAATCTTTATCCATCTTAGGTCTCACCTTTTGTGTCATTTTAATCTGAATTATCAGTGGAATTTCCTTGTTATTTTCTACCTGGTCAATCATGAAGTACAATAGTTAAGTGAGAAAGCTGAAAAAATTCATAAATCTATTTCTTGTGTTTTATGATCATTTTTCCAAGAAGCTTTAAAAACATCTATGACTAAATGTGATGCCTTAGTTGTCAGTAATGCATCCCTTAGATACTGTCAACCAGAAACGTCGACATAGATTTCTTCAGTTTTTGAGTCGGTCTGACTGGCTGGTTGAGAGACTATGTACTTATTATGCATGAAGGCCACACCTATGGAACTAGAAGGCTGAAAATTCCAACATTTGCTCCCCATTAGGTCTAGAAAAAAACTTCTTTTTGTTTTTCATTTATGAAAATTCCCTGCCTAAACCAGTTTTTTTTTTTGGGGGGGGGTCCAATTTGTAATGTAAGTTTATGCTAAATCGGTCCCTTAGATTTTGTCCAGCAGCATTCATACTTGCTTCTTGTAAATTCAGACTTTTTTTAGCGTTATTCATCGCTCGTCTGTTTTTAGTGTTTTTAATCGATGCTGCTGGAAGATGTTGGTTTCTATGTATTAGGTATTACTTGAATGCCTTGCAACAACCATTTTCATTTACCACTGCCGGTCTCGTCTTTTGTATATGACCTGAGACAGATTGTACTTGAAATTTGATCTGATTATATCCATCTTGCTATGATGTCTGTATCTGGCACAAGACGAGGGCCATTCGATTCATCGCAGGGTACTAATCCACTATGCAAAGCATGGGATGTGTTTGTCTTTCTCTGTTTTTAAGGAGGAAGAGACGAAGAGAAAAAAAGAATGGATAGATGTGAAGAGGAGGAAAAAAGAGGTGTAAAGAGAGGGAAAGAAAAAGTGAAGGACAGGTTTGGTTAGTCACTCAATAGAAACTATCATGGGACTGCAGCATGCCATGTTAGTTGGTGATCAATTAAAAATTTAGAAAAAGTGGTGATAAATGAAGAGGTTACTTCTTTGGCCTCTTTCTGGGCAGCAATTGCTGAAAAAAAAAGTTTAAATCTTAAAAAAAAACAAGTGTAATCACTATTGAACGCATACTAAGGAACCAATTTAGCATAAATTCACATTGTAGATTGGGCCCGCCTCTAAAAACCTATTATATGGGGGATTTTTTTTTCACCAACTTTTTTGTGTAGACATAATAAGGAGTAAATGTTGAATTTTTCAGCCCTCTAGGTCCATTGGTGCATACAGAGCCAACCAGCCATACTTATATTAACAATTTTGGTTGACAGTTTTTAAAAAAAGGCAAGAGAAGGGGAGAAAAAATAGGAAAGGTTGAGAATAAAGAAGCTGAATAAAAGAAAAAAAAAGAAAATTTCAAGTTTCTACTATGAGGAGTTGGGACTGGGTGAAGTCCAGATACATTGATGTATGGATACGTATAAATGTCATAATACGTGAATAAGTTAAACGCAGCAACAGTGTTTAAACCAATCTGTTGTGGATAGAGATGATTAGTAAATGAGAAAGTGTGAGACGGTAAAGGGGGAAGCATAGCATGGAAATAACCATCTCAGAATATCCAGCTTTAAGTTCTATGATAATTCCTTTATAATAATAATGATAATGATAATGATAGTTTTCGTTGTCGTTGTCACCACTGCCACCACCACCGCTGCACAAAGAACTGTCCCGAAGACACTGAGGGTGAGACTGGAGGAGCTCGGGATAAAAGGAAGGATTGATTCTATACAGATCACAGCACTGCTAGGAACCGCACGGATACTGAGGAAAGTGCTACAAATATGAAGACTGCAAAACTAAATCTTAGCAGTGGCCTAACAGAGGAAGGAAAATGGATGCGGAGATGTGAACCATAGCATTGGCGTGATAGGCGAGGGAGAGAAGAGATGTGGGCTGAAGACCTGAGGGGACTTACAGTCACTCAGCCTTCAACGATAACCACCGGGCAACTGGTGTGAAACTGTAAACCACAGTACTACTGTGGTCTATGAGAATGAGGAGAGGAGGGCTGGAGACTTGAGGAGACTTGCTGTCACTCAATCTCCTGTAGTAACCACCAGGCAACTGGTGTGAGATTGCAAATAATAGTAATAATGATGTTAAAATATTATTGAGTTAGGCTAGATACCAGCACTGTTAGTCCAAAACATCTGGGTAAATATCAGCGTACCAGAAACTTCAACAACGTATATAAGACCATGGAGGGTTTTTTGTTTTTGTTTTTTTTTTTGCCATTTGGGGATGGGATACAAAAAGTGGGTCTTATATGTCATTGAATATGGTATTTTAACTAAAGCAATGCGGAGTAAACGACTAACTATGGAATGATTTTATTTGAACACTTCCTGCCAGTATAAACATCCCTGGGCAAGAGTTGATAAGCATAGAGCGATGGCTTATCATTTGAAGCCCTTTCAAGTTGGTTAAGTTGCAAGCAGAGAAAGTAAATGAGGTTGGCTGTGTTTTGTAGGTTAATTATATAACATATGGAAGTGGCAAGGTTGTGAGTACTTTGGTCAGGTATTGATCTGGTCTGATCTAGTTCAATGCCCAATCACTGCTTAGTGCTTTGACATTTCTCTCTTGGCTCCAGAGGCTATTGTCCTATCAACTTGAATCAGACTCCATTGTTTTCTTATTTAGACCTGTTTTCTTTTCTTGTTTTCCAAGCAATGAAAAACATATTTGACACAGAGGGGACTTCATAAGTTTTAAGCAAGAAACCATTATATATGAATACTTATGAAAATGCATGTATTTATATGCATGCAAACTCACATAAGCATATACATATATATATATATATATATATATATATATATGTATATATATATATATATATGAGCACATGTAAGTACATTCATTTACATGGATGAATCAATAAGTGTGAAGCCTGCCACATAGTTATCAGCTAAATGCCGGTATAAAATCTACATTAGATAGTATTCAATCTACTTTTGATATTTACTATTTATTCAAGTGCATTGACAAAGAAGGAGATTATGTTGGAGAAAAAATATTCATTATGTAAAATAAATACTTTTTTCCTTGTGGACTGATGTACCTATAAACACTTGCATAAATGTCCTTATGTGCATAGGTTTAATAATAGATTTTGAGTCTATCATTGTTTTTTGCAAGGTCTATTGTGGGGTGGGGGGCGCAGGTGTTAGGAAGATTGTGTTGTGCTAGTCTTCCAAGTGTGTAGGGCCTGCTTGCCTTATAAATCAATGTTTGGATTGTGGGAAATATGTAACTAAATCTGTGAAAATTTGGGGAAAATAGAGGAAAATTATCAGCAAAAACTGTCAAAATAAGCTTTAGTTTTTGCCTCATCAACGGAGCTAGAGGGCTGAAAGTTCAAACATTTTCTCCTTGTTATATCTAGAAAGAACGTTTCTTTTTTTCTTTTGATTTCACCTCTAATTAAGTTTTAGTCGGGAATTCAATTTTGCAATGTAAGTTTATGCTGAATTGGTCCATTATTTATGTCAAGCAGTATCTATGCTTGTTTTTTGAAAATTTGGATATTTTTCATGATCTCCATCCAGCAGGAGGCTAAAGAAGCAACTCATTCATTGACTAACCCTTTTTCCAATTTTCTAATTGATCACCCCCAACATGGCATGCTGCCAAAAGACATTGGTCATGCGATGGTTTCTTTAGGTTATCTTACACGACCTATAATTTTTAGAGATTTTCTGTTGTTGGATCGATTGAAAGGTACATGTTTTCAGTATATTAGAAAAAAAAAAGCAGTTACATTTTTATCGATGTGGCCATTAGGCTCAGGCATTACCTTATCAAGACCACACAATACAATCTATGAACATTGGATCATTTTCAAATATATCTGTTGAAACATTTCTGAAACTTCATCTCTTCTATTGGATTCATCGTCATTCAACATTTGCATGAGATTTTAGGATGGAAGCTTTTTTATCTATGCTAGCCACTGTTTTATGAACAGTTGCGTAATATCAGAATGGACACCAAGTTGCCTTGAAACGACACGTAGATGTTGGAGTGTTATCATTTATTTTTCATAGGCCTGGAACTCCCCTTGCTTGTAAAAATTTACACGACCAGTACATGTTTTATCCTTGACAGAGCCCATATTTTCAAAAAGCTGTAGGACAGTGGAATGATGGGGAAAATGTATACCTGTCAATCTTACTGCTTCTGATACATTACCGTTACTTCTGTATTCATTTTTCACAATGTCAACATGCCCTTCTAAGGTAAATTGTACGGACATTTTTTTAGGATTCTAGTAGTAATATTAGATACAGTATCCTAAAAATACAGCTAAGTGTATTAGCCAATCAGCTGACTGTTACATTTTTAGTTATTATTAATTATTCAAATGAAACCTCTCAATTCTTTATAAATACATTATTTCAACAGAGACAAATGATCATTTTTGTCAAAGAGTTATTCCCCTTTTTGAATGTTGCATTATTTTACAAACACCCTGTATTATTATTCACCAATTTTAGATGTATTTTTCTAATCATCTACTCTAACATCTGCCGCTGTCACATCTCTTGTTATCTGTCTACTTTTGCTTATTATCATTTACTTACTACACCAGGCGTTTCAATATTTTTACTGTTGGCATCCAACCAGTTCAGATTTTTTTTATCTAAGAACATTTTCTGACTTCAGATAAGTCATTTGTTGGTATCTTCTTACTTTAGGTATTTCAGTATTTCTACTAGTGTCAAACACCTATTGCTGATTTTATATGTACAAGCAAGACCATCGGTTGCTCATTGGTGCAGCATTGTAATTTAGAAATAGAACATTTGGTTATTCATTTTTTTTCATTTTAAGGACAACCAGTTACAAATTAAGCATCTTACTATAATTCACCAAAAGTCTGTCTTTCTATCTGTTTGTCATTGCATAAATTAAGGACTTCTCAAGCTATGGCCACCAAATTTTCCATAGTTACTAATGGGACCCCAGAGCACGTTCTTAGCTTATCTGTTTATTGAAACTTGACAAAAGATACTGTGAAGATTATCAGAATAATCCATAAATGTCTGAAGGCAAAAATGGAATACTGTGAAAAGCCTTATGGGTGAATCATGATTGCCTGACGAAATTGACAGATAATTACTCCCTTCCATCTCCCCCCAAAATAAATGATAATTGTCTTGAAGATCCCTGAACTTTTTTTTTCATCCTTGAGCCTTCAATCAAATGATCTGTAGAATTTGTCAGATATAAATCATTCGGGTAAAACAATTATTCTGGAATTGCCAGAGAGGCTTTTCCACTATATATAAAACTGGAGATAGCAACATTCAATATTGGATAATTACAACACTTCTCAGATTTTAATATTACAAAATTTTAAAATGAAAAACCAAAAAATCTAGGTTTCCCAAAAATGTTGGTCTTCAGATCTTTTGTGAGATCTCGTTATTTTCAAATCAAACGTGATCCAAGAGTTTGTGATGGTGATTATTTTTTTTATGAGGCATGATTCAATTCAAATACATGACCTGTTATTAGGGCCAAAAGTTCCATTTATTCCATCTGTAGAAACTAGCTGAAAATTTGACCATTAGGGTGGATTTCCAGTTGGTAATGAGAAATTGAACAGCAAACGTTCATTTTGTTTTTTTAAAAGTACATTACAAGATCTCTTTAACTGAAATGAAGGTGTAACAGCTATTCTTTTGTATTGAAAATATTTATAGCAGTAATTGGCCTTCATTTAACAAAATTTGGAAAAACAGCTTGTCAGTGGAGGCCAATTTTAGATGCAAATGATTCATAATAAATTATAATTTAGAAAATTATGAATACTTTTAAAATATTTGGAAAGTTCTAAACACTCTATGGATGACATTGAACATTGTCTTATCTTTATGATAAAGAAGCAAACTGTAGACTCTCTGATATACTTAAACCATTAGCTCAACTCTTCAATAGATTAACTGTAGCTCATAAACCATTAGCTTAGCTCTTTAATAAATAAACCGTAGCTCTTAAACCATTAGCTCAACTCTTCGATAGACAAACCATAGCTCAAAAACCACTAGCTTATCTTTTCAATAAATAAACCAGAGCTCATAAAGCATTTGCCCAGCTCTTAAATAAATAAGACATAACTCATAAACCATTTGCTTGACTCTTTAATAAATAAAATGGCTTTTGAATGATTCGCTCAGTTCTTTAAATGATAAGTAAACCACAGACTCTTTACATTGGACAAAGCTACATATGTTGTGTTGTGCTGCTCTGTTTACAGTTTATCGACTATATTGAAGCCATCATATTACTGTTGATAGTTGGGAAAAAATCCTCACTGAACTTAATGACCCCTCAGCTTTGTTGATGAGAGATCATTGAAAAAAACAAATTGTGGGTAAAAAATTGCTTTATATCAACGTAGCATCTTTTATGTATGGATAACGAGCATGAATGATATGCACTAGTTATTTGAGTTGCTGACCTTTTTAAAGGTTTCTATGTTATCTTAGCTTTTATATATCTGATTCAAATGATTTATTTTGGTAAGTGAAAAATCTGACTGAAAGAAAGAAAGAATTTTGAACTCTGACTTTGAGACAATGTGTCTCTGAAAACATGCACAGAACGTATCTGTTTCAAATACATGGGTACTTTTTTTTGCTGCAGCAGGGTACTTCATTTTACCATAAAGTCATTGGCGATCATCATTGTATCTCTAAAACTTCTATACTTGGTAGCAGTGTAATATTTGAAGATGTTTCATCAAATTATTTTTTTGCAAGAAAATTGTATTTTATACACTAGCTTATCTGATAGTTTGTTTTGTATTAGTCTTTTAAAAGTACAATATGCAATCTTATTGACTAAGATCAATATGTGATACCTGTACTTGTCTATGAAAACATTTATAGCTGCATTAAAATTAAATTCAAGAAACCTTAAAACTTAAATTTAAAATTCGAATATTGTAAATCTGAGTTGATTTTTCTTAAGGGTTATATTCTTAAAAAATTGTTTCTAATCTCTAAATCTGAGTTTAGAATATAAAGTCTGAGTTGTTTTTTTTTAAAAAAAGGTTATGCTTTATTCTTTTAAAATGATTGAAAATGATTTTTTTTTTTTTTTTTTCAATTCTAAAAATTTTAAATCCAGGTATTTAAGGTTATTTTTTTTAAAGTTTGTTTTAATCTATAAATCAGGGTTTCAGATTTGAAAGCTAAAAATTTAAAAACTTGAATTTAGATTTGTTAACCCATGAAAAAAAAGGACATTATAAGAAGACAATTTTCAGTTCAAGGCATTTACTTCTTCTAGAATCATGCTATTAAACAGAAAAACACAAATAAAGAAACGAGTAGGAAAAGAAACGTCTAAAAGTCAAGAAATTAGAAGACATTTTTTTCATGATATTTATAAAATTTTGGTGGGTATAGCACAAGGCTAAATTGTGGGTAGGGCAATATGAGCATATTCTGTTGCCTCTATCTAAGTAAGGGAGAGCCAGCCTTGAAAATCAGCATTAAAGATCCTGATCAAAAAGATTGCCATTGATTGTATTGTGGCAGCCTTCATATCAGCATGCATTTTTTTCAAGCATCTATCAAAATTGCCATATTTTCATTTATTGATTTTAACGTTAAAGATGGGAGAAAATGAAAAAAAAACAATTTGGCATATCATACTTTTTCATTTTTTGAATGATGAAATGTTACTTGAATGCAAGAAAAAAAACATTCGTTCATGGATAAAGCGACCTATGAAACACTCGTCTTTAAGCAGGGTTGGCCAAACAGTTCTTTTTTTGTTGATGGGTAGCATTAGGAGCATTTAGTTCTAACTTACTTTACTCGTATGAGTGTACATAAAAAAGATTGTCTTTTATTTCTACTGAATAGACCTAACAAATTTTTTGGTCACCCAATATCTTCTCTTCCTCAACTACTTACTAAATTAATATTAACCCAGTGTAACTGGCAGTGACATACTAAAATTTTTTTTAAATAGAATAATACCAATTACACCTCATTCATAAAAATTCTAATGATTAACCCTACATAAAATAAGATTGTAGTGACCATCTTAACTAGTCCCTTTCCTTATATATATTTTTGCTATCATAGTATTGATCTTCTTAAAAAAAACCAATTATCTCTCAATATTGTTAATTTGTGTTAAAATGTATAAGGTGTACCAAGAGTCACTAATTTAAACATCTCCTTTTATCAATAATCTTTAATCATAAAAAAGTATTATTCATATGCATTGATTGAATTTACTCCCATTTTGTAATTTTTGAAAATGAATTGTTCAAAAATGGTTGACTGAGAGAAATATTATAATTTTAAAGTTCATTTGTGACTTCTGGGACACTATACTTAGATTCAGTTTTCTTTTTTATTATTATATTTCTATTCTTATTTTTACATTACTAAAACACCTACTTACATTATATGTAGGACACTTCCCCCACTCCCCTAAACACAATAACTTTATGATGAAAAGTTACCTTGCTATTCATTAATAAAGTATTATTGTTTTGTACTTATATAACTTTGGTGTGTGTAACAATTTCTGTATTCTCCACCCTCCCTAAACACACTAATTTCATTCAACTGTCAGCGTTATCTTACCAATCACAAATTCATTTATTGTTATCTACTAAGCTTAGTTTACTACTGAGGATCAAACTCACCACAGCAATAACGGCTTGCGGGTCTAGTTTGCGAACCACCGTTCCATGGTGAGTTACCCTCATAAATCCAATGATTATTTTGCTTTGATGGGAAAACTCTGTCAGTAGTAATAAATGAGGTCTATGGCATACAATTTGTTTTTCAAAAAAATGCACTCTTAGAAAGTAATTTCTTATTGAAACTGAAAAATAGTTATACCTTGATTAGTGCATAATAGATTAGTACAGTTATGGCATTGCTGTACAAATTAACTTCTTATAAGCTGGAAAAAAATGTACTGAATTATAAGAAGACCTAAAACAGTGCTGTTTTGAACAGTAAGGAAAATTTAGGAATAAACTAATTGCATTAATCAAGGTATACCTGTATACTGAAATTGTCTGAAATCTAATGTTCACTTCTCTTTACTTATTGCGCACAGGGAGATAACTTCAGAGGTAAAACTGATCAAGGAATTATTCCTCTTGATTTAATGCCTGCATTGAGAGTTTTGGGGTAAGATATTCATTATAAGTTATAACAATATTCTCAAACCCTTACTCCAAACCCTAAAACTAACCCACTAAACTTACTCTCTCTATGCTAATCAACCTTAGCAACTAATAACAAACTCAACAAAGCAGCAACTTTGCTTTTATCAGAAGAAAAGATGTGTTCTGACATCATTTTCGAAACTCTAAAAAAAACTTTTTTTTTCATAATGGATGTATTAAAAAAAAAAAAAATCAACTAGCAGCTTTTTAAAGTCAATATAACAGATCCATCCGCTCCGATCATCGCAGTTTCTTAACCATCGGAAAGAGTTTGTTGATTTGTGAAATATTGTAAATCTGTTGGCCTGCAACAACAAACACATGTTGAATAAATATACACACGTCTTTGTTCTGTGGGGCAGCACTCAACAGAATCTAGAGCATTATCCTTGACCTCGAGGTATAGCCAAGTAGGGCAGAACACTACCAGATCATGCGGTAATCATCATTTTTTTTTTTCTTCTGCTGAGCAAACTAAAAAGCACTCAGAGAGCGCATATACCTCTGCCAATGCAAACATCAGGCCAAGTAATTGTGTACGGATCTGGTAACTTTTGTATATATTGTGTGGACAGACATGAAAGTGCCATGATATTCTGTGGTTCAGACATTTAACTACGATATAGGGGAGGTAATTATGATTTGCTCTAAAATATGATCAGTTCTCCAATAGTCTATTTTCCACTCGTCCAAAAAATCTGAATGAAATTCCTTGCTAACTTTTGGAGATATCTTGCAGACAGGAGGGATAATTTAGAGATATTATTAGGTTTTGACTTATACTGGCGATATAGCAGAAGTAATTGTGCGCTCCAAAATCCAATTCAGTTCTTTCATAGCCTATTATCCACTCTTCCCAAAAATGTCATTGAAATCTATTGAAAACTTATTGAGACGTGCTTAGATATGTGCGGACAGACATGAAACTTTGGTGGTATGTGTTTTAGATGTATGACTGCGACATAGAGGCTGGGGTTGGGATTGTCCATGGATCTGCTCCAAGATTCATTCAATTCTCACAGAGCCTAGGGTCTCTCTCTCTCTCTCTTTCTCTCTCTCTCTCTTCAGAATTTCATTGAAATTCGTTGAGAACTTTAAGAGATACACATGAGTATGCAAATAAATGTATGGGTAGGGGACAGAATTATTATCTCTCGATCAATAGAAAAATTCCTGGATCCACCCCCACGATTTCATCACCTCTTCATTACTCCGTTGCCTGTCCTCCCACGAAATGTCATCAAAATCCATTCAGTACTTTCAGAGATATCGTTTGGAAAGACAAACAGTCTGACAGACACGACCAAATGAATACACCTCTTCGTTGCCAGAGGTAAATGAATAGAAATCATTTTTTTTTCCTCTCTAACTTGAATGGAGACAGTGATATTTTAATATTGGAAAAATAATCCCTCATCTCTCTCAGCAGTCAATGAAAAATAGTTATGCTATGTATAACTTACCTACTACCGTTGCTTTGCAAACGTAGAGGAATAATGCACCAATCAAACTTGACTCATTGTACCGCATCTGCCCACTGACAAAAAGTAGCCTGATGATCCATCCCAAAAACAATACCTCCCCATTGTACTGGAGGATAGGGTCTGAGGAACATCCTTATATCTGTGACGTATTTTCTGGGACCCATCTTTATCTAAAAAGACTGTCATATTTTGTATCTGGTCATGTAAAATGGATACTCTGATCAGATTTAACCCTTATGTGTCAGGAATGAGAGACGAAGTTGCAGACACTGTTAGATTAAGCCCACATTGATCTTTTTTTTTAAAATTTTTTTTCAAATGACATACAAAAAAGCTTTGATAATCTTCTATTAGTAACAATTGCGGTTTTGTATAAATTTAACATTTTTAATCGGATAGGTTTTGGACTTGATTATGGAATACAGAAAATCCAAGACCCATTTTTTCATCAAAAAAACTTGTAATTTGCTCCTATTGTTTCTTCAATTTATATACCCTAGACAATCTAGCCTAATAGTAGTCACAAAAAACGTTTCCAAAAGATACGTTGACTAATTATTTCAGTAACTTCACTTTTTCAAACATAGATGAAGTCTTATGCTTACACTTTTTACCACTGGCACCATCGTCTCTTGGATGATGTCCTGAAGGGTTTAGATATAGCTGAATATATCAAATTAACAGGACTGTGTCACCAAAACACTCGACGGTAGTATAAATCAAGTTTGGCACATTAGTCCTGCTAACAGCACCACCCTGGTGACAGATTCACAAATTAATAGTGGCAGATTCAAAACATTCTGGACCATGAGAGTTGCCGCATCCTCAGGAGTTGCTGAACCTCAGATTGCTAGATTAAATCAGTTCAACCTGTATAAGATTTCAATCTAAAATGTTTATCAGTCCCAAATAAGAAACCAGATTTCGATTTTTAAAAATCTTGTTTGTATAAACATTTTAATGAACTCCAAATGTTATTCTGGATCAAAATAGATTTATTATTTTTCCCCTTCAAATTTTTCAGTTGCCAATTTATTGATGTACATATTCTACCAGTGTCCAAGTGGCATAAATTGCAACGACTAACTAAATAAATAGTCTTGCATGAGATTAAAGTAGACTTAAAGACGGGTTTTATTTTGGAGAGTTATCTACCTACGCTTACTTATATTACCCGTCTTTTTCTTCCTTCTTCCTTTCTTCAGCTGCTAACAAAATAATCTCGAAAGATTCTTCTCCCTGTCACACCTCATAACTGTCGTTTGTAACCAAGTCAATAATCTCTATGAATGGTAAACAAGGAAACTGTTAGACGTGGGAATGCAATGAAGGCACAATGCAATACACATCATGAAAGATGAGGAGAGAACTACTTCTCAATGAAGAAGAAAAATACCTTCCTCTTATTGTAGGCTAATCGTGGTTCTCGCAAAATCTCCCCTGCAGGCTCTAAGTTATGAATTATAACACTACTCATGTGAAATGCCCAAGAGCTTGTTCAGAATTGACAAACACATGTTTCAAATCTACAGTATCTCACAGCATACACTCTCTTATAGATTAGACAATGAAACAAATATCCTTATGCAATAGCTGAATGATATTTCACATGGTCATAATCAATATAAATAAAGGTAGTTAGAGTAACATCATTTCTAGATTCTGGAAAAACTAGATGATATTGATGAAATATATCAAAATAAGGTCCCAAAAAGGTCAAAGAAGCTTTTTTTCCAAAAATTAAAAATAAAACATGTTTAAAAGGGGTCTTATGGAGTACTGATGCCATTCAAAATGGTTTGGCCAGGAGTGCTGGAACACACAAACATGTACACGTATAAAAAGGAATAGAACCTTTTGCCAGCTTTGATGAGTACAGTTGTTCGAATATCGGTCTGAAATTTGGATCTTAAGATCTTTTAAATCAATGTTCAACATTTTCTTTGGTTTACAATGATTTTGATTATTGGGTCCATATTGTTTCATATAATTTTGGTTTCAACTTTCTTCTAGATTTGCATTTTAGCAGTTAGCAAAGTGACTACAGTATATTTTTGTGGATTTTTCCAGAGCCAGAATGCTTGCTCAATATCTAAGATAGACTGCCTTATGAGAAGAATAGGCTCCAACTTGCCTGCTATTCATCCATACCCGGAGGGGGGGGGGAGAAGTAGATTCAAGCCTTTCTCAAGGGCATTAGTGCAAAGTGAATGTAGATTGTCTCAGTTGGAGTTTGAACTCTGTTCGCCAATTCTATTCTCCATACCATTACCTATCAGGGCAACCACTCCTCTAAATCCTCTCAGAAAGAAAATGGTATTAAGAGTTTTTTGTTTTTTTTCCAGATATCCCAGAGAACAAATTTTACTCATTGTCTTGTTGGCAAAACTTTTCTCAGCCATGATCTTTCCTTAATAAAACAATGAGTATAATTCGTTCTCTGTGATATCTTGGAAACTCTTTATACCATCTTGTTTGAAAAGTAATTTGGAATTGTAAGAAATATTTTTCTAGATCGTTTATTGAGATTAAAACTCTTATCTTGTCATAGCTACTGTCTTTTGTCAACTCTAAATCGAAACAAATCTACAATGAAGTGAGAACAATGTTATTATTGATTTATCTCTACCCTGAGATGTCTCCCTAATGTAGACATATCATTGCTATAGCCACAAGTTGGACACTAGCCATCACATTAGTTATTTATTTTCCCCTCTAGGAACCTCTGCCTTTCGAGGTGTGAATATGAATCATGCTGTTTGTGAAGAGGTTCATACATGGTGCACTGCTGCTGACATATAAATTACTAGTTGCATACCCAACTAATCAGAATAGAAACTACCATTTTAGCAATTAGTAGAATTTTCTATTCCTTTGTTAATATCATCATCATCATCGTCATCAGTTTCTCAACGTCTGTCAATGTTCCCAGGATTCGCCACACTTCTCTATTGTGGGCATCGCGGAGCCAGTACTTTCTCAATTCGTCAAGCTCGACTCTCCATCTAATACTCTGCCGGCCTCGGTTGCACATGTGATCTCTGGGGATCCATGTCGTGAGTCATGATGTCTACAATTGGTAGCTTCAATTTTTTCACAAAAAATGAATAAATACATAGTTTTGATTTTAATGACAAAAACAACTATTTCTGCGATCAAATGTTAATGTAATCAAAATGAAATCAATTTTTTTTTTTTTTACAAAGATTATGTAGATTTCCCCAATTAGGTGATTTCACTGATTCAACATATCATATATAGTTATTTAGCCAAAAAAGTTTGTTCCCTGATGTCCGTAGATGGCATTTGGAGCGATTATTTTTTACTCACTTCATTCAAAATGATCATTTTTTTATCCTTTTATGACAGCTGTCATATCAACATATGCAAGTTTTTTTTTTAAATTTCATCAAAATAGGTGTAACTTTTGTTTATGGATGGAAGAAGATGGATGAAAATGAGCAACTATTTGATGTATTGTGCTTTTTTATCCCGAGAAGGGTAAAAATGAAACCCAGGCACCAAAATATTTATGCAATTTATAGAGAAAATACTTGGGATGATCGAACGTTTTGAAATGGCCTCCAAAGTTTCATGCTATGGATTTCTGGCTGAATGATGCTCCTCAGTTTGGAAGACCAGTTGAGGATGATAGTGATCAACTAAAGACATTACATATGTATGAAATAAGCCTATGGTATAGTAACAAAAGCATTCATCTGGCACAACAAATATTCATTTTTCAACATAATCATCTTCCTTGTCGAAGCACTTCCATCAATTGCATAAATTGAACATTATACAGTGAAAATTTGAGGTAAAAATTCAGCTAATAACTGTGTCAGGTTACATATTTATTGATCAACCCTTGCACTTGGGTAATAATCAATATCATACAACAAGGGATTCAAAATATCAAAAGTAGATGTTGAAAATTATGTGCACCATCTCAGGTTATGTCAGGCACTTCGATGTATGGCTTTGGCATAAGTTAAGCAAAAAAATCTACTGTACCATATTTTTTGGCCAACCATATATATATATATATATATATATATATATATATATATATATATATATATATATATTGATATCAAAAATACTTCTTTATTTAAAAATAAATTTGATGAAAAATTTTTATGAATAAAATAGAGCAGTTGAATTCTCAAATTTAATTATTGATTCATTAAATTGAAATAAAAAGTGCTCAATATACTGATCGTGTAATATAGAGCAATATACCAAAAATTTGGGAGAGAAATTATCCAACACATGTATCTTTGTTCTACCGTTTATCAAGATTGATGGATTATTTCTAGTTTTAATCTAAATACTTTTAAAATTACCATTGAAACACAGTATTTAAAATTAATTGAAGCAGATTTTATTTCTTGGATTTCACTCATGAAAAGAATAACAAAACGATATCATCACAAAAATGGCAAAATTAAATCATTCAACATTTTAAATTCTGTTTGAAAAAATTGTTATTTTGTCGTTCTCATGAAGTTGATGTTATGATTAGCTAATTTTCAATTTTGAAGTAGATTAATATTTATATATCATTTATATATTTAGGGAATTGGCATGTTTGGTCCCACAGAATGAATTATAAATTGTGTTATATTATATAGAAACCTATTTGAAATAATCTCCTGTCATTACATGGTTGATATATCACTCAGTTTAAACAACATAAATAGGATAAAGAATCAAAGAAAATGGGGGCACGTGGTAGGTTCAATTCCTGCAGCAGCTCAATTTTCTTTCTAGAACAGAGTGATATAATTACCGTGTAGCGATGAGAGATCATTTCAAATAAGTTTCTATATAATATAACACAATTTATACTTCATATTATTTATATATTAAATGAATAAATATATAAATGTCTACTCTACATTACTATTAAATAAAATTCTTCGATAAAGAATAAACATTATTATACAATAAATTTGATAATTAAATCCTTTTTCTTGCTAATGACACAAAAATTCCCAATATAAAATTCAGAATTACACAATTTAACATTTTTTTCCATAAGGTATAGATTTTCTGTCAAGTGTGTTATAAGAGCCAGTGAAGACATGATGCTTGACTCATTATCTTATCTTAATTTCTTCCTTCTATTTTCCAAATCCACTAAATAAATAATAAAATAATCATCATTCTGTACAGATTCATTTGTCAGTTGTTTGGGACTGGATTGTGTGCAGATTTTATATCTGTATGGTTAAGTGTGAGTTGGGGGGAGGGGATCAAAAGTTATCCCCAGAATTCTAATTTTACAAGGGGTCTGCACCCGACCACCCTGCAAAGTTCAAAAGACTAGAGTAATTTTTTTTTCATGTCCTTCATGAATGATTTCTCCCTCACAATCCAGACTTATTGTTCCCTTCTTTTCCGATAACAGCTACCATCACTTCCTTGTAACACTTGACCTAAAACTGGGAAATCAATTAGAAAATAATCGTTATGTTCACCTTTTTTTTTTCTGCCATGTCTATTTGTTCTTATTTCTATTTATTCATTTACTTATTTTTTTTATACCTGTTGAATGTTTTAGGCGCGTCATAGATAATTAGTTATTGAACTATTGATGTTTGCTTTCTGATCGTCTGGGCCGGTAGATATACAACAGACGAGGAACTGAAAGCATTGAACTGAAATGAACAATTATAAAGAAATTCATCTGTTCTTTGAAACTAAGAATTGGTACAGGAAAAGTCTGCCTGGAGTTTGATTCTGAGAACTACTAAAATGTATGGACCCCTATCATAAACAAGCATTTATATGTGTAAATGATCATATACTGCTAACAAATGTCAATGAAGTTTATATAACAAGCAAAATGTTTAAAATAGTTTATATTCAGATGAATATTTGTGTCTTTGCTTGCTTGCCTTCTTTGTAGCCAGCCAAATGGCTGTATTCTAGGTGCTGCAAATTTATCTATAAGGCTAACAGGACCCTATCAAATCAATCTAATATGAAACTGTCTAAAAAGTTGTGAATCTTTTCTCACTCTGTGATAAAAGAAAAAGAAGAGAGGAGAAGAGGAGGCTGGCTTCTAAGGAGAGAGAATAGAAGAAGAAGAGTAGCCATACACGATAGTTTCCCAATGAAAAATGATTTCCAAATTTAAAACAAAGTAGTTGTAGTAGTAGGAAGATGGATATGGTTCATCTAGAGGTCCGGACCAAGTTCATCAAGATACAGCTGAGAAAATTAATATTCAACATATTAGGAACTGACAATCTGATTGACCAACTGACTGAAAAGTGTCTTGGAGAGATGTGCAGATGCATCTAAAATCTTTAAGCTCAGTCTCGTGTATGAAATTATAAGTAATTTTCAACCTCAGTCTTTGAGTTAGGTTTTTGAAGCCTCAGAGGTTGTCCTTATTCTTTTTTATCTTGGGTAATCTCGTTGAGCCTCAATATCCTCAAATTTTTCTTTAAAAAATCTCATCTCAGGAAGCAGGAATTGTGCTTGAGGCTCTTGCAAGCTTCTCTTGTTTCGCAACCATGACCTTCAGAGTTGGTACTTGATGTTTTTGTTTTTTTAATTCTGCTTCCTTAACTTTTTGTATTTGCTCATATCACGCTGTTTTATCTTTGCTGGGAACTGCTAGATTCTGCCAAATTAAGATCAAAAGTCCTGATTATTTCAACATTTTTTGAGAAGCTCCTCAGCCTTAATTATTTGCTATTTCTCAGCTGCCCGGAAATCCTTATTATCATTAACTGTTCAAATTACCCATGATATCACAGATCGGATTTATTGAACCAATGCATCCAATCTTTCAATCACTCTAATTATTACATATATGGTAACACAGCAAATTTTGTGAGAAAATGAAACAATAATCACAATTGTATTTTAGCACTGGCTACAATTGCACCCGACATACAAAGACAAAGTTTCTTTTCTTATTGCTTCCCACTGACTTTACTGCTACTCCGTCACTCATCCGCCTAGCATCATTTTTTTGTACTAAGAGACTGCATATTTCTAAAAGTGAGGAAAACATTTGATGATCGGATACCAAACTTTTTCTTTTTTTTTTTACCTAAAATATGTTTTCAAGCTTCAGTACACATTCTGTATGTTGTGTATTGAAAATCATGAAAAATAAGACTTTAAACCCCAGGTTAACAACTATAACAGATACCTGAAGAAAGCTGGAGGGTACAACAGCTGAAACATTGTGACTGTATCAATGTTCTATTAGCTATTAACTCCCATTTACAAAATAAAAAAACACTAGGAGAATGAAGAGAGAAAAAAAAAAGAAAGATTGCTTTCAGCTGTCATGGTAATTTTATTTTCCAGTCTAAGACTGTACAATCATAGTCACACTAAAGATAACGAAAAAAAGACACCATTTTTAATCAACATGTGGACAGTAGTACAAATAGATCAGTCTAATAATTTCTTTGAATTGCTTATCTTCTTTTTAGAGAAATTAAAATTTGACCTTGACGTGAAATCTACTAATTACTTTTCAGTATAAAAAAAGAGTTACTTCGTAAATACCTCATGAATAAGGTCCAAGTAAGGCTTTGTTTTGTTTATGGTATTCAAGCCAATACCATGAAAATTAATCATTCTAATTAGTCTGTGCTTTAAGGTACTCCTTGGATAGAAAGGATTAAGAGATTGGAAGCTGAATATATATGGTTTTCATCATTGTTTCATTATTGTCACCAACTTTCCGATCCTGAATGCTAGGCTGCAATACATGATACAGAACTTTGAACCCTGTCGTTAACATCTTTGAATGTCTGTCATTATCATCATCATCATCATCATCTTCATCAGCCTTTTAGTGTCTGTCATTGGTCATAGGCCTTCCCCAGGATTCATCACACCTCTCTATCATGGGCGTCGCAGATGATCTCTCGGGATCCAAGTTGTGAGTCGTGATGTCCAGCAGTTGTCAGATATTCTTGCAACATGACTAGTCTATCACCATTTGAGTTTCCTAGTGAATTCCAGGATATCCTTGACTCCTTTAAAGGTCAAAGTTTCCTGGATACAAATACTTTATTTAGATCTGTGTCTTTTTTTAGGATGAGTGTACTGTTAAGACTTTCATTGAGTCCAATAATTCTTCAGAATCTTCATGAGTAAAACCCCAGTATCTATTGCTTTATAATGTACAAAATGTGTTATGCTATGTTTTGGTTCTCATCTTAGAGTGTAGGTCAGCGATATATATATATTTTATATATAATTAATTTTTGTCTTCTGTAATTATATCTAAAATTACTTTGATTGCACGCTTATTGATAACGCCCTTATTGATGTTTGTCTGCCAACAGAAAAATTTAAACTCTGTAATTAAAAATCTTCCAAAAATAAAGTAACCATTAATGAAATATAAGATTTGACCAGAAATAGTTAATTTGATGATTATTCAACTGGATTCTTAAAAAATATCACTTTTCACTTGAAATATCATGAAAATTACATTTATTCACAGTCAGCATCTATTATATGACAATTCCATTCAAAGGTCAAGGGGCTATTGAGTCAGTTTTCCTCACCCATATGTGATGAAAACCCACTTAAATTTGCTAGTGTTTCAAAGGAAAAACTGAAGTATGGATAACAAAAAAAAAAATGATAAAACCTGATATTACCCACAATGGCAAAAGTATATTCCCGACATTGAAAAAACGATCGCACAACAGACAACACTCTAGTTAATCATAATTGATACGTTGTTAATTGAAATGCACATTGTGCCACAGCTCTTGCAATCAGATACCAAAGTCAACATATTTGTTTTCCTACAAAAGTTGGCTATAAGCCAAGGCCATCACGAACATGAACAAACATGTCTGGTGTTAGAATGTTAGTGATTCTTTCTCTTTCCTTTCCTTTCTTTTCTTTTTTTTTTATTACACTTTTTTTTTTCTCTCCCTCCCACTAGCATACTCAATAGCACGTATCACTTTACTTTGTTTCCCCTTTGTCATCTTCAACACTGTTGTTGTGATCAATTCTCAGTCTTGTCCTCTTACTTTTTTTTCTTTTTTTAATAATGTTTTTAACGTGACTGATTGAAAATGGTCTCTTTTTTAGTTATCTTTAGTGCTGCTATGATTGTACTGTCTTGGACTGGAAAATAAAATTACCATGATAGCTGAAAGCAATCTTCTATTCTTTTTTTTTTTTTTCCTCTCTCCTTGTGTTTTATTTTTAAAAAAGTTTTTTTTTTTTTCTTTTGTAAACGGGAGTTAATAGCTAACAGAACGAAAGCACTTAAATGCTCAGATGTATTTATATGCACTTACAAATATACCTTCATGGTCGCTCATCAAATGCGGCTTTTAAGTTCTGAATCAAGTTGAATCTTTTTATTGCAAGTTTACTCAAAATAAAGGAGAAAGGAAACAATAAAAATGAGCTATTTTAAACCATGACAAAGTGCCTGTGGCTTAAGACAAAATATACTATGTTTTCTTGAAAGAGTTGACCATGTGGTAGATTGGGTATTTGGTTTTGTGTTATACTTTGTATGGGATAGTAATAAAGAAGGAATACAACCTTGAGGAAATGTATGTTTATTCATTTTGCAACAAATTAGAAGTGTTTTTTAATGAATGTTTTCATATGTTTTGGTGTTGTTTCTGGTGGTAAAAGCTTACCAGAAGAGTGAATAAAATAAAATCAGATCAAATGATGTCAGTGTGAATGTTAAGTATTATCAAATATGGTTCAAGGAAAAGCAGTAAGAAAATCAAGGTATCTGCTGGTCCTTTGAACCACATAGAGAGAGAGAATCTTACAATAAGTAAATAATGAAACAAAACCATCTATTATATAAATCATGTATTATTCATTATTTTACACTTGAATGTAAGATTTTTTTGTCATCAATATGAATAAAAATCATTCAATAATAATAATAAACTTTCAATTTGATAGATAATATTATCTCAAATCTAAATTGCAGTAGAAATAAGATTTAATTTAACATTTTTGATGTGACTCATACAAATGTTATTATGATAGATAATAATAATAACTTAAATATTGTAAATCTGAGATGCGTGTTCCTACTATGAGTCACCAACCGTTCATCCATCTGTATGTGACAGGGTAAATCAGGAACCATACCACATATCCCCATGAAATTTTCTCTGTGTATTAATTGTACCCCAAAGCATCTTTGAAAGAAGATTAATAGTGTGAGGTCTGGTTTTACGCTCACTCGGATAGTAATGACCTGATAGCCATCTAGCTATCTAGAACTAAAAGTAGCATTCTGTTTATCTGTTTGTTACTTATAAGTAGCCAAAATGGTGCATTGTTGTCAGAGGTATTAGATCAAGGTAAACCCCTTTTTTTAAAAAAACATTTTGATTTCTCATTGGGACCAAAGGCCTTTTACACAAACTAGCTGAAATTCTTGACTGTAGGGCAGGTTTCCATCTAGTTATTAAAAAAAATCCACAAGTCGTTCAGATGTATTTTCATCCTCATGATGAGAATATTGGTTCTTGCTCTCCACCACTTAAGTCACTTCTTTGAAAAGTTATGTTTCCTATTCTACTTCTCTAATTAACAGTGCCAGATTTAGGCATAAGCTACTGCTTAGGGCCTTGCAGGGACCTCAAAATATCTACAAGTCGTATCTGTTTCTAGTTTTGTGAGACCTTCTGGCATAATTGTTTAACAAGGGTGTTCCAAGCTCCATATAGCTTAAGGCTTCAGCAAGTCTAAATCTGGCATTGCTAATTAATCAACATATTCTATTCTGTTTCTTCTAAAAGCATCCGTAAGATATTTTTTGACAAGTGGTTTATAATTCAGTTTTTGGGTTTGTTTTTTTTCAATTCGTCTTTGTTTTTTGTTGATTTTCCAACTCCTTCCAACCATTTCATTTCCTTACCCTCATCAGGCAGAATTTCCAGGCACCAAGTTATGTTGTTGGTTTATGACATTAAGTAGCTAATAAACCAACATGAAGAAATTATTCAGACTAATATTCTTATCCTCAGGATGAGAATGTTTGTCTGAATAATTTGTAGACTAAATGGTCTGGATAGTCATTCAATAGGAACCGTCATGCAACCAATGTCTTCGTATCACTGGTGGTCACTAAAAAAGTTCAAATTTTCAAAACTAAGACATCAATTTAGCAGAAACTTACTTTGCATATTGGACACCACCACTGCCACCATTAAAAACTTTTTCTAAAGGGATGGAAAATATTTTTTATCTAACCATAATTGGAAGGAAATGTTTAAATCTGTACGTGTGATACAAACATTGTATAGCCAGCCAACCAGCCTAACTTAAAAACTGAAGAAACCCTTATTGACAGTTTTGGCTAACTGTTTGTAATTATGATAATTAATAAATACTTCCCATATGAATTTTCGTGAATATATCTTAGAAGTTATTGAACATCCTTCTGCCTTGATACCAATGATTTTACTTGTAAAAAAATGAACTGCATCAATTTTTTTTCTCATTAATTCGCATATGGTAACAAGCATCTATTGCTCGGTATATAAGGTAGTAAGTACCTCAGGCATTTCAACCAGGAATCCTCGGTCTTGTCCCCTTTACCATATGTGACACAATTTTTTCCATGTAAGAAAATTGACTTGCAAACTCTTGTTCTTTCGAGTTTTTTTTAATCATTTGTTCTCTTTTGTTCTTTCTTCATGTCTCATTGAGTGTACTGCTAAAACTGTTTCATTTGAGAATTCATCCAACATCTATCCAATGAGTGGTCCATAAAATTGCTTCCTTCATTTGCCTTCGGTCATAGTGTAGTTTTTCATTCATGTTTTTCTTTCTCATTTTCTTCTTCCTATCCTGTTCTTCCTTTTACTTCATTCCTCATGTCTTTTCCATTTCCTTTTTTTTCACTTTTTTTCTTCTCAATTTTATTTTTATTCTTTTTATTTTACTCTTCTTTTCTTTTTGGCTCTCCATTCTTAAGCCTTTATTTTTCTCTTTTTACTTCTTATCATCATAACTCCCTTCCATCATTCGTTCTTGCTGCTGCTGCTGCTGCAACAACAACAACAACAACAACCACCACCACAGAAAAACAAAATTGGTAACCATTTCCGTCGAGAGAGAAAAAAAACAGAAAAACAAATCAAACACTAAGGCAGACCAACAATTGTCCCCACAAAAAAAAGATATGTCCATTGTAGCTTTTTATCTCCAGGAACTACTACAGACATTGCTCCTATTTTTTTCTTTTCCATTTAGTTGATTTTTCAAAATCCTTCTTCAGTATTCATTCTTTATTCTGTTGGATTGCTGTTATAAATGTGGTAATGAATTTGAATCTAGACTTTTATCAACTAGATTTTTGCTGCCTATGCTAGCACAGGTAGGATTTAAACAAACATGTCAAAGTCTACATTCAGTCTAATGATGACATATATATAGAGAGAGAGAGACAGCAAATACTAAAAGCATATATTTGAAATGAGAAGATGACAGAGCTTCCATCGCACATTTAGTGTGTGAAAAGATGTAGCAAATATGAACTAAAAATCACTGAGTTGAATATGAGAGTATTTCCTGTGCACACACATCAGCCATTTGAACTGGATAAGATCTCTGAATTCTGCTGATTCTCTGTTCCATATACAAGTTTTTTCTTCCAAATCTCAGATAATTGCAACATCTGCTGTCATAAAATATAAAAATTTACCTAAACTTGGAAAAGCATCATCGTCATCATGTTGCTATAGTTTTTTCATAAATCTATATTCGTTTTCTCTTTGAAGGAATTCATTATTAATCATCATCAGTTGTTTATTGTCCATCGTTGGACCAAGACCTTCCCTCAGATTCCCCCTCCTACCTCTCTATCATGGACGTTGCAAAGCCAATACTTTCTGAACCTGTTCATCTCGCCATCTCATATTCTGCCAGCCTTGGTTACACATATGTTCTCTAGGGATCCATGCTGCAAGTAGTAATGTCCATTGGTTGTCTGCCATTCTTTCAACATGACCAGCCCATTGCCATTTAAGTTTCCTAATGGTGTCTGTGATGTCTTGGAGTCCTGTTTTTTCCTCAATGTACTGTGCTGTCTTGTGGTCTCTCCATGTGATGTTCAGCATGATTCTCTCATGTGCACATTGCATGGTTCTCAGTTGGCAAGTCAGTCTCTAGGTTAGGTTCCATGTTTCAGCTCCCTAAGCGACTATGAGGAGGATGCATTGGTTGTTACTCTTGTTCGAGGATGAATAGTATTTTCTTGTTCTTGAAGGTTGAGGTTGCTCTACCAAAAGTTTGCCATCCTAGAGTGATTCTTTGCTTGATTCCAAAAATGGTTCTTGTTCTATCATCTGATTTTATAGCTCTCCTCCTATCCGACTTGCTTTTTTACCAAGAGATTAAAATCAATAAAGAAAAATAGCAAACTTTATGAAAGATTTTTAATACATCTAATGGAAAACTTTTTGATAAGTGATAAAAAATATTTTTGTCGTTTCAACTTTCTAATAGATATTTTTTCATTATTTTACTGGAATTTATTCATTAGACTTTTGAATTTATTTAGGATAAAACTAATTGACTTGATTACTGGAAAATCTTTGGTTATTCAGCAAACTGTTTCGAAAAGAAAAAAGAAATAAAACCACTTAACAGAACTAGTGCATTGTTATTGAAATTGACAAGGAAGTCTAAAACAAGTGCTTCAGTGATTTTTTTTATTTAGATTAAACAACACTGACCAATAATTCAGGAGTATGAAATGGAAAGAATCTTTTTTAAAAAAAAGGTTGGAATTAAGTAAGATAAATACATTTTTCCTCTTAGTAAAACCTTAAAGGTGAAGTTGCTCAATGGTAAGTGAAAGAGACAGCTGCCAGATTATTTGACACTGTATTTTATGCAACAGGGTATGGCTGAAAGGATCCAAATAGCGAAATAAAGTCCAGTGGGACTGCTATTGCCAAAAGGTGCCCAATGAAAAAATTTGCTTCAGAAATTATATTCACTGCTTCAAAGCCACTTGTCGTTTTAGGGTTATCATATATGCTGGTGTGCTGATGACAAACATATAATTTTTTAAAAATCTATACAAATATTATGTTGCATCCAATATGCTGATATTGTGACGAGGTGGCCATCTTCCGAAGCTTGATATGGGGCTTTGATGAGTTGCAGTGAGTTGCAGTCCTCTAAATACTCTTGTGGACAATTTTATAGTCTGGTGGTATTTATTTCTTGTGCATTGCATCAACATTTTAACGGAACAAGTGAATTGTTATCGAAATTGGCAAGGACGTCTAAATTGAGAGTGGAGTTTTTGAAGAATAATGATGACAGAAAAATAAAAGGAATGGCAAATGTTATAAACGCCATGATTACAAAAGGAAGTCATTTTGATTCTCAAATTTCTCACCTTTTAAGTTATAATCTCTTAAGATTTTAAAATTTGTATTTTTTCTTTAAATTTGTATTTGAACCATTTTAGTTTCCCAACGTTTCCTCATGACACTATCAATCAATTTATGGTGTCACTGAGAAATCCACAAAAAAAATGATAGGAGTCATGCCTGCAAGTATTCTCTAAAATAATTTAACACTCATGTTTTTCAAACATTATAAGAGTGTTATTAAAATTACATATATATATTTTTTATATATATATATATATATATATATATAATGTTAAGTCAGTAACATTTGCCTTAATTTCTGACCATTGACGATTCTTTTTTCCTGATTTTCAACATATTGCCGTGCATTCATATTATCTATATGATATCCCTTTCCTGTTGGTAATGATTGCCTTCATTCCTGAATATTAACAATCCATTGTTCTTTTTCTATTTTCCCTTTTGTTTGGTAAAATTATTTGCAATGCATTTGTATTGTACACATAATAACCCATACTCTCTCAGTAATTTTCACTCTGATTACTGACCACCAATAATCCCTCAAGGATTTTCTGTGTTCAACCTACAGATTACCAAATTTTGCTAGGACAAAAATGGAGTCCCAGTCAGTCAGTGGGGATTATAAGAAAAATGAAACCTATACACACGGGGTGCAAATGTAGTCAGTGCTACAATATGACTGTGATATTTTTTTACAAAATTCTACAAAATCTTCTGTGTCACTATATATGTAAATGTTAGAGTGAATGAAAATTTTGATGCATTTGTCTAATAAATCCTACCCATGATATCAATGGGTAACATAAACAACTAGTTATGAAGTAAAATTACATCATTAATAATATTAAGTGATAATCATAATAATGTACATAATATAAAAAATGATAATTATATTTTAGATATTGTAATGTGTAATTCAAACATAACACCAATTAAGGATAGATAATTTAAAAAATGATATATTATACCTCGAAGTCCAGATTTAGTGCAAGGATGTTGAATCAAACATTGCCTTCTTTTCTACTCTCCAAGATAGAAGTTGATTTATCTATATCTTTTGCCCTTTAACATAAATTTTGTCTAAAACTGGTTGATATTCAATGATTGCACTTGAAATATTAGATTTTTCATCTAAAGATGAAGAATCTTAATTCATCGAGAATTAAGGAGATGATTATCAATCAATACTATTCCTTTGTGTCTCTGCTGGTCTTGAAACTAAGCAAAACAATGCTGTCAAGTAGTGTTCTATTTTTCCTTCTCGTATTCTACTCAATCAGTTTTATATAGCAGAATAGATTATGAATAATAATGATGTCACCTTATATTTTCAGAATTGATAACAAATCTTGCAAGTACCGGTAATCAATTACTAAAAAGCAACCCTCAATAACTTTGATTAGTCAGCCTCCATTTCTGAAATGATTAAATATTTTGTATAAACAGGCAATCATATGAGTTCCACTTCAAAGATTTGTAATAGTAGGTATATAGCCTTCAGAAAACCAATTCTAAATCTTATAAAATTTGTTTAATAAGACACTATGCCCAGATATTAAGCTCCTTTGCATACCATATATATATGTATATAAAGTTAAAAAGAATTGCTGTTGATATTTTGAAAACAACATATAGTTTAATACAATTACCAAGACCTAGGATTGACCTGTAATTAATCTTATTAGGTTGTGTTTTTTTACGATGTGGTATTCTCAAAATACCATGAATTCTAAGAGTTGATCTCTGCTCATTATCAAATTCTCTAAGATCTAAAAATGCTGAGAAGTATTTGAATATACATAAGAAAATATAAAAATACAGTTGAGGCTGTCGAATTTTTCAGGTTCTGTCGGATAAAATATGAATGATACTATTTGATAACTGCCGAAAAGCATAACTAAAAAAATTATACAACCTATTCAGGAAGAGAAGTGATAATGGTTGATTTTAGTACACCAGAAATATCTTATTCATTTTCGAAGATATTAAACAAAAGAAGGTATCCAAATTGAAAATATAATAATAATAACTGGCTGGACCCGTGGAAATTCCACAGATGTTGACATCTAAGTTATCATTACTCTCACATATATATTTTAGCAAATGATGTATATAATTTCGTTAAAAGTAATTCATTTTTTATGGAATGTATCTATATCAACCATAATAACATGCAAAAGCAAGTGAATTAATATATCTGCTATTATTTGATTATTTCTAGTATTTGTCTGTATTACATTGGTCTATAACATTTTTTGTGAGGAGGAAGTAATGAATGAATGTCAGTTATTGTGAAGATTTCCCTTTTGTTCCCATCCAAGCATGAGCTCCTTCTTCCATTCTAATCCTTGCTCATTACATTGCAATGAAAGCAAAGGATGGAAGATATGAATAGAATTCAAATGTTATTGCTGTAGGATACCATGCTGTATTCTTAATTTTCATAACTTCAGATATCAACTTTTGAGTTTGGGAATTGAATTCACTGTTATTTTCTCTTGCATTTTTTTGATGAAGATAAATCACTCTTTTCAATGAAATACTTCTATTTTTGATTTCTAACAACATGAAATACTGAATTAAAAAATAATGAATAGAATTGTTTAAATCCCTAGTCCAGAATGAAAAATGCATGCAAGTATACAGGGTAAGTAAAAAGAGACTCCCTATTGGGAATGGGTAATAACTTTATCTATTGGTTGATTGTAGTCAAACTAGCTTTACTTTGGACCATACAATGATGCAATTTGCTTACTGTGTTGAAAATCAACGTTGACACAATTAGAAATTGTCAACCAAAACTGTCAGCGTAGGTTTCTTTCAGTTTTCAAGTTATTCTGGCTAGGTATAGATGTATCACACATACAGGCCATACCAATCGAGTTAGAAGGCTGAAAATTTAAGCATTTACTCATTATGTCTATAAAAAACGTTTTTGATTTTTTTTTTCAACTCCCTCCTACATTTTTATAAGGGGCTCTGTTTGCAATGTGAGTTTATGCTAAATTGATCCCTTAGTTTGTGTCTGCTTGTTTTTGCTTGTTTTTTTTTAATTATATTCAGACATTTTTAGTGATCAATTCCCAACGAAAGGCGAGAGAAGTAACTTTCATTGATCACCCCCTTTTCCAATTTTTCTAATTAAATACCCCCATCAGGGCATGCTGCCAAAAGACGTTGGTTGTGTGATGGTTTCTATTGAGAGTTTCTGTAAGCATTTTGTTATGACCTTGATGGACCTTTACAAGAAGTATTTTAGCCATAACATTTTGATTGCACTCCTCCAGTTGATCCAGAGTTAGTGGTTTCTGGTGGGTCAATCTCCTCAGTTGTCCACGGGTGTGGCTTTATTCATCAGCCGTTCATTCATCCTACACCAAACTGCCTTTTCCTTCTGTTTTCAATGAAAGGAAGTTGACGTGAAGGATTGAAAATGAATGTATATATGCTTGGTATCCATGATTTTATTTTTTTTTTTTTGTCAGTCTTTGTGATTAAAAAGTGACAAATACCTGGCGAAATCTGCAGCCAAATCAAGAAACCAGGATTTTATTTCCTTCAGCCAGATTCTTCATTTCATTCTAATTTCTTTTTTTCTTTCAGCTGCAGGGGAATTCTGTTGAGATGTTCTTCATCAAGCCAGGAAGAAGCAGTGCACCATTTAAGCTGGGGGACTTTCTGAAAGCCAGCACCATCTTGGCTTCAAACAATCTTTTGTCAAACGTTCAAACACAGATTCCTCAATTGCAGATAGAATCACTCCAACCTGCAGTAAGTTCCTTCCCATTTCTGATTTCAGTTTTTCTTTTGCATGATGGTATCTATGGAGGTAGGGTAGTAACTAACTAACAGGAAACCAGAAAACTCCAAGGCTTTAGTAGAATTGATCTTCATGGTTCCAGATGTGAATGGATTATGATTTCTGTCCTTCTGCCAAGAACCAGAAAAGATACTCCTAAGCATCAAATGGAATGAAGAAGAAAAAACTCATCCTTTATCTGATTTAAGAGCCTGCAAAAGACAATAAAAATATGATCTTGTTTGCAAGATAAACGTTTTTAGGTTATTGATATTTGATTGAAATATCAACAAAATCAACAACACAAGAAGTTTTGTAGATTTCGTTGATATTTCATTGTTTATCATTACTGTCTGAGCATTATAGTTCGAAGTAACTCATATTGATAGACATATTCAGCCAAATTGCGTGGGATATACCAGTTCTCATGATATCACCGAATCTAAACAATATGGTTGATCATCTGGTAATACCAGGTGCCATACATAGAAACCAGATTGTTCTGTGGCCATCTTAGATATGATCTGCTGTAAATTGATAGAACGTCTTGCCAAACTAGATCTAGACTGTGCACCCAATCCTTTCTCCCACAGAGGCTGCTCCATGAAGGTCACATGACAGTGTGCTTTCCGAGGTGCCATCATACTCGTATGATAAAGCAGCAGTGATAACCATTATCAATATATATAAACAATGAAATTTTTACAAAATTCACTCTGCTTTCTTGTTAGTTAATTGAATGTTTATCTCCAACAAGCATTTTTTTAAAGATTTACCATTATTTCTTTGAAATTTTCTAATGAATAGGGTTTTTGTTTGCAATGAAACTTTTATATCCTCACTGATACTATTAACTGCAGAAAATTATTAAAAATAAAAGCATCACTTAGTGTATTTGCAGGCTAACAAGATAAACTATTTTTCTAAAACACAGGTATTGCACCATATCCAGTTCTAACATTATAGAAATCACTGAGGCCTTATGTTGTAGAGGTAGGATCTCAGGATGAGCTGCAATGATCAAAAGTCTATACGATTTCCTTGCAAAACAATCATCTTGAAGGTTAGCAATGGCAGTAACTATATTTATTCGCATTGCATGAAGTTTTCACAAATATTACAAGTATAGAGGATTATGCAAGTCTCTTCCATGATTTTCTTTGTAGATAGAACGTTTATGCTAAACAATTAGTTTGTTGACTAATTCGTCATCATCTCAATCTCCTAAGCCTAAACTGAATGAACAACCTTAAGAAGTGGCTCATGGCAGTTGTTACAAAAATAGGCTGCTATATTGCATTTTAAGCATCGTTTGCATTAAGCAGACTGAATTATTCAATAGTTTTCTCACAGATTATGATGTTAACTACATTAATAATGAACACTCATGAATATTATTCAAGGTCTCTGTTTCATCCCAAGGTTTTGACTTGTTACAGTTTAAGTGAAATTTATGAAAGTGGAGAATATTTCTCATATCAGCCCTGCAATATCCACCTATGTATAGTTCTTGGATACTGAAATCTGAACCCTCTCTACAATATTTAAGGATTTAATAAAGAAATGAGCCTAGGAATATCCACCTGTCTATAGTTCTTAGATACTGAAAACTGAACTCTCTAAAAGATTTATATGCTAAGGATTTTATAATGAAAGTTGGAGTTTAATGTTACAAACTTGCATAAAATGAAATTTCTATCATTGAAAGATATTTTGATAGTTTCATGCCTTTTGATATTGCAAACAGTAACAAGAAGCCAGAAAATTAGTTTTTCAACTGTGAGTTACTAAATTATGTGAACTTCATAAAGTTCACAGTTCATTGCATTTAATAATATTGGAGCTAAAGTCGGTCAGAAGTGACTGAACAGTTTTAAAATTACTTGAAAAGTATATTGTGTTTCTTCATGAATCAAACTCACTCTTCAGAAGAAGACTTGGTTTAATGAATAATGATTATTTTTCCTAAGAATGATTTCTATGTCTCTTAGCATTTCAAAGTGCTTTTGAAGAGAATGAGACGACAAGTTAATGGAACGTCATTTTCAAAAAATTTCTGTCAGTATTTTTTTTTTTTTTTTTGTTTCAAATTTCCTTGCTCACTTGCTCACGCATACACAATAATATACACACATTTTTATGTCCATATATTTATGTGTATATATATATATATATATATATATATTTATAATGTTAAGCTCGGTGGCATAGTATTGAATTGTACACTGCGAAATAGTTGATTTAATGCTTAAAGTCATGTAGGTGAAGTTGGCTGATCGTAGTATTGACCAAACCCTTGTAAATACTATTCTGCAGCAGTTAACCACTTGGTCTTTGTCCTAACTCCATGGTTACTCATGCAGCTGAAAGATAATTCAACAGAGAGTGAAGCCTCTCATTTCAGCCATGGAATATCCTATTGAGTAAAAGAAATTCACAGTAGAATCTCATACTACTTGAGGAAACTCATAAAACCGACTAAGAGGATGGCTTATATAATTTTGTGAGTTAGTAATGCTCTACTGCTGTAAATAATAAGAAACTATAAATTAAAACTGACTCCAAAGATATCAAAATTGGCTTCTTCAGTTTTCAAATCGGTTTGGCTAGCTATGTATGTATCGTATGTACAGGCCGCACCGATAGGGTTGAAAATTTTAACATTTGCTTGTTATTGTCATGAAAAAACTTCTATTTGTTTTTTGAAAACTTCCCCACAGATAGGTTTTTAGTGAGTGATTTCAATTTGCAATGTAATCTTACGCTAAATCGGTCCCTTAGTTTGTGTCCAGCAGCATTTACCCTTATTGGAAATTCAGACTTTGTTAGAGATCACTGCCCAAAAAAGCAGGAGAGATGTAACATCCATCGATCACCCCTTTTTACAATTTTTCAATTGATCACCTCCAACACGACATGCTGCCTAAAGATATTGTTCATATAATGGTTTCTATTGAGTGACCATGCAGACCTGTTATTTTTATCTTTCATCAGTGCATTGTTCAACCTTGGATAGGAACTATTTGTTTTTGTTATTGTCATGAAAGAAATCCTATCTTAATCAAGATTTATGTGAGGAAAGTTTGGGTTTTGTGTCAGACAAACACCAAGTTCAGGTCAGTACATTTATTAAAAACAAACACCTTTTGAATGTGTATAAGTTCCTTTTTATATTAGACTTTATATGTTGTGTATATATGTTTTTGAGATGAATTACATGGAGTAAAACAGACTGCAATACATATTGTCTAAAATTTTAAAACAAGTTATTGATAATATATTTTTTATTGAACCAATATCCTCATCTTCATTGTTACTTTTTCGCATTTCTTCAGCTTGTCCCTTCTCCATTCTTCCTCAAGTTAATGTGTTTTTCAGTGAAAAGTCTTAATTAGCCTTATTGAAAATTGAAAATTGCTCTATAGTTTGCATGATTTTCTCATTGCTATTTTACTGTTTGTTTATCTTTTCTTTTTTGTGAAGACAGAATCTAATAAGTATTTTATTCCACTGTTTAAAGTGTCTTGAACAAAGATATGAAATTAATGAATAGGTTGCAAGAAGGGAAATGAAGTCTCCCAGGTTGTTAAGTCCACTCATCGTAATGAATTATATATTCTCCTCCTCCTCCTCCTGAGAGAAATGAGCAAATGAACCTTCAGTCTAGAAAAAGTCAATCAGAAAAGCATAGAGAGTAGAAGTGTGGTCTGTCCGGAAATTACCCAGCCTATGTGATTAGCTCAAAAACCAATCAGAGGGGACTTTACTGTGCATGCATAAATACACACTCTCTCATGGGGTTACTCAGTTGGTTGTGAGATAACATTGACTGTGCTTGTGTACTGTGTGACTATCAAATTCACAATGACCACAACTGCCCATTCTTCACATCTTGTGCAGGGTTTTTTGACAAAACGTCTCATCAGTCAAGACTGGGCTCCAGGCTATTCCCAAAGAGATTTCAGACTGTGGACAAGATTAAGGAATATGTGACCAGGCCACTGATGGTGATCCTGAAAGAGGACTCTGTAGACTGTTTTGGAAAGTGGGAAGAATGCTGAAATAAGTCTGTGAGGTCCCATGGGGAGTACTTTGAAGATGACTACAATGCTATTGCCTTAGGTAGGCTATTTTTTTTGTTAACATCAAATGGCTGGATACTTTCTGGACAGACCTTATATTTATCCAAGTTCCCAGAAGATTATGAAAGAGACATAAGGCCTATTTTAACTCGGGTCTTTAGATATACAACACATCGAAGTCACCCTTATTCAGAGAATTCACAACAGTAAGCCTAAAGGAGTGCAATGCAAAAGCTAAACTTGGAGAGAATGTGCTAGAATCTGTTTGATCTTCACTGAACCTTCTGTAAATGTTGCCTGGTGTCATACTTGATTTATTCCGAATGAATTAACTTAATTATCATTAATTTTTTGACTAGTATTTCTTTCATCTTAAATTCTGTAGCTTTTCATTGTAATACCCAGATAATCATTCTACGATTGTTAGTCAGCAGTGTCGAGTGGAAATAATGGCAAAACATTTTCCTTTCCTTCTCACACAGAGGAAGTGACTTGAATTAAAGCTTATTATATATATATATATATATATATATATATATATATATATATATATATATATATATATAAACACACATTACTAAAAATAACAGACAAACTCTGTTAGTGTAATCTTTTTGTTAATTTTTTTAGTTTGCATACAAACCTTTTATCAATGTCATTTGAGTTCTTTAAAACAATTCTAAAGTTGAAAGTTTGAGATCTTCGACCATCAGCAGCTATTATTAAGAAAGTGTTATACTGGTATTTAAAGGGTAATTAGTATCATTTTTTATTATGATTCTATGGAGATCTAGGAATACCAACTCTGGAGCATTATCAATAAAACTTTGATGACATTAATAAGAGATTTGTATGTGAACTAAAAAAAATAACGAATAAATTCAATTGACAGATAGATTATTATTTTCAACATTGTATGCTTAAATGAAGGATTGCTGTCTCATTATACTTTTATACATACATACATACATACATACATACATATATATATATATATATATATATATATATATATATATATATATATATATATATATAAAGGTTTACAGCTCTAAACACTGAACATTTCTTTTTTCAACTTTTGAAACTTTTTTTCCAAAAATTTATGTCATTTCAGTCAATTATTTCCTAATATCTGTTAATGTGATTTTTGTAATTTTTTCTTCAGTGTCTTTTTTAATGTTTCACAAAGAATATGATATTATGCTACTACATGTAGTTTCTTCTTGAGATTATTGGTTGCTTACCATATTACTTTCTCAGGGATTTAAAAACAGAACAGTTATATGAATATGGGTGACCAGCTCTGTTGATTAGACTCTACCTCCTCTTCAGCTATGATTTTGATATATAGCTTATGTCTCACTGCACGTAGTTTGTCATTTCATATAGGTATTATATATATATATATATATATAAGAGAGAGAGGAGGGGTGCATTTGTGCATTTCAAAGAAGGCAAACCTTTTAGGGTATCAAAGAGAGCAAACCCTGTATTCATTTTCCATTGTATTGTTAATCCAATAGAGTTCACATAATCCAACAATGCTGGTACATGAATAAAAGAACAAATTATACACCTGAGGAAAATCAAAGACATCATTAGCCACAATGGGATGATAAAAACAGCCAAGATGAGAATACTTGTCTAAATATCTTTGAGAATAATAACAATGGCTCATTTCAGAGATTATTTCAATAAAATTTCAATCTTGAATTTTTTATTGAAAGGAAATGTTTACCTGATAGAATAAAATATTTCTCTGGTTATTTTCTTGCTTTATAAAGTCATATCTGAAATTTCAAAAAATGTAATAGATTTCAAGTATGGACATCACGTCTCACGATATGGATCTCCAGAGATCACATAAGAAACCGAGGCCGACAGAACACAAGATGGAGAGATGAACTGGGCAGATTCAGGAAATGCTGACTCCACGATGCCCATGATAAAGAATTGTGGTGAATCCTGGGGAAGGTCTATGTCCGACGACAGACGTTAAAAGACTGATGATGATGAAAGTTTTAAATCCAAGGGATTTGGGAAAATAAACAAAAAAACTCAAAAACTGCTTAGTCACTCATAGAAACCGTCTTATGACCAATGTCTTTTAGCACCATGCTTTGTTGGGGATGATCAATTGAAAAATTGAAAAAAGGGTTGATCAATGAATAAGTTATTTCTCTCACCTTCTGTTGGGTAGTGATCTGTTCAAATCTCTTCAAATGAAATTCAAATTTTTTAAGAAAACAAAGAAGCATGAATGCAACTGGACCCAAAATAAGGGACTAACTTGACATGAACTCTCATTTCTAATTGAATCTCCACTAGAAACTGGGGGGGGGGTAAAAAAAGAATTATGATAAGGAGTAAATGTTTGAGTTATCAGCCCTCTAGCTTCATTTATGCAGCCTGTACATGTGATACCAGCTAGAACAACTCAAAAACCAAAGAAACCTATGTTGATAGTCTTTGGTTGACAGTTTCTGATGATAGTATCAGGCTCACTTAAGGTATTGAACATGATTACATTAGCTTTCATTTCAGTAAATAGATTATATAGTTATAAATTTGGTAGCATTCAATTCAAGAACTTCTCCTAACTCACTCAATTTCTTTAGTGATAGAATAACACCTATTATAATTATGTCCTAAGGAAATTCATGTACATATCACAGCATCTTTTGATAGTCCAAATTTTATTAGTTATTCACCTGAGTTCTGTAATTTTTAAAACTGGCTGAGAAATTAGGAACATGATTTTTTTTTTTGTTTCAAACCACAAAAATGAATTGACTGCTTTTAACCTCAGGGGTTTTCAAGCAAATTCAAAATTAACCTCTAACCTGTTAAGAAAGAACCACCAATTTGTTTTCTTCGTCAGGAAATAAAAATATTAAGAATTGGATGCAAGTAGCACTTGGTAGGGTGGGTAAATAAAATTGTATCCTTATCAAATGTATGATTTGAAAAAAAAATAACACAGAGTTTATGAATTCAATCATAATTTCAAGTTTAAAAAATGGTTAGAAGATAAATTTATTTATATTGCATATTGCTGCAATATACCACATCAATAAATAAAGGAAATGGGGAAAAATCTTGCAACTTGCTTTGAATTTTTTGTTTCCATTTTCAGTGCAGTAATATTCTATCTTATATCTACATAGTTTTATTTTCAACAGAGCTTATAAGAGTGGTTTCAATTTGTGAATAGTAGAAGAAAATATTAATGCGCTCCAACTTTTTTTATAGATAACTACTTTTGATTAAGTATAGATTAAAGCAAATATTTGTTTGTATATATGTATGTGATTTTTTGCTTGAGAATTTTTGTTTAATAATGGCTACCATAAAGCAAACGTGTAGAAGTAAACCTTTTAACACTTAACACATTTGCTGACACATATTGCACTTGTGAGTCTTGTGATATATAGCATAGAGCAACAACGTGTGTCCATTCCACAGTTTTATTTAAGGTAATATAAACAGTTACGGCTACACAGTAGACTCAGTTTCCGCCTTGTGGCACTGAGCAGGTGACATGCTTATTTTGTTGTGCAATATGTTGTGCTATACAAGGTAGCGGTGAACATGTTAAATCCAAGCACCCCATTTGTGCAATGTATATACGTAAAACAAGTTCAGCGTAACTCAGATCATTAGTGAACCAAACAGGCACAGCCTTGAGGCCTTTGATTTAACTAAAAGATAAAAATGAACAAGAATGAAACAGTATTCCATAATTGGGAAATGGTGGAACAATTCCATGTCATTCTCCCCAAAGAGAGGATTACAATCCCTCTTAAATGGAAGTAAGAAAAGAACTGAGTAAAGTTGCCTGGAGGATGCTTCAATTTTGGATTCAACAAATTAATAATATTATCAATCAAGAAGAATAATACCAAAGTTGGTATACCTGTATGTGTATAGATTGTTTAGCTTCTGGCTAAAAGCACCAAAGCGAGCTCTGATAATGTTTTTTTCTAACCATGGCAATTTTTATCTTAAACTTTCAGCCAAAACTGTTGCAATAGGTTTCTTCAGTTTCCAAGTTGGTCTAGCTGATTGGCTATCTATGTATGTATATAGCTATGTATATTATTAAGGAATGGATGTATAATCCAACAAATTAGCTCAATGGTAAGAGCAATGCTATCTTGAAACAGCTACTTTATCGGTCACAGGTTTGATTCCTGCAGCAGCCCCATTGTCTTTAATTATTCATTTTATTCACTGTCTACACCAAATGATAGATTCAACAGGTGATAATGGGAGATCATTTCAAGTATAGTTTCAAAGTAATATAACGCATTTATAATTATCTCTGTCGGAATATTTATCCATTTTTTTAATAATGTAATTATCTTCATTGAGAAACAAATAGAGCAGATATAGACTGTGAATGAATAGAATGAGAATTAGGAGTTAAAGCATTAAAGCATTCATTTCGGTTTTTGTATTACCGGTTGGCTATTCAGCTCAATGGTGAGAGTAACGCTACTTCAAAGTGGCTCCCTTATCGGTAGCAGGTTCAATTTCTGCAGTAGCCCCATTTTCTTTAATTGTTCATTCTTTTCATGCTGTCTAGGCCAAATGATACATTTGCCATGTAATAACCGGATATCATTTGAAATTGAGTTTTGAAGTAATATAACACATTTATAATTATATGTATGTATGTATGACGCGTATGGACAGCACCAATTGGGCTAGAAGTCTGGAAATTTGAACGTTTACTCTGTAATATGCCTAGAAAAAAATGGAATTCTATCATACATAAATAGTTAGAGTACTTGACCCTATACCACAAAATTCACCCGTGTCTTGTTTTCTCTCTATGTCTACAAATTGCTCCCTTTTGGTTATGGAAGTGTCAAAAGGTTTTATTCCCAAAACAAGATTGGTGACGTTTTTTCCTTACTAAGTAAAAGGAGAGAAATTAGTTTCAAACTCAGCCAAAAGCCCCAACCACTTCATCGTTTCATACTTGTTAAATCTACGATATTTATATGTATGTGAAGTTCAATGAGTTTGTTCACTATTTATGGATTGCGAGAACCCTTCAGGAGTTTTGTTTGCTTAGTGTCTACTCAGTCTAATTACTAGAGTTCAGCACACCAATTGTAATTCCAAATTTAGAAAAGCTGATTGTAATTAAGTTTCTTTTCTTCTTTTTCTTTTCCTTTTCTGCTAATCAAGTGAGCTTAGGAATAGCAAATCACTAATGATTCAACGGTGAGGTCCCCTCAAAGAGACTCAAATCTCTTCTTTGCATGAGTTGTCGATCTAAAGGCAATTTGTAAAAGAATTTGACTTTCTCAGCTTCACAGGTTCCTATCTTGAGGTCACAAAGAAGTTTACAAATGGTTTGCTCGTTCAGCTTCTTGGCTGAGTGTTAATTATGTAAAGCCTTTTGTCCTGCTTAAGGAGGCAGGTAGATGATGTTCATTAATGACAGAAATAGGGCTTTCGAGTTAGAGAGTACACTTCTCCAGATATTAGCTTTTGCCTTACCTAAATCATTGTCAATGAGTCAGGGTCTTCTGGTAAGGACTGGAGATTCATTGGTACATTAAATTATGACTATTTGATTTTTTTTTAAACTAATGCTATCTTACTTTTCTATATTTACACTATTTTCCTGACCAATAATAACTAATTGTTTGCATTGCACAGATGCAAAATGCGACACATAGTCAGTCATATAACGTGTAATTCACTTAATATAATATCTTGGACAACTTGATAAAAACTGCAGATATGTCCTGGTCATCCCTTTTAAATGCAATGTAAAGGAGCTGTCTTGATGACAGATCCTTGGTATCTAGACAAAATGTGAAAAGCCAACAGTCTTACAATATTCAACCCAAAAGAAAATTGAAAGTTTATAGAATACTTTCTATAATTTATAACAATAGTTTTCCTGTTTTTTTTAAAATCTTAACACATTCCATTTATAAATCAATTAGAGATGTCATATCATGAACATCCACAATTTATATTTATTGTGATTTAGCCAGGAACAAAGAGAATAATGATGTATGACAGTATTACAAATGAAGCAAAAATACAATACCATGATATCATTATTATTAAAACCAATATTATGATAGGATTATTATTAAAAAATACAAAACAGCTTTTAAGCTTTTATTCCAGCTTTGTTTGAGCAACTGAACTCCTCCCCTGTGCCGTTGATGCTACCACAATGTTTTGGATGATCCATTCTCCAGCCTTCTTCAGGTGTATAATTTGTGAGAAGAGAAAGATGCCTCTTTTCTACGTATAAAATAAGATGGTGACAGAATTGGTGGTTGATGTACTAACTCATAATATACTAGTTCATTCCTGCAACACGAGGTACACAGATGCCACCATTCACAGCCACCCATGTAATTCAGATGATTGTAATTGATACAAAGGGTTATTTCCATGCTGGAATCTATACTAGACTGACTTGGGCAACTAACCAATCATCTTTTTCAGTTTTCTCACCAACCAGCAGTATATTTATCTGCGACTTTTGTTGACAGTTATCTGAATGCCAAAATGCCTTTCATTCAGACTAAATTTGAATCAGTTTGTTACGTTCATTAGAATGGAAGGATAGAGAGAGTGGATGAAGAAATGGGAATTTGTTTTTCACATCACACTACATCGTATGATTCTTTTTTTAAATCAATTCTCGAAATAAAAATATGCCACGTTCAAAGAAAGGCGTGAGAGGAATTTATTTCTGCACGTATGATTTTTTTTTACTCCTGCTTGTATGTTTAATGAACGAAATAAAGAATTAAAGAATGTATAGAGCATAATTGAATTAATAATGAATCAACAAACATTTTCAAGCAATATTTATATGTTATGTCTGCTGAAGGTAATTACTGAATCAATTTTGTCGATTTAATGAATATTTTCTGGGTTTATAAACATAGGATTAAAAATTCAGTCAGGCAAGTAAGGCTATCCTGCTGATGATTCTAATGTCACCATAACTTGAAATGATTCACTTTCCAAAATTCTTGCATAGTTCACTCCCCGTTCAAGATATCATTACTCCACTTTTTTCCCCTTGCAAATATTTAAGTGAAACCTTAAAAACTGTAACTATGACCATTTGAAGGTTTTAGATTGGATCCAAAGTGACAAGTTTGCAAAAAATCATTCAAAAAACTATGATAATATGTATGCAAAGTATACATCTCTTACCTTGGGGATACATCAAGTATTTTCTTTTCATTTGTTGACTGTTGAATATCATCATGACAAATTCATATTGAATTTCCTATCAATAGTGAGTGAAGTATTGATGTGAACCTATTTATGTTTATTTATGTTCAGAAGTTGAGGGAGAGATTTTACCAGTGCATAAATCAATTCAGCTTTGATTCATTTACAAATATGATCATAATCGTCTTTGGGAAATAATGTCAACACACTTGCCGTCATCATCACTCTCCATGATTCATAGAACTATGCCACACACAAAACTGTATCAAAATAATTGGAAGTGCTAATTGATGCAGGGAAGATTGAATTCATGTCTCTTGTAAGATAATGCATCATCAAAATACTTTAATTGGCACCAATGTCATGTCTGTTAATATGCCATTGTGGATAAATATTTATATACATGCCCAATTTCAGATACATAGTTGCAAAGTTATTGATAAAAACTTAGAATAATAAATATAGATTACCAGAATTGACCTCTGATGACCTTGAATGACCTCCAAGGTCAATCTCTCTGTGCCTGCTACCATTGACATGAGAAAATATAACCATATGCTTAATTTCAGCATTTTGGGTGCAAAAATGTGGCTAGAAATGACCTAGGGTGACCTCAAAGGTTATTCAAGGTCAACCTCACATAGCCAATGTTTCAAGTTGACCTCTCCTCAGTTTATATGCAGTGTATAAGATAAATAAGCTTTGTAGTTTTTGCGGAGAAGAGGCATGAATTAACAAACAAAAGGCTCAAATATTAGTATAGATTAAATGATTCAATCTTTCTTTCTTATTCTTCCAAGGTACAAGTTTGTGGAAAACTTACAATATGAAGAAATCTTTAGCTTAATGTTTATATCATTTTTAGTAGACAATGAATAAAACAATTTTGGAAAAGTAACTTTTTCATCTAGAATTAGTGTTTCTTCCATTTTTTTAATGGTATTTTCACCTGCTTTCTCAAGGTGAAAAACAATATATGTTAAACTTTCCTGTTTACTAAACACTGCAATCATCAAAAATTTTGCCTAACTCTTAAATTCATTTATCTCTTTTAATCGACTGAGGAACTCTACGCTGAATAGCATGAACATGATCGAACACTTCTGTGGATTGAATTTTTTTTTCATTTTAAAAATCACCAAAAAGTCTAAGAGAAATTATTTCAGTCAGAAGTTTATGAAAATTGACATTCTATTTTCTTTGTACGAATTCAAGAGTTAAATCTCTTTATTTTTAATGAATTACAAATTTGTAACTTCATATTTCTTTCATATTTTATGCAACAGTTTTCATTCATTCTTGTTCTAAGTTATGTAAATATTGATAAAATTGATTTCTTACTATTTTCTGCAGACTGACTACAGGATCTCTATGGAAGAGTCATTTTGGGTGGAGCCATATTTCCCATATATCATTGCATCATGTGCTGCCACAGTTGTTATTGTTTTAGTCGCCATCATGGTGAGTAAGACCTTATTTTCCTTTTAGAATAAGATACATTTTTTCATTAGAAGATTGAAAATAGTTATAAAATGGTTGTAAAAGTACATAATGCTACCTCTATATTTATAGAACTTTACAAATACTTGTTATGTATTATTGCATATATTGGTACGTATACATACATATATATATATATATATATACACACACATACATGTATACAAACGCATATATATTATACACACATATGTGCATGAATAAAAAGAGTATCAAACACTCTACTTGTCCAATTTGCAATAATATCTATGAAAAATAGAAATGTATACATGTGTGTGTGTGTGTATTCACACACATATATATATATATATATAAGTGTATAAAAGATAAAGGTAACTTTGAAAAAAATACTTATAGGTGATTAATATAAGATAAAAAACATAAGTTATGGATTTGATGATTAGATAATATGTTTTCGGGAGTTGCTGTATCTATTACTGATTGGGGTACCTGGCATTGCCCAGGAGGAAAATGTAATCAATACTGAAAGATTATGTAGCAGAATCTAACACTGATCTTTTCAAAATAGTTCTGAACTCTTCAGGTGGGTAGAAAATGCCAAAATTGACCTGACCTTGGATTTACATTCAGAGGTCAGTGTCACCTATCCTATGTTCATCCTGGGCTCGGATTGCCCATCTATTCAATTTTGCAGCATGTAGGGCACAGCCATCTACCTTAGGTTTGGAAATTCCTTGATTGATCTAATCTTAAATTGAAATTTGATATGGTATATCCGATAGATTTGAAATTGCCAAAAAAGACTACTTTCTTAAATACAGAAATTGACCTTTAGAGGTCACCAAATGCCAGCATCACCTATCATATGTTCATCCTTGGTCAAGTTACTTTTGTACACAAAATTGCAGCCTTCAGTGAGCAGTTGTCACTGTTGGATTTGAGATCGACCTGACCCAAAATTTACTCTGAGAGGTCACCTGAGGTCATTATCACCAATCCTATGTTCATCATGAAGTTGAGTTATCCTCATGCACAAATTTTCAGCTTGTTGGGTGTGATAAAGAAAAATAAAATCACAAATAAACTAATTTGTCCTCATAGTATTGGATGCCGTAAATGTTGCCAAAGTTTCTGTAAAATTATCCTATTTTGGCACGGGAACATGTTCGGATTTCTTTGGGTCGTGGATGTGATGTTAATTTAAACCTCTGTCTAAATTTCGAATGTAGAAATGAATAACACACACACATACACTGAGAATATGAGTATGGATTTATATTTGTATGTGTGAGTCTACAATATTCATAATCATATAGACCAGAACTATAGTATTTGATGTACGGGGCATGTCCATTCAAAAGGTACCTGTTTGGAGGGAGCCAGCTGATTTCATGGTGTGTAGAGAAGCTTGCAATAATTGTCATGTTATATGATTTTCTGTCTGTCATATGAAACTACAGATTGAAAGTATCTTGGTTTCTTCTCTTTAGCATTGTCAGTTTAGATATTTCATGCATAAATCTAGATTATAATTCCTTAAATTGGGTTTGTTGAAATTAGAAGAACAAAAGATTTAGTTTATGATATCATTAATAGCAACAACCAAAACAGAAATTTCTTGCTGTAATTTGATTTGATCTCTTTCTACAAAAAGATTCAACAGAAAGAAAAATCACTCCCTCTCCCTCTTTTTTCACCCCCTCTCTGTCTTACTCTCTATCTCTTTTTCTCACCAAATATTTAAAATCTATGAACGCATGTTTATGAACACTTGTGATGTACATGACATATTGGACAACATCTACCTTGCAAGATCAATTTTTATTGTGAATCAAGCACCCCCAACGTTGATCCGAATAACTTCAAACTTGACGCACCAGTGTCCAGTGCATTGTCTAACATATCTGGTGTATATCAACGTTGTACGATCGCTAATTGCCAAGTTACCCCATATACTCACCCACAGAAATTTCTCCAATTATAATGAAGTGATGGAATCATAATGAGATTTAATTCTGTTGCAACTTCTAAAAAATTCTCAATCATTCACAGTTACTTTATAATCACGGTTCATTTGTATGTATGTGTGTGTGTGTGTGTGTGTGTGTATACATATATATATACATATATATATATATACACACACACACATATGGATTATACATGGAGAATTATGGTATATATACATACATGCATACACACATATATATATATGTGTGGATTATACATGGAGAATTATGGTATATATATATATATATATATATATATATATATGGATTATACCTGGTATTTATATAGACATATATATATATATGTATATAATTCGCCTGATGAGGCCCAGAGAGGGCAGAAACATGTATTCTCCATGTATAATCCACATTCTACCATTTATATATGTATGTATGTATATATATATATATATACCATAATTCTCCATGTATAATCCACACTTTTTTGCTCAAAATTTTAAGCTAAAAAAGTCTGGGTGCATATTATCAATGGAAACAATTGCAGGACATTTTTCCAACACTGTTCCTTTGATATAGAAGGTCCATTTTACTGCCACTATGGCTGTGATGGTAATCAATAATATACAAAACTGAAAACTTTTCCGCCAGATGGCAGACATGGCAGAAATTTACAATGCAAATACTCTTTTAATCGCAACTTTTTCAAGTAACTGAAACAAAAAAATTATAAAAATGTAGGTTTGACTAAAATTACCTTATATTTTTTACGAAAATGAAAGTACGCAAGCAGTCAACACAATAATAAGACATGAATTTTCTTCAAAATGCGTGTGCATACACAAACAATCACCATAAAAATGTAACACATTAACATAAAGCAAAGAAAAGTACATGACTTTTATATATGTTGAGACAAATTTCATCTCCTTCGTTCAACCAACTCATTGATTTCGAAACTGGAATCTATGGACCCTTTGAGGTCCGACAGATAATCCACGGGAATCCACTGCAGTATTCCCTCCCTTACATTGGGTATTTCATGTCAGAGAAATGATATCATCCATTGTATATCTATCCTAAAAAATAATCATTTTACACAGACTTGTACCATGTATTGGAATTTTAATAAATATTATCAATTAGGAATTGATATTATTTTAAAAGGTCAAAATTATTCATTATTGCAGTTCATTGATTACAGTTCAAAAACTGAATGCTAAAATTAGGGGGGTGCCAGAATATTTCCTTTATAGAAGGGGTTCTTGAGTTTTTGAGGAGATCACTGAACTCATTGACTACTCCCTTCCCTTTCATAGTCAGTAACACTGCTGACCATGATTATTTATGTCATTCCCATAGTAAGAGTACTTTGCTCAATCATTCATAACTAGAGTACACTTGAAGACCAATAATATTTACTACTTAGTGAGGCTTAGGTTTAAATTCACATTTCATGACTCTCAGCAAACATTTCGGAGATGCCGATCAGATGAAAAAAAGGGTGCATTCAAAATCGAAGCTTGATCAGGAGGTGCAGATTATCTATGGTAGCTGATCATACAGAGGTAATTACATTAATGGAATCGCCTATTGAGGTGTTACTACCCGCTAGAAAGTGGTCTCATTCCAACCGTGTATGTAAGAATACTTTAATTGATAATTAAAAGTGCTTTAAGAAAACATTTGATAGAAGCTTGATGTTATATGACGTGGAAAAATGAACTTGAAGGTTAGTGGAAAATAATTATCAAATTCTTTGGTTGAATATGTTGGTAGAGAATCAACTGGAGGAAGTTTTTTCTGTATAATTAGTATTCTTAAAGATGATCTCATAAGTTGGCTTGCAAGCAGCTAGAAAACAAAAGTGACACAATAGATTTAATATTCACATGGGTGAACATCAAGAAAAATGAGACCAAGAACGAGTCCTGTCTGTTGTTATACTTACTGATCCCTCAGTGTTACAAAACATTTTTAGGATAACCTATGTTAGGGAGCCTTGTTTCAAAATATAGATATGTAGTATGAAATAGTATCAATACACATAAAACCTCACATGAAATGACAAACTACATGTATGCCAAAACTGTATAATGAAGGGAGGTGGTATTTGATCAACACTGCTGTTAATATAACTGTTTTGTTTTTAAAATCCACAGAACAGTTACATGGTAAACAACTGATGATCCCAACAAGAGACAATTTATACATTGTACAATAATAACAAAGTATAGGAGAAACAAGGAAAAAATACTTTTAAAGATTACATAAGTTGCATTGACAGATATTTGGAAATGGGTGACTGAAGTGACATAAAAAAATCTATTATAAGGGTTTTTTTATGTTTAGTGTTTAAAGCTCTAACACTCTCTAGACTATATATATATATATATGAATATGTATATATTTTAGTATCAATAATACTAATTTATATGAAAATAATTCAAATAATAAAAGTAGTGTTGTTGAAATTTTACAATCATTAAATAAAAAGTACTCAATGTATTAGAAAATCAATACAGACCAATACTTGATAATAACAGAAAACTCTCAAAGAATGGAATTATCATTAAACAAGTGTAGATTCATTCTCTCTAATCTTCTGTTATATATGCTATCAAGAAATGGATATTTGATCTAATAGGATGATTATAAATTGCATTATGTTATATTGAAACTATGTTTGAAATGATCAGCCCTTATTACATGGTGAATGTATCATTTGGCGTTGACAATGTGCATTGAAGAAAAATATTTGACTCCTGCGACAGTGCCTTTTTTCTTTAATTGTTTATTCCATACACGTTGTCTTGGCCAAATGATAAATTCACCATGTAATCCTATCAAACATAGTTTCAAAATAATAAAACACAATTTATCATCATATATATATATATATATATATATATATAAATAATGTGCCAACAAGTGAGAATCGATAAGTTTGTATCCTAGCATTTAATAGCTGAATTTTGATCTGAAATTTTCACTGTATAACATTTGAATATGTTATAATTTGTGAAGCATTAGATGAAGTGCATTGACCTGGAAGAACATTATGTTGAATAATGAATATTTGTTGCGTAAAATAAATGCTTTTTTCATCATAAGCTATGGGCTTATTGGTTTATATATATATATATGTGTGTGTATGATCAAGTGCTGATATTTGGTATGTAGGTAGGAATGTTTATATTTGAACATATACTTGTCTGATTTAATTCCATGAGGAATTATTTTTCTCTTTACATCTAATGCCATAATTACCAAAACTATTCAAAGAACACTGACCATTCCAATTTAGGAAGAAAAAAATATCTTTTCACAATCATGAATGAACAAAAGTCATTCTTTTTTCTTTTTTTTTCTAAATTTTTAAATTTTCATTTTTAGGTTTCAGTCAGTGTTTTATTTTTATTTTTTTAAATTCAAATAATTTCAAGATTATCAAGTACAATTATTGTATTTTCCTGGCATATGAGGAGCGCTTTTAATTATTTTTCTTTTTCAATCTATGTAAGTATTAAATTTTGTCCAATGTGCTGGTACTATGATTCTCACCTACCATAGCTCAAAATGGACAACTATGAGGTTTGGATGAGTTGCAATGAGCCATAGTCTGCCAAATACTTTTATGAACCATTCATCTTATAGACCGGCAAATGATATACATTTCTCTGCTTGTCCTGACTTGATCACAATTCTCTGTAAAAAAAATCTTTTTTTTCTTTTTTTTAAAAAGTTCTGGTTAGTCACCCAATGTAAAACTATCACGTGACCAATGTTTTTTGGCAGCATGTTTAGGGTGATCAATTAAAAAATTGTGAGAAAAGGTGATTAGTGATTAAGTTACCTTTCTCGCCTTTTGTCTAAATTCTAAAAAAAACAAGCATGAACACTGCCAGGCACAAACTAAGGGACCCATTTAGCATAACCTTACTTTGTAATTAGACCCCACCCTACCCCCACCCCACTAAAATAAATCTATTCTTTGGGGTAATTTTTTTTTTAGAAATAATGATGAGTAAATGATTAGATTTTCAGTTATTTGCCATAATAAAATATCGCTATTTTCTAAGGATGAGGTATCACCAAGTTTCTTTAAGCTGTTCCATAAATTTTCTGTATTAAAAAGTTCTAAAATTTTTCTTACTTCACTCCAAATCTGTATTCATTATCCATATTTGAAGGCTTTCCTAGGTACTTCATCATTTTGATTCTGAGTATAGAGGAGTGGATATTTCTTCTGTTTATCCAATAATTATCAGAAATTTGATTCAATAGATTGATTGGGAATTCAGTACACACTCGTATTTGATCTTCTGTTTTCATTCTATGCACCCATATAACTGAAATAGGTCCATGGTAAAACAGCTGATGATCTTTATGACATTAGAAGCTATATTTTTTTTTTTTAAATAATAACAATGATGATAATAATTATAAAAATAAAAATTACAAAAAAATTAAGATAAAAAATAGATCAAATTCAATTTTTATAAAATTCAAAAAATAAAATAAAATTCTGTGTACAACATGGAATACCCTGAACTCTACATTGACAGCGATCAGAAAATTATAGACTCACATGACGTAACATCAAAGGATGATTTAGGGCAGTATAAAAACTATGAAATCAGAACGAAAAAAAAAAATTCAACAGAAATGTGCAAAGTTTATAAGAATATATATATATATGAATTAATCATGAACTAATTAAACATAACTATATATGTGTGTATGTCTGAATGATGAGCATTAATCTGATAATGGAAATTAGAGGTGATGAATTAATCAATTACTTGTTAACTAACAAGTTTGGTTGATTTCATCAATATCTTCATTTGAAAATGATGTTAATAAGCATCCAAATATACAGAAAGGGTGAAAAGGAACTCCCTATTGAAAATTGGTGATAACTTTATTATTTATTGGTCTATTGTTATCAAACTAGCTTTACTAGGGACCATACATCAGTAGAATTTGCCTGCTGTCTGTACATTCAATGTGGTCCAACTAGTTCTATAAACATTTCAGTATGTCCTTGATGGACTTTTACCAGAAGTACATTGGCCATAACATGTTAAATACACTACTCCAGTTGGTTTGGTGAGGTACCCCTCCTCCTTCACCCAACCCACAGTCACAAAAATAGAGGAATTTTCTCAAAAGTTACATATAATTTCTGATAAGGAATTAATTCTCACTCTGCATGTTGAGAAAAATATTTTTTTATTATTTACATTTCTTTTTTAATACAAAATGCTGAGAAATACACTTGAGGCAAAGAAGCTGAAATGTATCTCGTGTTTCCTCCTCTTTCAGATTTACTGTTGTTATCGTCAAAAAGTGAAAAAAGCCGAACTCGAGAATCCTACTGTCCAAAGAATTTTTTATCCCACCCTGAAGCCTAATATGAAGGATGCTATGATGGTTCAACCTGAATCTTCCCCTGTGTATGTTGTAAAACGATGTGTAACACCTCTTCCTGCCCAAACTCCAGTACAAATGAGATCTGAAGGATTATTGAAAAGGTAACGTATGTCTTCTTGAATTTCAAAATTGCCATGATGTGAACAGTGTAATTCAGAAAACAGTCCCATCATGCATGGCTTTTCAAATTAAACAATAAATCTTGTTATATCATGTATCAGTTTGATAGCAGTAAACAGTAGATTAACCTATTGTAATCAAATATGCTATTAAAAGAACATTGAAGAGACTATTTAATCTAAAAATACAGCAACCAAATTTCAAAATATGCCAAGTGAATTAATAACTGCCGCAATCAAATTGAAAAATAAGGCAAGCATATTGAAAAATATGGTGAGAAAATTCAAAAGACAAGTGACCTGAATCGATGAAATGAGTAAATCATATGCAGGCATGAATCGAGGGACTGGTCCAGAGGGTACGGACATCCACTTTCCTTGCTAGAAAAAAAGGCTCAATCAAATCTATCTAAGTATCCAGGATAAATTGGGGAAAGTGAATAATATATGCAGGGTCAGGCTTGATAGACACTCACCTTTCAGATACTGTCAATAAATTGAGACCCTTAATGTTACAAGTGGTCAAATCGATGAGGCATGGGAGCCATGCCAATCCCAACTTTTGTAAAAGAAGTTAATGATAAGAAAGACATAATCAATCACTTACTATACTTTCATTAACCATGTAACCCTGTGTAACTCAGTATGGAAATGGTTTATTCTTCGAGAGGGAAACTCATTAGAAATGTATCTGTCCAAACTCCTCTTGATGCTCCTCATAAGGTTTATTTCATCTGATGCAAATACAAGAAATTTAATATTAACTGAAAAAAAGCCTACCTAACGCACTGGCATCATAGTCCTTTTCAAAGTACTCCCCTTTGGGACCTCATGCTCTTATTGCAGTGTCCTTTCCAGTTTTCCTCTGTGCAACAGGTTCTGGATGTACTCAAAATTGCATATCTTTTTTTCAAGCAAAAATTCAACCAATTTTTTAGATATTTTTTTTCTAATTTTGAGTAGTGATTTAATCAGAACTGTTGAATCTCTACAAAAAACGTCTGATTCTGACCCTCTTCTTTTTTTTTAACAAATGACTCCAGTTAATATACATGGTTCATAAATACGAATTTAAAATGACATGCTATCTGATAATGCAATCCACTTCAGCATCAGTTGCAATTGTAAACATTGATTTATCATAGCACAAAAGGAAATATGATTTCAATGATGTGGAGTGAAATCAATCACAACAGTCGAGGCTGATATTTTTTATATCTATTTATTTATACATGCATATAAACATTTATACATGCAGTATAATAAGGTCAGAGTTGGCACATTTTTACTGACTTGTAGTAGTAGTAGTAGATGACAATGATGATGAAAAATCCTCTTTCTTTTATGCATATAATAAGATTATAAGATGTTTTTTGCTTTTGTTTTCTTAGGAGAGGATCCAGTGCCTCCCTGACTCTGGACCTGAATCCTTCTCCAGAATTACCTCGTTGGGAAGGAACTCCACCAAAAGAAAGGTATGTTATGTTTTGATTCTCATAATGGGATGCGCTCCATTATTGTGCATAAGATAAACCATGTGCAGCACTGAAAGAATTAATGCAGTGGTTTATGATTAGAACGTAATAAATATAAGTGGGCACAGATTTTCACACAAGGATTTCTTTACTGAAAAATTGAGAAAGTTTGAATAGCAAGAATTCAAAACATTTTTGAGGTATAAGAATCTTTGATACAGGCTTAATGTTTTCCAGAAACTATGGAGAAAATGATGATGCAGATCTTTTTTTTCTGTCTGCTAACATTAGCCTACAGAATGTTTTTAAAAAACGGTTTGTGTTAAGGGTTTTATGTTCCTGTCAACAAACAGGAGTCTGAAACCTCATAGAAACCATTAGGAAACTCGAATGGCAATAGGCTGGTCATGTTGCAGGAATGGTAGATAACCAATGGACATACAACCCACAATATGGATCCCCAGAGATCAAATGCGGAACATAGTATGAGATGGCAAGACAAACTGGACAGGTTCAGAAAATATTGGCTCCGCGACGCCCATGATTAAGAGATGTGGCGAATCCTGGGGAAGGTTCATGTCCAACGAGGGACAATAAAAGACTGATGATGATAGTCCTTTGTTATCTGAATGTCAATCACTAGGTACAAAATATTTTTTCGCAGTAGCCAATGATTATATAACCACTATGTTGGCAGTAAAAGAAGATCCTATTGAATTACAAAATCACATCACAACATCAACTGGCCTGGGCAGAAAGGGTGGTGCGGAGTGGCCATTTGGCCCAAGTCTACAGTTTTGAAGGGGGTTTACATTAGAAGCATACATGTATTTACACATACATATATCATATGTCATTAGCACTGATTTAATAAAATGATGAGTAATTTGAAATTGGGTGGGCCTATATTTCCCATCTGGCCCAGGCTTATTAACAGGTCTGTCTGACCCTGAACTTCAACCAGCATTAAAAATAACCAGCAACTTGGTTTTATCAGATGGCTTCTATAAAATATCAAACCATTACTGTACATTACAAATCATTAAATATAAATGCATTATAATGCATTTCAGATCATTTGATATTAGATAAATTACAATACCAGTTTATCATCAATTCACCATTATCAGCCTTTAAGCATCCTTTGTTGGACAGAGATCTTCCCTAGGATTTGCCAGACCTTTTTATCTTGGGCATCGCAGAGCCAGTGCTTTCTAGTTCGTCATGCCATCTTATTTTTTGCCAGCCACAGTTTTGCGTATGATCTTTGGGAATCCAGCGGTTGTCTGCCATTCTTGCAACATGACCATTACCATTAGATTTGTCTAATAGATTCTATGATATCTCTGACTCCTGCTTTTTCTCTAGTATACTGTGCTGTCTTGTGATCTCTCCATGTTGAGTATGATTTTCTCGTTTCCTTACATTCCATTTTTCCGCTCCATAGGTGACTATCAAGAGGATGCTTTGGCTGTAGACCCTTCTTTTTAGGACATGGGATTTTCTTGTTCTTGAAGGTTGAGTTTGCCCTAGAATGATTCTTTTTCTCTTGATTTTTTTTTCTTTTGAGGAATTCATGGAGATTTGTTGTCCTGGCTATATATGTTTCTTTAAATACATATGTTAATTTTACATAAACTACTTTAAAAAATCTTCAAAAAACAACCAAAAGTTTACGTAAAAATCAAGGGAAATTTTGAATTTGCACATATGATCCTCCATAGTGAAAAGATCGCCTATCGTTCAAATTGGTCAAAATGTCCAATAATGACCAATAATGTCCAAAGAATGACCAGAAAGGGCCTACCTGCCTACCTTGAAAATCAGCTTTCACAATTCTGGTTTTTATGTTGGATCAAACACCAACCAATGGTGCTGATGCGAGGGACACAACCATATAACTCACCAAGTTGTTGTTGTAATTTGATATGTGTTGTATCTAAGCTCCAACTAAAAAATGGAATGAATCAGGTGAGAATTTGATTATAGGACCTGTGGAAATTCCATGGTGCATCTTTAGAATTTAAGAATAGAACTCAAAGTTATACCTATATTTTATTTGATATCATAGTAGAAAAGAAATTAACTTATTTAGAATTTCAAACAGTAACATTGCATCATGATGAAAAAAGAGTATCATCTTCAATTTTCTAAAACTCCACAAAGCATGATAATGTTGCCGACAACATTATTGTGTTAGCCAGATCAAATTGTGTCAAGTCTTCAGAAGGCAACTTTTAGGGGTACCGGTGCAGCTGAGAAAAGGTCAGTGAATAAAAACAAAAAAAGCACATTATGAAAGCATGGGTGTAATCTATCTCTTACTTTCACTGGGAAAAACGAAGCAAACATGATGTATAGAAATATATATCCCGTGTTTTATTTTTTATGTAGATCGAGTGAGAAAGAATCTATCTCTTCATTGACACAAAGAATACATTTTATTTTTAATGTGTGAAATGGTGCTGGAGCAATTAGAAAATTTGTACATGACAAGCTCCATTTGGGTGGACCTAGTACTCTCCATATCTCCTCTCTCCTCTTCTCTGGTCTCTTCCACTTTATCTAGGCTCAACTCCCGAAATAAACAGCATTCCCTTTTCCTTTGTCCAGTCAATCCAACCAATCTGAGGCTGTGACAGATTTCAGGATATCCTATTACTATCTGACCAATCAGAGGCAGTAACAGACTTCTCAGGCTCCAGCGCATCCTGTTACCATCCTAACTTATCTTGTTAGAAAAGTCTTTATGGAAAAATATTTATCTCACTGCCTTTTTCTCTAATCAATTCTATTAACTCTTGCATTTTGCACATCTCTGGCTGTGGAAGAAGCCAAGGGGAGTTATCAGTGATTGAATACCATACAGAACAAGTATATAACAAACTTGTCAGAAATTCGGCTCCATCTCCTTTTGTTATCACTGAATAGCACAGAAAGGGTTTCTTCTACCTGGATAGAATCTATAATTGATCCAGGGATAGTAAGTTTACTTGAGACATGAGACTCAGTTGGATTTTGGAGAGTGTAGGAATCCATGAAGTTTTATGCTTGCCATAGATACAGAAATAGATACACAATACATTGATATTATAGGATATACTGGAAATACCTTTAAATATCCGTACTTTGCATAAATGAATCACCATAGCCCGGACGTGCACCAGAACTAATTATCTAATATGATAGCTCTTTTATCTAAAATCATTTTTTTAACTGGATCTTTTATCTAAAATTATCTCAAAAATACCAGCTCAAGATTTTGGCATTGTTGGTTCAAAATGACCATGGAGACCCAAAAATGCACTTCTTTGAAAAAACGTTTTAGAATGGTGCTTACTTTCATGGTTCAAGCCCCTAAAATGTCACAAGGGGTGTCTGAAGACGCACACACACATACACACAGGTACATAGACGTAGACACTCAAATAGAAAAGAATTTGTTGCCCACTTGGCTGATTGGTCAGGCCATTTGTGGTGATACGTTGATTTGATTCTGGTAAACTTGTTAATTTACGATTCAACTAAAGCAAAATTATGCTTATTTTGACATCGACAAATTTTGAATATTTTATCAATAGTCCAGTATTCAAGTGGCAATTAACCCCTGTGCCCAACTATGAAATCTTTTTCATAAATTGCTGTTGAATAAATACAGTCTCAAGTTGTACCAGAATTTCGATCTTTCAGTTTGAAATAGAATTATTTTCTAACAACCTAGCTGATTTAATGTATGTACATACAATGTGTGCGCGGCTGCTTGTAAAATCTTCCATGATGTGATCTAACCCCTCATGCTGAACTGTCTAGTTTGGTTTTGTTCATTTTGAACACAAATCTTGATTTCACCAAATCTACCACACACACTGCTTTTATCAAAAATTTTGTTTAGTGTTTGAAAATTACAGATGTTGAGGTTTCTGTTTGTTGTTGCTGTTTGTTTTACATTTTGAAATACAAGGGAATTCAAGTGCTGTTGAGGGCATAGCTTTATGTAATGGAGCTGGTCTAACACCTGAGTAAAGGGTCTAGAACAGTGATGGTACCCATGACATGAATGTGAGCAGTAACCCACTGCAGCTTTTTAGGTGGCACGTGATGTACTTTGAAAGAAAAAATTTAATTCCATTTTATTACCTTAGTTTTATTAGTATATTTTGAAATTTCAAGTTATATTTTGATAAAATCCTAGTTTCATAAATATATTAGAAAAATAGTCCGCTTATCTATAAGCCAGACATACCAGGCTAAAATGTTTGCGATCAGTGATATAGAACTTTAAAGGTAGGTATTTAAACATCACCCCCTTCAATGTTAGATGGCACATGGTTTTTCCAACACGAGTACGTGGGGATGAACAGAAATTGCTTAGTTCCACCAACATATTGTTGCAGGTTTCAGAGAATAGCTCTGACCCTACCACTTTAGCACAATGGGGAGGTTCTGCCTTAGAGACAGATGTCTCCCAGAAGTTAACATATACTTTATACAATGATCCCTGGTCACAAATGACCAGAGATCAGCTGATAAATGCTAGGAGCAGGAAGAGAATCTCAAAGCAATAGATAATATACGTTTGGATAACTGATTACAGCTGATAAATTGATCCGAAGTTACAATGCAAGAATATTTGTGTAGTTGATAGCTTGACATAGCATAGCGAAGAATAGTTTATTTAGGGATAGGCAAAAGTTAGATATGTACTGTGAGTTACTCTTATTTAGTATAAAAGTGATAAAGTAACTTGTAACAGTCATTGAGATTGACAAAGCAGGATATTTTTTATGATTATGAATTTTTGGTCAAGTGGTATGAGAAATTATAGTTAAAGTGAATTTTTATCCTTCAATTTTCAAATCAGAAAACTATTGCATTATGAATTAACCATGACATTAGATTCAAAGTAAGCAACAATTCCAACCTCAGAGATAGAATTCTGCTCTGACAGAAAAAAAGTAAATACAGGTTGGTAGTTGTCATAGCTGGTCCCGAGCCCAGATAAAGAAGGGTTGGATTGTGGGGCTTGCAACTCCACATCATAAAAACCTAATGTCTACTGAAACTGCAGCTGAGTGATTGCAGCCCTATGCTTCCCCAGGAGTCTAAAGGAATAAACAAGTACGAGAATCAATAACAATAACTATAAAAGCTGTATAAGTGAAAACATTAAAGGGAAAAAAAAAAAAAAAAAAAAACTGAGTGAAACTGTAACAATGCATCAAAGGTGGCTCCATCATTTTTTAATTGAAAAAATTTTAGAAAGAGAGCTTCTTTTCTGGATTCAATTTAAGCAAATTTTGGTTAGCATTGGCATGAATTCTCTAAGCAAACTTGTTTGTGCCTATATTATTTGAAGAAAACAAAAATCGAATTCAGATTTTAAGCCAAGCTAAAAGAAAATGTTCTCCTAAAGGAAAATATTTTCTCAAAGAAAATGTCTGAAAAATAAGAAATGAATGAATGTTCAAATAATTTTTAAATAATAAAGTCCCTAAACAATATTTTTAGCAAAAGCTAGATTATTTTAGTTTGATTTTATGTAAATGAAAAAAAGATATTTACTGACAATAATGCTTCCCTAAATGTTAAGTATTGCGGAGAGAAAAAAAAATAATTTAAACCAGGTCAGCAAAATTTTGAAAAATATCATCTTGTAAATTTTATAATCTTGAAAAAAGTTCAGTCAACTTCAAGTAGTGAGCATTTATAAACAACAACCATTTTTTGCTTGGTTGTTATTCATCAAAGCCAGCATTTGAAACTGGCAATATTTTCCATTGAAATTTCTTCTTCTTTATCTTTCCTTTATATCCTTTTTTCTTGATCTTTGTGAACTAACCTATCTACTTTTCTGCTGCTCTATTGAATGAAAAGGTTCAAGGATGAAGTTAAGTTGGTAAAGCAAAAAGAATCCAATTATAAACCTGTTATGAATATTTTCATCATTATTTTTATTATTTCCATTCACAAAGAGCCATTAGCTGACAAATAATTATAATGAAAATTATTATTTTGCTAAGATGTCAAGAAGCCACTACCACAAAACCCGAGCACTTAGTAATTTCCATATAACCTGAATAGCTCCATGAAAATCTCTGTTGGGAAAGTTCAAACTTGATTTCAGTACCATGTACTTCAGTCTAGTTCTTTATCATGTTCATCCTTGTTTATTCTCATTTAACCTTTTCTTCCTCTCATTCTTTTCTTTCTTCTTCTTTTTCTACCTTTTTGTTTCTATTAGAAACTGTCAACCATAATTGTCAACATAGGTTTCTTCACTTTTTAAGTCAGTCTAGCTGGTTGGCTATGTATGCATCATGCAACAAATGAAGCTAGAGGGCCGAAAATGTAAACATTTACTCTTTTATTATGTCCAGAAAAAACGTTTCTTTTTGTTCTTTAAAAAACTCTCCCCTTGAAGGTTTTTAGTGGTGTTTAATTTACAGCATAAGTTTATGCTAAATTGGTCCCATGAATTGTGTCAGATAATGTTCACTTTTGTTTTTTGAAAATTTAGTGCAGTGCAATAAGAGCAATGACATCATTTATATAATAATTATTATTATAACAAGCTTCCTTCATGAGTTGGATTTGTAAACCAATTGTTTGTTTTTAGTGATAGTGCCATTGGTGGATAAATGGGTTCTACAGGACTGAGAATTGAGATTTTTTTTTTAGTGTGTAACCTAAATCTTTACTCTAAATCGAACTTATGTCCGATAGTTACTAAATTTAAAATACTGTTTTAAATGGTCATATTTTCTGTCTTTCTTTTGAAAATGAAATTTTTGAAAAATGAATTCACCGATAAGCTTTTAAAAAAAGTGAGATCCCCTGACAAACATAATGCAGTGAAATCTAAGATGGATATGTTTTGAATTCAATGCAAAAAGGTAACAATTGCTCTCTCTCTCTTTCCTCTTCTACTTGTTTCTGTCTCCCCAACACAAAATCTTCTTCTCATTGTCTTCCTGTCAACCTCTCTGTTTACTATTTTTATCCTCATCAAAATTCCCTCTATTATTTTGTCTTCAACCAAAGAAATGTTTTAGGTATACAGCATGCGTTGTGACAGTTCTTTTTTTGTTTATTCCCGAGTGAATCCTCTTGAAATAAAAGCATTTTCCATCCCATAATGAGGCTGCATGCTAAGAACCGAACTTGATCAACAGCACCAAGGAAACTATGTCTGCCTTTTGGATGATAATAACTGTTGATAATGAAAACAAGATAAAGAACTCTACACTCACCTCTCTTTACATACACATTCAAATACCCCCTCCCAGCTTTCTCCCATACAAACACTCTCTCCCTCAAACACATTCCTATCTTTTCCGTTTCTCTTTAATTGCATCATTATCTCACCACTTTCATTCTTCTACCTTCTTTTCCTTTCCTTTACTTACTTATCCTTTCTCTCTTCTCATTTCCCTCTCCCTGGTTCTGCCCCTTTACTTGTTTTCCTATCTGCATTCCTCTACTTTCACTTTCACTTATCTGCATACCTCTACTTTCACTTATCTGCATACCTCTACTTTCACTTTATCCCATCTGCACTTCCCTACTTTCACTTTCTCTTTATCTCAAATATTATTCTTTTCTTTTTTTCCTCCCTTTATTTTCCGCATCGTATTTGCTTCTGATATTTTCTTCCCTCTTGAAGCTTTCCTACTTACTCTATCTATATCTTCTCTTTCTTTCCTATTAAGGACTTTTCAGTCGTTTTATCCCCCCACTCTTTACCTCTTTTTTTTTTGTCATTTTTCTGACTGATTCCTTTTTAGATCCCCTAGAATTTTCCTCTTCTTTTTATTTCCCCTTATTCTTTTTCCTCTTACTCCTTTGGCACACATTCACTGTCAAATAAGAGAGAGAAAAGAAAATTGACTTTGATAACATAATCACCAGATTCTAAATTACCCAAGTGATAAGAGTATAAGGAAGAGAGAGCATAGTCTACAAAGGCTGTGGAATAAACATCTTAGTCTTCATTCATTGGACAGCAATAAGATCACAGCGCCCTCTGTTGACATTTTGTAATTGGCTGTGCCATGAAAATAATCTGCTGGTCTCATTCACAAAGACTGTGGACGAGAAAGATTAACATATTATTGATTGTTTTAGGGCTTGTAGCCATACCTGATAAACCTGGAAGCCAGGAGCATAAACATTGGGAAATAGCAAGGTTACTAAACATTGCCCACATTAAAATATCTTCAATAATCAGGATTAACCTTTGTTATTTTATGCTATTAATATTTACCAAATGAACTGATTGAATATAAAATTTTAAAATCCAGAGAAACAAGTCTGGTTAGTCACACTATAGAAACCACAATGTTTTTTGGCAGCATGCTACATTGGGGGTGATCAATTATAAATTGGAAAAAGGAATGTTTAATGAATAAGTTAATTTTCTCGCCTTTTGTTGGATCACTAAAAAGTTTGAATTTTTAAAATAATGAGCATGAACACAGCTGGGCAGAAAGTGAGGTACCAATTGAGAATAAACTTATGTTTCAAATTCAACCTCATCACTGTACTTATTTGGTGAGGCTTTTTTCTTCTTTTTTTTCCTTTCTTTTTTTTTAAATTTTTTAAATGTTTTTTTTGGACATATCAAGGAATGAATGTTGAAATTTTCAGCCGTCTAGCTCCATTGGTGCAACCTGCACATGTGATGCATAGTCTTGCTTTAGAGATAGAAGCTTTTAACACTTTCATAACCAACCAGCTGCAATTTGTACATTTAGAATGAGAACAAGACAAGTGAATTTCGTGGAGAAAGTCAGGTACTCTATCTATTATGTATCCATTTTTTCTACACATAATGAGGAGTAATACTTAAATCTCCTGACCTCTAGTTCCGTTTGTGCAATCTGTATGTATCATACATACATACTAACATACATAGGCCGCCAACCAGACCAACTTAGATACCCAAGAAACCTATGTTTGCGTTCGGGTTGACAGTTTTTAATAGGAGAGAATAGACTCATATGGATAGAAAATGAATTTTTCAAAGTTTTTTTCCTAGTGCAATTTATTCTATTGTTTCATAGTTGTAATTTAGATGAGAGTATAGTATCTCTTATTTTTTAATGAAATTAACAAATAGATTAGCTAACAATTTTTTAAAGAATATTTCCCATCAGCGTTGATCTTTTCTGCCTGAAATACTATTTACTGGAAATCCTGAGATAAAGCATTATTTTGGAAACTTCAAATGAGTATTCTAACTTTGTTGTTTTCATCACAGTTTCAACTGTGACATTTACTATACAACATTATTTGTAAAAAGAAAAAAAAAGCTTTAGATTCTTGAAATCCTTATATAGAGAAACCCCATGCTAAATAAGATCATCTTCAATTTGGGCACTGGGATCTTACATGTATTTAACCACTGATACATACATTCAGCCTAGAGATGAACTTTGCTTCTATGTCACTATGTGTGTTACAGCATCATAATATCAATTTTTTAAAATTCAATCCAGAATCAAATATTGTTTTATCAATTACCACCATCCATAGTTTTTGGTCCCCTGATCTTAATGATAGTCAGGAGTATGGTCAAAAGTTCTAGATTTTGAATCTTCTGATGATATTCACACATTGAATCATGACATGTGGTCTTCTGTGTGTGAACAAAAAAAGTTCATTGAAAAATTAAGAAAACGTTTCTTGTCTGTGGCCTTCAATCAGACTATTATGAATGATTTACTTTTGCCAAAACACACTTACACACACACACACACACACACATATATATATATATATATATATCACTTGGCACTTTTTGTAAAATAGATATTGAAATAGCTACTAAATGACATATGATATTGTGTATAAGTAAATCCAAGGATAGAATCTAGTTTCAAGTCGGCTTTCACAGTTCAAAACAAAGTATTTTTTTATCTAAGATTCAATCAAATATCTAATTGATAATCATAAATAGACTCACCATCACTGGAACAAACGTAGCATCAAAATTTGAAGTCATGTAGAAAAAAATCCATCGAGAATTAAAAATGGTCTGAATGAATTATATAAATGGCATCACTGACATTTTCCACTGGAAATCATCTAAAAAGAAATAAAACCATTGAGAAAGATCTAGATTCTGTAGAATCTAGTTGTTATTAATAAACATGTCAGATTAAGGCCAAAAAATGGTCAAAAAAGTTTTCTTTCCAAAAATCAAAACAAAACATTTACAGAAGGAGTCTAGAGGAGTTTTGATAATTCTGTAGGCAAAACCATATGGCCACAATACACAAATAGATGTACATATGAAAAAGGATAGAACCCCTTGCCATCTTTGATGGCTCTCTATATATCGACTGCTGTGTGTACTTTTGCTGGCTGGGTAACTGGTTCACCAATGAGGTGTTGTTTGAGTCCTACAAGCCTCATGTGAGTCAAATTTAGTAATGGTTCAAGTTTAAGACATTACGTTTTCATTTTGAGAATCTCAGGTTATGCTTTCTGATCGCTACCTGGATGAGAAAATTTGGCCAGAAAATCAATACACTTGTAAGATATCTGTCTGCAATAAATTTGTTAAAAAAAGATCAGAAAATCTGTGATGATTCTGATACACTCATGTTGAAAACAGTGAGGTAATGAGAGCACTCCCTTGATTAATTGACCTGGTAGTATTTTGAAATATGATCAAGTGTCTAATTCTCTCTAGACTAATAGACTATTCGTCCTTTTGGTTCTCACTCAAAAGATTTCAAAACTAGTATCATCGTAGGTCTGATCCCTGCCCTTTGACAAGTCTGGCTTGGTTGAACCTATTAGGAGCATAGACTCCTGCCAGCATGGTTTCCCTCCACCCCAGTCACTTTTTTTTTTTTTTTTCTTTTGGAGACTCAAAAAAGTCATCTGATCTCTTTGATTGTTTGACCTCAAATGATCATTACCCAAACACATCATGAGTCATGCCTCAGGCACATACGTCATAAATCGCTTTTTTCGTTTTTGTTCCCAGCAACATGAAAAAGTCATCCAGTCTCCCTGATTCTTTGACAGCAAATGATTACAATTATATATATATATATATATATATATATATATATATATATATATATATATATATATATATATATATATACACACTAGCTAGAAAAACTGGCATTTCCTGGAGAAAAATAGTGGAAAATATGTTCTTTAATATATTTTTTTTTTTTTACACAAGACAGCAAATACAAAAAGACCATTATATAGTGTCTATTTTAATTCCTGATCTGGACTGATTACTCACTGTCGTGAATTGATGGCAAGAGTTAAGTAGTGAAGAAAAAACAGTTAGGATTCCTTTTACCAGTAGAGGCATAAAACTGTAAAAAGAGAAATGTTCATTTCAAAAGTATTTTTTTTTCTTTTGTACTTTCAATGAATAAAACACTCAGCTTTCTTTTTTTTTTTTCATATCATTAGTTCTATTTACAATATGAATATAATGTTGAACTGGACCCTAATCTAATGTCCATCATCCACAACTATCATACTTGTATGAAGATACATACATATAAAGAGAGAGACAGAAAGAGCCAGAGAGAGAAGGTGTAGGAGGTGAGAGACATTGGTTTCAATTTTTAAACTGAATAACAACAAAATGTATTCAAAGATTCAAGTTTCTCTTTTTTTATCATATAACACTATATAAGGATTTTTCTCCCATCTAGGTCAGTTATTTACTTCAGATCACCTCACATCCACAAAACAAACGTTTGTGTGTATATATACATGTGTATACTTGTATATCTATGTATGTATATACATATGTGTATGTACGTATATATATATATATATATATATATATATATATATATATATATATATATATATGTATATATGTATGTATATGTATAAAAAATTAAAAATCCATCAGTCTGTTCTACTTTGAAGACTGCAATTTTGCATGAAGCAAGCTGAAATTTGGCATAGCAGTATATCTTTTCCTGGAAGAGGACTTTTATTTACAATGTAATTATGATGCTGAACTGGATCCTAACATTGCATCCAATGTAACTGAAAGTTCATTTAGTATCCACGAAGCTGAAATTTTGCATAGTATATATCCTTCAACAGTAGAGGAAATGGGTTATATGGGGTTGACCTTGAAAGGTCATACAAGGTTATCACAGGTTATCTATGATTATGTTTTAGTCAATAGTAGGCTATCATTTTGTCCCAGGGAAGCTGACACTTAGCATTCGGCACATGGAGGTCATGGGCTATATGGAGTTGACCTCAGAGGTAATTCAAGGTCATTAGAAGTCAGTTCTGATTTTTATTAAGATAAATGTAAGGGGAACAACTCTTCTCCCCCCCCCACACACAATCTTTTGAATTGGTGAAAAAGTCTTCAGACATTTGTCTTTCAAAAGATTTCCAACAGTTAGATATATGCAGTACCCAAAAAGATTTTAATGATTTTTGACATTTTTATTTGATAAATTTTGTTTTAATACTTACCTTTTTAAAGTATCATTCCAATATTTTCCGGTCGTTTATCCATGTACTTCTTTTACAAATATTTCATGATATCTTTACTTTATGAAATATCAACAAGCTTTCCTGGTGTTGCCCTGGGAAAAAATTACCCTATCTTTGACAACACAGTGTATGTGTGTAGAAATATATATATATATACATTGTATCCACAAACTATAGGTTGATTTTTTGGATGTCTAAGCTAAAGATATATCATTGAGTATATTTTTTATCCTTATTTAGACAGAATATTTATTTATGTGTGTGTGTATATATATATATATATATATATATATATATATATATATATATATATACTTGAATGTACACTATGTCAAACACAGTACATCAGAATGGTCGTTTAATATTTGATTCAATTACTAGAATAGAAAATAATAGAATGAAATCATTCAATTGCAATAATTTACTCTCAGTAGAACATTTCTACCTGGCCACACCTTTAGCACTGATGCAAAGTTCACTATTATTGAAAAGATAGAGAAGGACACACCTAATAACATCATTAAAATCTTTGACTCCCCTGCAGATATGTGGATGAAATGCCTCAAAACTCTTTCACTCAATGGACTAAACATTAAATTAGGTAACCTAAATGATACCAAACTCTACTGCTAAAAATCTTTAAAACAACTCTTATAACACTATTTAAAGCCCTAACCCATCTACATTAACATAGATACTAATAATAAACGATAAAAAAAATAGAAGATTAAGCCATATCAACTCAACCTTGATATCTACACCAAAATAAGAACCATGTACACAGTACAAATCCAAGTAATTTAACTTTCTAAGATATTCTTATAAGGTTTTTCAAGGTTTCAACCTAATAATACACTTTATATTTTTGATCTTGTACTCTTCTTAGATGTTCACCATTGTAGCCACCCAATCCCCTAGGCTCAGATTTAGCCACACTACAAAATTGAAAGAACCGTGTCAAGAGGAAACCAGTTCCCATAGCGAAATATATCTGAATTCACTCTGCTTTCCTATGTCTTGGAATTACAGCAAATCAACAGTAACATACTCACATCTACAGAATATTAGAGGACACATCTTTACTGGGAACATTCAATCATCACAGGACAACTCTGATAGCAAAAACAATGCACATATTTGTACCTATATCTCAACTCTTTTGAAGTCACTTACTTCATATTAACTGATAATAGAGATAAACTCCAAAATATGCCCGGAAAATGAATATTCCATATATACTGAATACTCTTGTTCTATCTTGATTTGACCAGTACATCTCTCTCTCTCTCTCTCTCTCTCTCTCTCTCTATATATATATATATATATATATATATATATATATATATATATATATATAAACGCGGGTACATAGCATGTAAAGAAGAAAATTTATATTTACAATCTAGGCATGGCAGATCTATTGTTGTATGAGACTGACCGTCTGGCAGAAGAATCTCCCATAGCTTTGCTTGATATTAGTTTCTCTTCTCTATGTAGCAATAGTCCTCCCTAAGCAAGTTCATGGAATGTAAGCTGAAACCTCTTAGGTACAGATCTGCTATTTTAACATTTCAAAACAGTATGAAAGCAGACATACTTTGTGAAATGTTAGGGTTGCCGTAACAATGGCTAGATTTGATAAGATGGTTTGTGTCTGTAGTGTGTGGTCAGTTTGTACTTAATGTGGGAAGAAGTGAACTCAGTTTTGACTCAAATAGCTCTTGAAAATGGTCTCTCTTCTGGAGTGACCAGTGCAGCTAAGAATTAATCACTGTGGTTAATTAGATGCTGAATTTCAAACATGCTGTAGAGTGGAGCAATCCTCTTATAAGCCTGCCTCCAAATGGTTAGGTGGGATTAGATCATAAACATGCCCTGTTGCATAAGTCTGAATTACTACCTTTCGAGAGCGCACCAAGAGGGAGAAAGAGTGAAAGAGAAAAGGTTAGGAGAATGACTGTCCATTATTGTCAATGAAGAACTGGTTTGGAGATGTATGCATTCATTATGTACACAAAGACAGAGTGCAGTTCCATCAATTCTTTAAGAATAATTGAAAGAATCATAGCAGTAATAATATTAGGACTGTGGAGACAGTTGTCATTCTCACAGGCCATTACTTCTGTAGTGCATTCAGTCTTCTCTGGGTTCTCTACACTTGTGGTCTTGTGTTGTGCCAAGCTATGATAGATGAGTAGCAATGTAGCCGGCCATGTGGTTGAAAAAGGACCACCTTGCCATGGAATAATGGTTAACACTGATAGTTTCATTGGTCATTATTTCTGTAGTGAGTTCAGTTTTCTCCGTGTCCTCCACACATACTATATTAAGCTAATATTGATAAATAGAAATGTTGCCAGACATGTTGAAAAAGGACCACCTTGCTATGAAATAGTGATTAGCAAGCTAGTCTCACAGATATTACTTCTGTAGTGAGTTCAGTCTTCTCTTAGTCCTCCACATGTATGGTCTTGTACTGTACTAAGCTAAAGCTTAGTATATATGAATAGTGGCAAGATGATTTTTGGGAAAGAAGATATCAATAATTAATTTTCATGCTGAATAATTCTGGTGAAAAAATCAGAATATGAAAATGTTTTCTACTTTTAGCATGTTTGCAGAAGCAAACACATCTCTCCTCAGGTGGTCAAGTAGATAAAAATATTGGTCTCATTTCATGTAAGTGATGAGTTCAACCTCTGGGTCAAGTGGTTTAGGAGTACATAAGCTCAGGGTTGCCATATCTGAGCATTCAAAAAAGAGGATGTTCCCAGTCATTGTCAAAGTGTAATATGTAAATGATATAGCAACAGTGGCTAGATTACGGTTGAAAATTGCTGAAATGTTTTGAATGTTGGGTAAGAAAAACAAATGCTATGGTGTGGAAAAAAAAATCCAGAAGAAAAAAAAATGATATACTTTCAACGTTTTATATGTGGCTGTAATATCAATATAATACAAAATTAATGCATGTGGCTGAAGAACAAGAAAAAGCAGTACAAGGCATTACTTATGATAACACCTTACAGGCATCCTCCCTCTCTCTCCCCCTCTCTCCCCCCTCTCTCATTGCTAATACAGTTTCATGTTCTTTTTCCTTGAAGAAAATGATGAAAACTTAAATTCCAGACTTTTGAAGAATTTTTAAAATTCCTGCTGCTTGAGATTTTGAGACCCAAATGGAGGACTTATCCAGGAAGATATGAAAACACGGCCACCCTGTAGAAGAGGAAACAGAGTTGGAACTCTGGGGGGGGATGATGATTGCAAAATCAGAAATCTTTAGAAAAAATGTTAAGCATGATAAAAATTAAGGGGTATGAATAACATACCACTTTAAAGAGAGAATAAAGTTCTGTTCCACAAAATCCTGAAGGTTACCAAATATGACAGATACTAGAAGAAGTGGCCAGAATGTTGCAATAAAAACTACCAAAATGAGGATCCCCGTCTAAAAGAATCATTATATAATAGTAACAATACCTCATCTCAAAAAGGCAGGATTCCCCTCTCTGTCACTTTGGTCTATTCATCTACTCTTGCCCCACCCTTAAAAACTGAAATACCACACAGAATAAAACATAGAGTTACACTATGTTGGTTTTGTGAAACCTTGCTTGAGAGTTCATTCTTCACCAGGTGCTCTCTATATATGGCCTTATGCCAAACATCTTCTGCATTGAATGACATCAACAAAACAAAAAAAAAACAATCACTGAAGGTTAATAGCCTCCACAGTTACAGCCAGCCTACATCAAACCAACTTGCTGATGTATTAAAGTTATTCTAATATTCAAGTTTTAATAATTTGCTACTTAATGTTGCCTTTGGGAAGGAAAATCTCAACATGCATCAACAAATATGTAATTCAAGTTGGTTTATTTATCTCTACGTCGTTGTTAAAAATGGAAATCATTTTCCCCCTTAGCTGCTTTCATATTTATTTTCAGTTATCAATGTTCCTTTTTTTTTAATCTTCGAACAGAAATTAAAACTGAATTTTTCAGGTAATTCATAATAGATCTAGTATTACAGACTTTCAAGAGAAACCTGAAACTCACTGCTGCATTTCTCAACCACTGTTTATTAATCATATTACAACTAGTATTATTTTCCATGTATTTATTTTTCATCACTTTTCTTTATTTTATTTACTCCTCCTCCTCTCTCCCTAAACCAGTTCCACTGGGTTTGGGTTTGGGTTTGAGTTATTCATCCCTCTCTCTATGTTATAATTACTCCCTCTTCTCGCTCGGCTCTCTATTACTGTCTCTCTCCTTTTTATCTACATACATACTTACTCTCCTATACCCTATCTCTTCATCTCTCTACTTCTGAACAAATTTAATTTAGCTATTTTGACTTTTTCTCTATTTTTCCTCTTTTCTCCCCCCCTCCTCTGTCTGTCACTCTGCTACTCTCTCTCTCCCTCTTTCGATTCACTTTTAATTTATATTTTTTTTTTTTTTTTGAGAGGGACGGGGGGGGGGGGTCTCTCTGTCATCCTCACTATTAGTCTTTGTCTCTTTCTATCAATTTCATTAGCAGCCTTCTATCTCTCCTGACTCCTCCCCTTCTCTCCCTCCCGTTCTTTGGTGTCACTCATCCTCATCCCCTAAACCCCCACCCCCACCCACCTGCTGACCTCTGATCATTTCTTCAACCCAGTGCAGCCAAATAGGTTTGTTTCTACTGAACTATTTCCGGCTAATGTAATTGCTCTGAAGATTTGCTCTCATCTAATTCGCTGACCCACTGCAATGAGTGATTGGTTAGCCTCTATCCACCCAGTCCTACCTTGGCCAACTCTATACTCTTTGCCATTTTTCTTTTTATCTGTCTCTCTCTCTCTCTCTCTCTCTGTCTCTCTCTCTCTCTCTATGCAGGTTTCTTTCTTTTCTCCTCCTTTATCCCTCTTCCTTTCAACCACTCTATTCTCTCTCTCTCTCTCTACACCTCTGACTTCTCACCCGGCATGCTCTCTCCACTACTTGACCACCTTTCTTTTTTTCTTTATCTGTCTTTCTCTCTCCCTTTATGTATGTCTCTTTCTTATTTCCTCCATTATCTCTTTTTGACTGCCCCAACCCATCTTTCTTTCACTCTCTCTCACTTTCTTTTTCCCCTCTCTTATTTCAACATCTCTTACTCCTCACTCAGTATTTCCTCCCTATCTTCTTTGCTCTTTTCCTTTTCACATGGTCACTAGACTTGATGAAGTCTAAACTTAGAACATTTATCTCCCCTAATTGTTTGGTCAACCAAACCATAATCAATGATTTGATTACATGTTTCCTTTACTTAATTTTTTCTTCTTTTTTCTTTTTCTTTTTTTTTTGGTTTTTTTTTCTGTTTTTTTGCTTTTTCTTCCTTTACTGATAAGATTCTGAATACTTACATGCCTTTTCAGTTGGTGATAGTCAAAGAAAATCAATTAATGGGCCAATGACTTTGTAACACAATAATCTCCCTGGATAAAGATGTTTCTGAATATGTATACACACACACACACACACATATATATATATATATATATATATATATATATATATATATATATATATATACCTATGCAGGTTTTAGTATATACACGGTCTGTCCACAAAGAAACCAAACTTTTGAATCAGTATGCCAATGAGATGTCTTATAGTGCTCTGACGGATATATTAGACAGACCTTTTGTTTGAGAAAACTGCATCAATCCACGTTAGTTAGTTTCTGAACTTTGAATGTGAATGTATTTCCAGTGTGCTTGGTCTTTTTTCTCCCCAAAGTTAAACAATGAAGGTTTGAAAAATCCTGTGATTCATGGAAATCGTTGCTTAACTGTCCTTGAAGTTTCCAAAGAGGTCATAATCTGAAAAAGTTGGTGCAACGCGATTTTGAAAGAAAATCTGATGATACATCATTTCAAACTTCATTCATCTACCGTCAGATTTTGTGGTAACATAATTCTTCATTAGTTAACTCATAAAATCATATTGCATGAACTTTTATAGATTCTTACCTCCTCGGAAATTGCATGGACTGTTGGACAATGGTTTCCGCAAATCACCTCATACACTTTTTGAATGTGATCTTCCTCCATTAGCAAGAAATGTCTTCCGGATTTTGCATCCTCTTTGGTGGATATTTTTCCCCAATTTGAAACACTGGCACCACTCTTAGCATTGCATGTAGCTCTGTTAACCATCTTCATAGGTCTTGGAAAAGTCTTCTAAAATGTTGTCCCTAATTTGAAATAGAATTCCATACACACATGTGACTCTTCTAAAACCTTCATTGTTCAATTTTAGGAAAAAAAGGCCAAGTGCATTAGACACACGTAGACTCTCAAACATGTAGCTCAAAAACTGACATGGGTTGATGCTTTTTTTTTTTAATACAAAAAAGCAAAGTCAAAGCTACATTACATTTCAGTCAGAACAAGCTAAAAGATTTCATTGTTTGGCTGTTTTAAAAGTTTGGTTTCTCGTGAATTTTTCCACTGGGATTAGCCAGTAAATCATTTGAAAATATGAAAGATCAGGATGTATATCATACAGCAATGATTTTGTGATTTTACTTGCCATTATTAGTGGGTTTGATTCCCATTGGATCTCCCACTATTGATGATATGTTACTAAATTGTACTGATTTAATTAATAAGTCATGCGGGAGTGATAAATGGATCAGGACACACATTGTATAGCAATGGTCAACAAGTTAATTTTGACCATTGTTAATTCATTCGATTCTCGGTGAATCTCCCAATATCAGTTATCTGATATCAATTCAAGTTAATATACTTATATAATGAATAGTGTGATTTTTTTTTTGTCTCTCCGTCAATAACAATGGACTCTTCTATTCAAAGGTAACAATTCTGCTAATTAAGATATTTCCTACTTCCTACCTTTGAGATTATGAACACTTCCACTGAAATGAATTCAATATTTTTTTTTTTCTTTCTAGAAAAATCATCTCATAGAAACTACAGTAAATATGTGATTTTTTTTTCATGGAGATTAATCAGTGTGTTTATAAATGCGTTTATTTGTGAACACACATATTTCTGTGTATTTGCTTGCATACATGTGCGTATGTACATGTATGCCTTTGTGAGCATACATATTTATATCTCTGCCACTTCAAAATAGCGATGCTCCTACCATTGAGCTTAACAGGCACCAGTAATGCAAAGGTCCAAATAACTGCTTTCAACCCAAATCCTCATCTTGTTTATTCTCCGTCTATTCGCTTCTTTCCACACTACAGTTATGAATTATGATATTAGATATATGTCGTCCGACAAAATGATTATAAATTGTGCTATATTATATAGAAACTTATTTGGAATGATCTCCCATCATCACATGGTTAATATATCACTCGCCCTAGACAACATAAATAGAATTAACAATCATAGAAATTGGGCTGCTACAGGAATCGAACCTGCCACTGATAGGGTAGCCACTTCAACATAGCGATGCTCTTGCCATATTTATATGTGTGTGTGTGTATATGAGAATGAGCCTGTGTGGGTTCACATAGATATTTAAACATACTTTGTGTTTATATATAGAGTGGAAGTTATTGTAATTTGATGGAGGATATAACGTACCTCACACATACACATGCCTGGGAAGATGCAAATGTATCGCAGCCTTGATATACACTTTAAGAATTAGATTGTTTGTGAATTAATATTGAACTTTTGTGAAAGGAATAAAATCCTCTTTAATTGTAGCAAACATTAGATTCATTTGTGAATGAAATGTTTATAATTATTAGCAACAACAAAAGCCTGTTATGAAACAAATTCTTTTATTTCTTGTTGCGAAAATCCAAGATTCTGGATGAAGAGAATTCTGATGGAGCTGGATTGATCTTTTCTCCATTTTTTTTTAGGTTTTGCAGCTATGAAAGCATTTGAGTGATCTGATTAAATGGAAATCTCGAGGTGCGAGGCTTGTTGAGTTAGGAGAGTGTTGTATAATTCCTGGCCAATGATTTGATCTTCATCTAATTTCAGGGTTACCAATTTAAATTTTTTTCTTTTCAGTTTTTCTACTGTGGAAATAATTCCCAAATTCAAGAGATTTCTATAAAAACATCTAAATCAGCAATGCTTCACACCCCAAGTTAGTAATATGGAAAAAAATTCAAGAAAAAAGAAAACCTTAAAATAGGTGACAAGAGGATTTTATTCTTTTTACAAAAGTTCAACATTAATTTACAAACAAAATTGGCAATGCTGGACTCGCAAATTCAAAAAATAAGAATAAAATATTTCTTTTATTAATTAGCAACCCTCCTCTGAGCTTATTCTACAGTGCAGATTCATAACGTCACTCTGCAGAATAATGATGAACATTTGCATGAATTTTCACTCTTCATTCATTTTTCATCTGCTACCTTATTTCCAAGAGTTCAAAATAGACAATCATAATATTCCACCGACTACTCACCTAGACCTTACAAGGGTGGAGCTTTGGTTTATTTGCTCACATGGTTTTTTTTGGTTGTTTTGTTTTTTTTTCTCAGAATCCCAGATTCTTTCAGCAAGGAATTAAAGGATTAGTTTTATAGTGGGCTTTTGTGATTGCTAATAATGATTATGTTCTTGTCGAATGAATTAACCTTTTGTTACATTTGAACAGCTTTTTATTCCCTCTCCCAATATATAACATTACTTCCTGAACAATCTAATAAGACACTTGAATTACTACTGATTTAAATGCTGACACACTATCTTGTTTTCATGGGTTCATAATGCAAATCTCAGATATTGTAATGGTTAGCATATCTGCCTCACACATTGAAGGTCCTGGATTCAGTTCTGAGTATGAGTGAAGAGTTTGGATAAATTTCCCTGTGCACTCAGCAGCTAATTAAATACACCCTAAGCTATTTGATTAGACTGGAGGTATCCCTTCAGTGGACTTGCCAAAGAGGTGGTCATAAAAACTTGACCAGAATTTGAAACCAGCAAAGATCACTGAGTTGACACACGCAACAGACTTAACTACCAGCCGTGATGCTCCATTGGGAATGTCACTTGAGAGACAGGCGCTTATTTACTTTTTTTTTTCATTACCTTTGTTACATTTGAATAGGTTTTCATTCCATCTCCAGAAATATGACATTACTTCTCAAACAACTCATATAACATTTGAGTTACTGATGATCTTTGTGTTAAAACAGTATCTTGTCTTTGTGTGTTTACAATAGAAATTTTACTGGTACCGTGTTGTACTCTTTCATACCCTTACTTAGAATATTGGATCATTTTCTATGAAATTTTAAATGTATACTTTTTCCTTTTTTTTTTCCTTGAAACTACTTCTCTCCATCCTAACAACAAATAGAAATCCCTGAAATCAGTATTGTACTATCAATGGTTCCCATTTGCTCTCATTGGAGATCTTGATATTTTACAAATGCATTTGTACAGTAGATAATGCAGTCAAATGGTCATGAAGAGTGTAGTAAAATGCTCCTAGCACCAAAACACTATTTCCTGGTTGCACACTGATATCAATCATTGGCTCTCCCTCTGCTTTCTCTATCCCACCCACCTGCTCTGGGGACATGAATAATTCATTGTGGTTTCACCCAAAATGCCATTTTACAGCTCTGCTTTTATCTGAGGTTGATATTAGAAACTGCTAATCAAAACTGTCACTATAGGTTTCTTCAGTGTTCAAGTTGGTCTTGCTAGCTATGTATGTGCATACAGGCTGTACCAATTGAACTAAAGGGCTGAAATTTTCAACATTCACTCATCATGTCTAGAAAAATGTGAGTTTTTTGGGTTTTTTTTTTTTTAAATTCCCTCCAAAATTGGTTTTTAGTGAGGGGTTCAACTTGCAATGTAAAGTTGTGCTGAAATGGTCCCTTTGTTCCTGCCTGTTATTGTTTTTTTAATTCAGACTTTGTTAATGATCACCGCCTAACAAAAGGCAAGAGAAGTAACTTATACCCTCTTTTCTAATTTTTGAATTGATCATCAATACAGCAAGGTGCCATGGTGACAGTTTTTATTGAGTGACTAACCTGACATGTTTTGTCTTTTCTTTAAATCTTCCCTTCCGTATATGCACAGATTCTCTAATATATATATATATATATATATATATATATATATATATATATATATATATATATTTGCATCATTGATTTTACACAAGACTGCTATGTGAGGAGGATTTGAAGATCACTTATTTCTCTACTTGCAGTGGTTTTCCAACAGAAGTTATTTAAACAAAAGTAACTCTGAAAAACATTCTTTAGATAATGAATAACATTGATTAAAAGAATCAAGTATAGTTAAATTATTATGATTTACATGAATCGGAACATTCACAAAATCAACCAAACTTCAATCAAATGATATTTTAGTATTAGAAACCACCAACCATAACTGTGGCCCAAAAGTGTCAACATAGGTTTCTTAGTTTTTCTCAGCTGGTCTGGCTGAGTATGCATATACAACACCTATGGACCACACAAATAGACCAAGTGTGCTGGGAATTTAAACATTTACTCCTTAATAAGTCTAGAAAGAATTTTTTTTTTGAAAATTTACTCCGTATAGGTTCGTAGGGAGGTAGGGGGTAATTTTCAATTGTAAATATATGCTAAATTGGTCCCTCAGTTTGTGTCTTTTTTGAAAGTTCAGTCCTTCTTACTGATCATTTCCCATCAAAAAACAAGAGAAGAAACTTGTTCATTGATCACCCCTTCTCCCAACTTCTGAATTGATCACCCCAACACAACATGCTGCCTGAAGATGTTAGTCACATGACCGTTTCTATTGAGTGACTAACCAGGCTTGTGCTTTATTTTTGTCAAAGACACATTTTCTCTTATTACTAGTAGATACAGAATTTTCAAATACTAGACTGCTTTTCACTCTGTTTTGAAATTAGATTTTTTCTTTTGTTCAATAAGGTAACAAGTCTTTTTTTATATATATCTAGCCAATGAATTACACCTGTAGATTTGAGGATTCAAGATGTAAAGATTATTATTTGTTACCATAAAAAACATTTACCATAAGTATTTATATTCTGTGTCCTCTTCTATTTAGTTTATATGCACATATAACAGAAGAAAATATCAATCATAGAAAAAGTGTTGCTCTTTGCCTAGGATCAGAGTGCAGTGCCTGTATACACAGTCTAACATCAGAGTGTAGTATCACTGCACTCATTGAAAAAATTTACACACACACACACTATATATATATATATATATATATATATATATATATATATGCACACACATATATGTATATATGTGTGTATCAAGAAATAGATATGTGTGATCCGACAGAATGATTATAAACTGTGTTATATTCTATAAGAACTTATTTGAAATGACTTTACGTCATTACACATTTAATGTATCACTCCACGAAAATAACATAAATAGAACAATTTTTGGTTGAAAGCAGTTATTTGGGCCTTTATATTACCGGCGACTGTTTAGCTCAATGGTAAGATCATCACTATAGTCAAGTGGCTACCCTATTGGTGGCAGGTTTGATTCCTGCAGCAGCCCCATATTCTTCAATTGTTTACTCTATATAATGTTGTTTAGGGTGAGTGATACATTAAGTGCATAATGATGGGAAATCATTTCAAATAAGTCCCTATATGATATAATATAATGCAATTTATAATCATATATGCACATTGTGTTTTATCTATCTGGATATATGTACACACACATACACATCTTTATGCTTATATGTAAGCTTGGATTCCTCATAAATAGTTATCTGACCAATCAGAATAGGGCAAAATTCCACAGGTTTTGGTAAAATGACAAATATAATAAAGATAATTGTGATGATAATAGTGACATAATGCATTAAAAAAATTCTTTTTTTCTTTTTTCTAGCTCTGGACTTGAATATTTGATGTCAGCTGGTAATCGTCTAAGCCGCAGAGATCTCCGTAATGCCGTGAAAAATGTGAAAAGTGTCTATGAAGAATTCTGGGTAAGTTACTTTAAATCTTTGAAAACAGTGATATTTTTTTAGTGATTCCATTTGTCAAATCCGTGTGTTGTTATTCACTCACCTTCAATAAAGTGAGCATAACCAGGTTTTATATAACTTGGTTGTTGCTTTCGTCATAACATTTTAGCCAGTCCATTCATTAGTCTTCTTCAGATGAATGTGTCTGGTGTGAAGTCGTTTTGCTGGCCGTACTCTGCTCGTAATTTAAAATGCTATCAGCTATTGGTAAAATAGCTGGGAAGACTGGGATCTTTTGCCATAGTTGACAACCAATCTAGAAGGCAAACAACCCTGATTCGAAACCAGGGAGTAGAGTCCTTTAAGTTGGCTGGTCGCTTACTTTGACTAACCTTCAGCAGTTCCTACAGTCAAGCTGATGCTAAATGTCACTCTGCTCTCCTTCGGACTCTACAGCATGGTCGAGAGGTGATCTCCTTATGCTTTACTCGGGATCGTGCCCTAGAGAGGTCACTTAAGTGTTGTTACATTATCTACCAAAACAGAAGTGGGCCTTTTTTTTATCAAATGTGGTGCCCTGATAACAGAGCGTTCAGTGGAACCGAGTTAGTCAGTGAAAAGTATTATGATATTATGACACATCCCTGACCTAGTAGATTATCGGGGTGACATGCTGAGTATTTCCCCTTCGTGATATTATTCAGGGCAATAGAAGTTACTTTGTAGAGACCATTTCCTTATAAACAGATTGAAACTAACAAGAATGCTCTACACTGGACTTATTCAGCAAAAAAAAGTCCAAATAAAGATGAGAATAAAAAAAAACATTGTATATTTATACGTAAAAAACTTGGCTATGTATGGCACAAGATCAAATGAGGAGATATAAAAGTAGTCTTCCGAGTTGAGATGTCCTGCTTTGAGAATCAGCACTTGAAATCCTTGGTTTGAACACTGACCCCTGGCATATGTGAGAAATAGGCAACTAACTGAACCATGAGGTAGACCAAAAGATGTATTAATAACAAGTCAAAATCAAAAACCACTCAGTCACTGCTTTAACTCATGTATTCATATAAGGTCTGTTCCTTTCTTACCTCCAACTTATACAAGAAAATAATAAAAATTGGCTGAAAATTGGTGTTGAATGGTAATTTCTCTATTGATCATATTGTTACTTAACCTTCAGATAATGGTCATGTATGGATGTTTTACATGTTAGTGTTGTTTTTTACATATTGATGTTTTTATTGATATTATCTTTCTGTTATATCTGGATTAATATGTAATTTTCACAAATGGGGTATTATAAAAGAAAAATGAGTTATGAATATAAATTGAAAAAAATGTTATATGTCACCGTGAGAATTGCTGGTGGCCATTTTCAAATGAGAGACACAGAAAAAAATATAAAATTGATTTTAAAAAATTGAGAAAACCACGTCCGAACACTTTGAGTAGCAGTTGTAAATATTGGGAAAATAATTAATCAATAATATCATATAAATTTAAAAAAGATTATGTGTCAATGTCAGAATCGCTTGCAGTCTTTCCTCAAACAAAAAGCAAAAAAAAATTCAAACAGCGGAAATCAACTAAAAAAAAGTTCAGAAAAACATATCCAAATATTTTTAGTAGCAGTTGTAAACATAGAAAATAGTAACAAGTAATATAATATAAATATGAATAATAATGATATGATTTGTTACATGAGGAATCTTTGGTGGGTTTTTCAAAAAAAAAGAAAAAAAAACAAACCAGCAAAAATCAATTGAAAAAAATCCAGAAAACTATGCGTGAACACTTTATTTTTGACAGAACACCAGAAGGCTCTACCAGAAATGTGTAACAATTGTTGTTTTCAGTACGGAAGAGTTCTAGTGTCTATATTATGTATTTTAAAGTTGTTGATATTTTCAAGTGGTGTATGAATAAGCAGGTTCATTATTTGATAGAGTTGATCATAGAAAACATGAAGCCTAGTAAAGCTTACTGTTTGTGGCAATAATAATTCTATTTTTGATTTATGTTAAATGTGATTCCCCTATTTGTCTGAGACAAAATTTCTGATGACAATGATTGATAATCCTGGATATGGTTTATGCTTGATAAACTAAGATATCAGTCTCTTTGACTTAATGCATCATTATAGTAACAATGTAATCTGTCATGATGACATTTTTTAATATCTGATTAGAAAAAATGCATTTGTCTCAATTAAATATTTTCTCTTGAGTGAAAGAGTAACAACTTGAGAAAATGTTTTATTTTGTCTTTGTCAACATTAACTCCTTGTATCAAAGAGCTCTGAAAATTAAATGTCCCAATCACAATATAAAATCAATCCTATCTGAATTAAAGTTTTGGCCAATCTGTGTAATTTGAAATTACCTGAATACTGCTGAAATGGATTGATCTGGTTAGTATATTAATGGCTTCTTTTTTCTATAACTATAAGTGGTTGGAGAAAAAATGGTTTGCCACTTTTCTCAGATCGTATACATGACAAAAGCTGAAGAATGGATCAGCCAAAACATAGAGTTGACAATGTGAAGGATGCAAAGACAAGATCCAATTGTCCTGACAAGTTTTGGGAGGTTATTGTCTCTTGGATGTTGTAATTGTTATTCTTTTGCAATGTTTGTTCTGACTACAAAAGTTCATTTTCTATCTATCATCTGGTTGGTAATAGTAGCATTGGTGATTTAATAAATTAGGATGTCAAAGATCATATCCAGTTTACCAATTAGGCCTAAATAGCTTTTTAAAACAAAAAATAATTAAAGAGAAAAACAGTATTGCATACAGTAATAAAATCTAAGCAGACTGAGTTCTATTGAATGCGTCTAATTTGAGCTTTAATACACATGTCAACCGATTCAATGCATCATATTCTTACTATAAAAATGTTAAAGAATCATTGGCTTGAAATAGAAGAAATCACAGTCTTGTATTTATTAGAATAAAAGGCTGTTTTTGAATAACGAGGAATCATTCCTTGCAGTGTTATTTCTATCAATTCTACGACTATATTTTTTATCAAACATGGCCACCAGTGCTAGATTTAGATATGATGAGGCCCTAAGCTACACAGGGCTTAGAGGCCCCTTGATAGAAAATTATGCCAGAAGGTCTCATAAAGCTTGAAAACATATATCAAATTTTCCAAGGTCCCTGCAAATTGAGAAGCACTAATCTGCAGCTTGTTTAATTTAAACCTAAATACTGCACCGATGACCATTGAACTAAAGAAACGCTACACCAACCACTATATTTTACAAGACCCAACTGTTTCTTAAATTAGTAACTCTCATGAAATCAATGCTCCATCCTATATCAACTGACTATGATTGAAAAGTATTGGTACAACCAAAGTGAAAAGACCAACGAATCAACTTCTATGGACCATTTTTTTTTTTACTTAGTTTTCTCAGTCTCCAGCCTTTTTTTCTTTCTCCATATTCTGTTATTGATTCATTCGAACATAATCTAAGTTCCAAGAGTTGTTAGTATTGAACTCAGACTCTAATTTGCTTTTGTTGTTGCAACAGTTTTTCTGATCTACTCTATAGGCTTCTTCTGGGTTATCCCTAAGATAAAGAGGGGTCTCTTTTGTAGAGAAAAAAGTTGACCAACAGTAATGGTGTTTGATATACTGACCGGCTTTGCTCATTCTTACTGAAGAGTACCTATCTCTTCCTTACTGATTATTCATCTAAAGAAGGCTGTAGAAAAGTTGTAGTAACAACCAAAGCAGAGTTCAATAATCCAAAAACTCTGGGAATGATTAGAACACACTTTGCAAAACTATAGGCAGTATTGTCTGTGTTATTTGTCTTCAAATGGATAAAAGAAAATTTTCTGCTTGTAGAAGTTATAAATGACTAACCGAAAGAATAATAAGCAGTATCTTCCCAGACTTCTTCAACAGCTAGTGACTAATTCTTCCTGACTATTTGTGAAGATTTCCTAGACATCATTTATTTTAGTTGGATTGGATTTAGTGGTCATTCAATGTTTTTTGTTTTTGGTTTGTTTTTTTTCCCAGAAAATATTTGTTACCTTAAAAGCTTCAATTTTTTTTAATACTGTAATTTTCTAAATTTATCTTTGGTTTTTTTAATGTTTTCTGATTACCCATTTTAAACAATGCTGTCATTAACTGATTTTTTTCTTTAAGTTTAGTATTGTTACTAATTCCTCAATTTTGCTATTTGTAAGACAAACTGTACAATAGAGGGTAAGAATACTTTCTCGAATTTAATTAGGAGTTATATAATCGTCACTCCATGCTTATTTTGGGTTAAAACGTGACTTTGTTTGTCCAAAATTTTTAATCAAATTCTCGCAATCCTTTAAAAAATCTGCTTGCAAAAGAATATTAACAATAAAATGGTATAGTTCACGAAATATTTACTGTTAAAGATTATCCTGTAAGACACTGTTTTGTTTTTAATACATGAGGGACTTGGATTCTCAACTCTTCATCCAAGAATGAGATTTGAGTAGTCAGAGGTATTTTTAAAGGATACTGAGCAGGGTCATAGCCAGGTTCCAAAGTCAGAGAGAGCACATAAAAAAGGGGCCAGGGCATGTATTATATTCATTTTGCATTTCTATTTTGTTTTTAAAATCGATACAAAGATGCTGTTTTTAAATAAGTAGTACATAATTGTTATTTTATATTTAGAATGAAAACACTATGAAAAAAAAGTTTTACGTTAGACTCATAAATCTATATTTTATCTCTAATCAGAACGTAATGTGTGCTATTTAATTGTTTTTCATTTCTTTCAAATATCAATAAAAATAATGAGATCTGACTTTCAAGAGTTAAAATATTGTTGAAAAGAGTATTGTTGAAAAACGTATTCAAGGTGAGCGACTGTTCTCCCTCTAGCTACAACACTGATACTAATTTAATTTTTGAAGTCTGAAATGGCTAAAATTGTGAGATACGTTTTAAATTGAGGTATTATTTCTCTCCTCTTCCAAGCTGATATCTCTGTTTGCTTGAAATAACTGAGCTCTATCCAGAAAGTATCCAGCCATTTAATCTCTTTGGAGAAAGCCAGGAGTCACAGGGAGACAAATCTTGTTAGTAGAGAGGTGCTGACAGACAGAAATGACGCAATGTTTTGTTGAAAAAAAAAATTGCATATGATGTGATGAATAACTCACTCTGTCGTTGTGAATGTGACAGTCACACAGTTGAATATTAAGTACCCTGATAATTTTATCTAGATTAAAAGTGGCTGTAAATCATCAATTACCAAAATATCAGTGGTGCACACAGACGCACATATGTATATATGTATGTTCATGAATGTATATATGTGTTACATATAGTCTGGAAAGTTTCACAGCTCTAAACACTAAACGCATTAAAAAAACTTCAAAATTTTTTTGTGATCATTTCAGTCAATTATTTCCCAATGTCTCTTAATGTAATTTCCTTCAGTGCTCTTTTATGTTTTACATATACTTTCCTCTTGTTGGGATCATCAGTTGTTCACCATGTGACAGTTTGGGGAATTTTAAAAACAAAACAATTACATAAACATGGTACCCCAACAGTGCTGATCAGATACCACCTCCCTTTCAGCTATGATTTTAATGTATAGCTTATGTCATACATATAGTTTGTTATTTTATACAGGGTATTATCATAATGTATTGTACTGTATATGGATATTATTTTACGCTACAGATCATTGATTTTTTTTAAACAGGGCTTACTCATGTAGGTCACCCAAAAAACGTACTCATCGTTGAGGGATCAGTAAGTATAACAACAGATGTAACTCACTGTTCATATCACTCCTATTGAGTGTTCACCCACGTGAATATTAAATCCGTTGTGTCGGTTTTAATCTCAGACTGCATGCAAACCAATGTATATATATATATAATTGATAATTTCATTGTAAAGTTCACACCACAACTTGGCCTGTTGTTTCAATGCAGTTGAATTTTTTCAAGTGTACAAATTTCAATATTGTTTGGAGCGCATATTGGATTTTGGATTTTTAACTATATATATGTGTGTGTGTGTGTTTGTGTGTGTATGTGCCTGAAAAGAAGAGTATACAACTATTACATTCTCCGAATAATCGCTCATGGAACTGAAACATGGAACCTAACCAAGAGACAGCGCTATAAACTGAGAAGCTTGCAGCATGCGCATGAGAGAATCATGCTCAACCTTACATGGAGAGATCATAAGACAGCACAGTACATAAGGAAGAAACCGGAGTCTGAGACCTCATAGAAACTATTTAAAAAAACTAAAAGGGCATTGGGCAGGCCATGTTGCAAGAATGAAAGACAACCGATGTACATCATGACTCATGACATGGATCCCCAGAGATCAGATGAGAAACTGAGGATGACAGAAAACAAGATGGAGAGATGAACTAGACAAATCCACAAAATACTGGCTCCGCGATACCTATGATAGAGAATTGTGGCGAATCCTGGACGATAGAAGACTGATTATGATGATGATGATGATGATGACTGTCAAAAACTCAGCTTTGAAATAAATTTGAACTGGCACACCTATGGATGATGACCCATGATTCTTATAGATCTTTTTAAGACTTTCTTGTCGAGTCCTCTAAAACACTAAGAACTTTGACTGAACAGACTGGCAAATTGAATTAATAGCTTCACTTCTGCCTTGTACAACCATTTTTGCTTTTCCACTTTGCCTATGAAACAACATAGGATGAAATGACCATAATCTTCCACTTTCAACTCTGATTTCTTTTAGTGTCTGAAATGTCCATTTGCCGAGATTGAACGAACTAAGCAGGTATCAAGAATATCCTCGAACAGAATCAAGTGGCAAACATCACCAAACACAATAATTCTAAACCCTGAAGATGGACGAAGAGAAACTAAAACATTAACAAGCTGTTGTAATGCTAAATAAAACCTTCCAAATGATATTAAAGTGTAAGGTGTTCGGAAAACATAAACAATAAGATAAGATTAGAAAAAGAACTACATTTTTAATCAAATATCTATTGGAGCAGAACAACATGCATTTACGCTTTGTTTGTTGTTGTGTATACACATGACTCTTATCATTTTCTTTTACGTGATATTTGCCTCGGCAATCTCGAAGCTTCCACAGGTGGCGCTTTACAAGTGCGCTGGCATGTGAGCAAAAAGAACATAAAAACCCCCTTCCACACACATACACACACACACACACATACTTATCCAGCACCTGAAAAACAGAAAGATCATTCATCTGGAAGTTAGAAAAATCAATACTCATTAGAAGTAAGGTGAACTGAGAAAAATGTTTACCGTGAAAATTACAACAAATACTAATGAAGAAAAGACAAAAAAAACAAAATGTAGAGAAAACTATATTGATAAATGACTGGAAGAAAGAGGCTGTATATCGTTTGTATGTTTGCACTTGGGTGTATAGATAGGCTAATAGTCGAATCGCAAATAACCAGCTGAACATCTATTGGATATTGTGGCTAGTCAGTTGGGAATATAAAGTGTTTGATCACAAAAACTTAGTTAACATAAAAATAAAAGACAAACACCGCAGACTCCGAGTTTGGTGACATGAATGATGAAAACCATCTGGACTAATCTATCCTTGATTCTCTCTTTCTAAAAGGACTGTGTCCTTTCAAAGTATTTATTGATCTGTTTGTTTTTGATCCAAACTTTCAAGGAATGTAAACCTTTTTACTAATCTTACTTGAATTAACAACTTCATTCACCACATATATTCAAAATATACGTACACATATACATATAGATATATCTACAGATATATATATATATATATATATATATGTTGATCAATGTAAACAATAACCGAAACCAAGTGCAAAAGAACTAAATTCTATAGATATGTAGAAAGGAATGTACGATTCGATAACTTCATCTTTGATAATCTCAGAGTGAAAGATTAGATGTAGAAAAGGACAAGGCACATTCAAATTTATTGTCATGTTTTTAAAGAAAATGCTCTTTTGAAATCAGATTTTTTAGTAATAGCATATATGAAATACTCAGAAATTTTTTGTTTTTTGTGTGAAGTACAAACCTATGGAGAAACATCATAGAATTTTCTTCCTGCATATCTCTCTATAATACTAACAGCTTCTCCAATATGATATAAATATCTACACCTATGTTCTTGATCCATCACCCGTTTCATATCGATTAAGTATAACATTGCTTAACTTTTAGATTGATAAATCTACCATTTATAAGTATATGGTTTCATCAGAAGCGTGAGATGGTGTAATGGTAACAAGCTCAGAAGATGGAATATTTAACCTAAGTTTGAATTCCGCTCAAGTCTGCCGCTGTTATTTTCACATTAATGCCCTTGGGAAATGCATGAAATCATCTCTTTCTGTTCTGTCACACTATCTATTATATTGACCATGATTCTGTTATGAGCAAACCACAATGATGAAAGAAAAAAAAAAGAGTAAGGATATGAACAATCAATTCTCCCTTAGTTATCTTACCTGACAAGGCAGTGGTATAGTAGCAAAAAGGCTGCTATATCTATCGTCAGTTTTGAAAAATGAAAGCCATTTTCTGTGTATATATATATATATATATATATATGTGTGTGTGTGTGTGTGTGTGTATGCGACTATAAGTCAAATCACTTGATAAAAAATCCAGAGTACTTAACAATCTGCCATTTATATAAGCTGTCAATCACAAGATACATGCAAGACTCAATTCTATAACCTGACTGCATCAACCCATTCTTCTTTCTTGCATATTCACCATTACAGTCTGTCCATTGCCTACAGTCTAATTATCATACTTTGCAGAAGAACTCTACCAGTCCCAGGCTCAAAAACCAAGTATTCCTTCTCTATAAACATACACCTCATGACATAGAGCCCAATGATCTACCTGCAACAACACACAGAGTGTAAAAGACAGAAAGTGATACAATGAACTTTCTATACACTTCTATTTTTGTATCAATGACATTTTCCTGTTAGTGCCTCTTGTTGATTATTTCTGTTGTGCTTGACAAAGAAACTTTAACAGAACAATTGGATTTTGATTTTTATTTTACTTTGCTTTGTTTTTGTTTATATTTCTTTGGGTTTTGTTTCTCATTTCCAATTTTTATCAACCTGTAATCTTTTCCTTTTACTTCCATTGTTCCATCAGTATTTTGGTCTTCTCTCCTCTTGCTACTTCCATTCTATGCCACACTGCTTTGGTTGTTTTTCTTTTCATGTTTATTTCCACTTGAATTAACTTCACCTATCTCACACTTTTAGTTTGTTAGAATTCTATTCGTATTCCTCTCTATACCATTTTCCCTTTTATAACATGTTTTCATCTCTCACCAATCTCTCTTCCACTCTCATACAATTTCTCTCTCTCCCTCTCTCTCTCTCTCTCTCTCTCTCTCTCTATATATATATATATATATATATATATATATATATTTCTCATTTCTTCCTTATTTCTTTTTTTACTGACGCTCCTTCTCTTTGTATGATTCTTTTTGTTTCATAGTCTATTTTTGTCACCCTTTTTTTTCCCATCTAAATTTTTTTTTTTTTTTTTTTTTTTTTTTACATTTTCACGTTTGCCCTCCCCTCAATTTCATTTTGATTTTCTCTTACGGAAATCAGTCCCCAACCAAATTCTCCCACCTTTTCCCCCAATCTACTTTAACTTTTTCTGACGCAATCTTTTGTTTGGAACTGCTCACTCATTTTATCTATAACAATATATTTGCTTTATTTATATTAAGCACCTTCCTTTTTGATTCTCATACCAAAACTGCTCTCTTCTGCATTCACTGCTTCTATTTCCATCTAAATTGCCTCTTGTTTTCATTTTCCTTTTCACTTCCACCATTCCCATTGCTCTCTTTTATCTTTATTTACTTTCACTTTCACTTTTCTTAACCCTTCCCCACTACTCTCTTTTACCTTAGCTTTGTTTAAATTCACTTTAACTTTCTTCTATCTCATTACCATTCTCCATTGATATATTCTACCTTGGCTTCTTTAATTTTTACTTTCACTTTCTTCTCATTTCCCACTGCTCCTCTCTGCCTCAACCTCTTTTATTTCTAGTTTTGTTGCTGTCTTGCTCTCATTTCTACATCCACTTTCTTCTTTCTCATTCCCCAATGGTCTCTTCTACTTGGGTTTCTTTTGTTTTTACTTTCACTTTCACATCCCTTTATGGTCTCTTCTACCTCAACTTTTCATATTTCTATCTATGTTGACCTTACTTCTGCTTTCACTTTCACAATTCAAATTGATCTCTTCTCCAATAATTTCTATCATTTCTATCTCCATTGCTCTTATTTCTACGTCTGTTTTCTTACCAAAAATTCACCCTGCAACTTTCCTTGGTTACCTCACGTATGATGATCAGTGTCTCATTTATGGCATTATTAAACCTCTTTGAAATTGTTGTCTGCAAAAGTAGTTCTTATTTTGATTATCTTTATTGCCAGAAGATGGTTTATAAGTCTCAATTTTGACGACTGTCAATATAATGTCAAATGTAGATAAGGAATTGTGGAAATGCTAGCGAATATCTCAAATCATATATGCAGGCTGTGTGCATTCCACACACACACACACACACACACACACACATATATATATATAGAGAGAGAGAGAGATATAGATATATTATCAGTGTGTCTTTTGGGTTTTTTTATAAATTTGTTACTTTTTTTGAAATGATCTATTTCATAGTGAATCTATCATTTGGCCTTGACAGCATAAATAGAATAAATAATTAAAGAGAATAAGGACTGCTATGAAAATGAAACCTGTGACTGATAAGGTAGCTGCTCCAACATAGCATTACTCTTACCATTGAGCTAAACAGCCTCCATTTATGTTAGGACATAAGATATAACTGCTTTATCTCCAAATTCTCATTTTGATCACTCATTATCTATATCTGCTCCATTTCTGTATACATATATATATATATATATATATATATATATATTTCTTGATAATATAATTGTTCACATTAAGAGAAACATTATGTTAAAGTGGCCACCTTTATGGTTGCAGGTGTGATTCCTGCAGCAGCCCCATTTTCTCTAATTGTTTATTCTATTTACACTGTCAAGGCCAAATGATACTCTCCAAGTAATAACAGGAGACCATTCCAAATACAGTTTTAAAGTATTAAAAAAAGATATTCATTTATGATTATTTCTGTCGGATTATATATCCATTTCTCTATAATATATATATATATATATATATATATATATATATATATACATACAGATCATTATCATGTAACATCTGCAGTGCTTTTCTAGAGGAAATAATCTGTAATGCATTTTTATAGTAAATCATCGGTAATGCCCCATTGTCTTTTTTATCCTTAAGAAAGCAAGTGAAAACTAAAGATTTCTTTCTTCTGAAAGGCAGTCCTATTGCAGGGACTATTTGGCAGGATCAGAAAAGGAAATATATTGGTGTAAAATGACATGTTTCTCATCCTTATATCTTGAAATTATTTCATTGGTGTTTCTTTGAGTTTTCAAGACCCTTAATTCCTGGTGAGGTGGATTTTGGGAGTTTGATTGATAGGGCTGAATTGGGATGCATAGAAGTTCACAAAAGCCAAAAGAGAAAATTCTTGTTTGGTTCCATTTCTACCGCAGCGTCTATTTCTGTTAAATCTCTTGATTTTCTTGTTGTTCACTTTGTAAACTTCCTGAAAGTCTTATCAGACATACAAAAGACAAGATTAATGGCTGCTACTTTGCAGTGCTGATACCACCATTGCACCATGATGCAACTTCCTTGATAACAAATATAACTCTTTATATTTTTCTCATGCAGTTGTTGAAGGCTTCTCACTTCTTGTTTCACCCCAGTTTCTATTCACTCTATTTCTCTTCTCTTTTCTCACAGTTGGTTCAATTTTTGAATTTCAAAAAAGTATGTAATTAGATAAATTAGATTAATGAGATATAATCTTATTAGATAAATGACTTTCCGATTCTACAGAAAGGCTTGATATACACAAACACAAACACCCACCCACTCACACACATTATTTATATATTTATTTATATATATATATATATATATATTTCAGAAATGGACATATTTGGTTCATTAGAATGAATTATAAATTGTGTTATATTATATAGAAACTTATTTGAAATTATATGATCTCCCTTCATTACATGGTTAATATATCACTCAATTTAGACAATGTAAATGAAATAAACAATTAAAGAAAAAGGGAATGCTGCAGGAATCATACCTGCCACCAAGATGAGAATTTGAGGTGAAAGTAGTTATTTGTCCTTTGAATTACCAGCAGCTGTTTAGCTCAATAGTAAGAGCATCGCTACGTTAAAACGGCTCCCCTATCTGTGGCGGGTTCAATTCTTGCAGCAGCTCCATTTTCTGTAATTGTTCATTTTATTTACTCTATCTAAATTGATATATTGAATCATCTAATAAGTGTAGATAATTTAAAATAAGTTTCTATATAATATAAGGCAATTTATAATTCATATGTATGAAACACTACCTAAAAGTTCAGGAAATGTCAATCATGATTCACCCTCACACCTATTTTCCAAGTTATTTTATTAGTAGTTTTATAAACATGTACACAGCAATACCAATGGCTTTTCTAAGATTCTAAGATTTGAATGAATTTCTCAAATGTGACTGCTGCATGGATCTCCTCAATTGTATCAATAACAACACTTTTTCAGCTTGAATCCAATCAAAATGGAAATTTCAGGAAAAGGTCGCAAAGGGGTGAATTCAGTTGAATTATAGAACGATTTGTCACGTTCTGTGAAGTCAGGAACTTTCAAACATCGATTGAGGTGTCATGGTGGCATTCTTGCCAAATGTTTCCCCTGAGCCTAGACAAAACCTTGCATTAAAAAATTGTTGTTCACAGTTTGACTAGAGAGGATGAATTCAATATGTACAATACCTTGGATATCAGAAAAGAAAGTTACTATCAATATTGACTTGACAGTGTTACACACCTGATGTACTATTTATATGTATATACATATATATATACATACATAATATATATGTGTATGTATATATGTATATATATATATATATATATATATATATGTATGCATTATGTATGTACAAATATATATGTATATATCATATATATTTGTACACACACACACACATATATATATATATATATATATATTCTATATATATATATATATACACACACACATATATATACACACACACACACACACACATATATACATATATACACACACACAGACACACATATATATATATCATATATATATATATATATATTAATAATTATGTCATCCACAGACAGCAGTTTCGTGGTATTATGACTCTATATAAACACACAAATATATATGTATATATTATGAACACTTATATACACTCACGTATATATATATTATACACACATATGTACCCACATATATTCCCATATATATTATACACACATATATATATATGTATTATTAATAATAATGTCATTCACAGACAGCTGTTACGTCATATTACAACTCTTCAGTGTGACTATAGAATCAATATCCACCCAGTACTGCCCAGCGGGATTGAAATCTTTGCTCCAGGCCTGGAGTCCAATGTTTTACAATATATATATATATATATATACACATATTTTCATATATATACATATACACACTTATGTATGCATATATATATATATATATATATATATATATATATATATATACTTATACTCACATGTACATATTAGATATATGTATACACCCATATATAGGGTGGGGAGCATGATATTTCAGCTGAAAGCTTCTTTGTCAAAGCATGTTATTTCCCAATGCTTTCAGGTTGCACTCAGAAACCCATAATTATGTTGGTATGATAATTTTCATAAAGGTTGATTCCTACCCTATTGTTAACACGACTTGATTTGAATGCGAGAAATTTTAGTATTTATGGAAGAGGGGGGCAGGATATTTGTTTTATATGTTAGGGTCATTCTTCCACTAAGATGACAATATCCGGGAAGAGAACTTTTGTTGTCACACTCCAGTCCGAGTTTGAGTTGAATCTGTTCCTTCTGTTATTACCGTAACCTGAACAAGGTGATCAATCCTCACCAAATTCAGGGATGTAAACTCTTCACTGTTCATCTATCCCGTCAAATTAAACCAAACCTAAATATGAAATTAATATTCCCCTAGTGCGATTTGAAATCATAACCATGTGTTTGGAAGGTGACTCTCTTGCTTCTCTCTAACTTGAAGCTAAACTGGAAAGTTATATATACCTACGAGTTTATTCATTATATGTACAATACAAAAGTTGTTGTAATCATATTCACTTGGAGTAGAAATCGGAGCGAAATGTGACCCCGCAGCAGCCATGCTGATTTTGTTAGAAATTTTGTTGCATATATATATATATATATATATATATATAAGAAATGTACTGCTATGGCTATTGATTATTTATTTGACTGGCTTGATGATTTGTTCAACTTTTTACTCACTTTCCTCTAAAAGCAATGTTCAACCTCCCCTCTAGTTATGACTGAACTGGGGAAGGGGGAGGCAGGAAGGGAAAAAAAAAGAAGCCTCATTAATTTACTTTCAATTTTGTGTGTTTTTTTATTTGTTGAAAAAAAAAGAAAGAATTTAAAGTCATTGCACGTGTGCATACTTCAGACCTACCAAAAAATTCTAAAACAACATTTTTCAAAGCCGAAAAGAGAAATCTGTTCAGTTTGACACTGATAGACATTTTCAAATTTTGTGAGATAAGCACTTCACTGCAATCTTCCCATTGTAGGGAGGGTGGGGATCGGAAGATTTTTTTTCATCAATCAAATTTGGTTGTACAAGTGTGCAATAACCACAAACAGCAATTTTAAACTAGCTTTGTGCATCCATATTTCAATATTTTTCATGAAACAATCTGCTGTTATTTGAATCTCATGGCTTTAATTCCTAAAAATTATCAATAAAAAATAATAAACTTTTGTCGATTTCCAGAAAGAAACCAATTCTTATTTACGTGTATAACGGGAAAACTATAATGAAAGTCTGTAAATATTTTTTAAAGAAAAATACTCAGCTGACTGATTCATTATAAAAATATCTGTCTTTTCATCCTATAACTGGAGAATATGTATCATACGCATTATTAAACATATGGCAGGGATGAGAATCCGCTTTCAATGTTTCTCAACATCTTCATTTTAAGCACAACGCTACGAGCATAGTTTCAGTCTCTCTCTCTCACTTTCTGAATAGTACACCAGTTCTTAAAACAGAAAATACAAAACAAAAATACTCGTCAATATGCCCTCTTGTATATATGTAAAATACCTCCTTTACATATATAAACACGTGACATATGAATCACAACATTCAAATACAGAAGCCATATTTATATATATTATAAACAAATGAATACACATAATGTCCAGATAAGTATAACTAATAACAAATTCATATAACTAACCAGAGTCAATCAGGCCTTATGGCAAACTCTGATTTCGAAAATTAAGTACATTTTCTAATCATCATATATGCTTGTATTTTGAAGATCTCTCTTGATAAGAAATTCACTTTGTGATTGTGAGTGTGCGTTTAATGTTCAATATTTACACGATCTTTACGGCCCCGAACCCTTCTAGGCCAAATTGCTGTTTTGTTTCGCTCCATCTTTTGTGGTTGAATTGTTCCTGATTTCCTACATCTACCTTTTGTAGTTCTAAGAAGATCTTTTTTTTCTGGATATCATCTTCCTTGAGGAATGGAAAGGGATTCCAGGTGGATTATTTTCTTCTTTTTTTTTTTTTTAAGCAAACTCATTTTTGCTAAACCAGTAAAAGACATCAAAGCAAAATATTTTTTTCTCTCGACTGATTTTCTTTAGGAAGAAGAGGCTGCAGGATGCATAAAGTTCAGTTTTGAGGATTGCATTGCCAAATGATACTTCACGTTGTGGAGGAGGAAAAAAAAAAATTTTTTTTAAAAAAAACATTTAACCTCCTTCAAGGAAGTTAGATATTGCTCGTCTCTTTATCGTTCTGCCACCATCGGAGGTTTTAGAAATTTATTGAAAATATACATTTTCTAAAATGTCATATTGAAGAAGAAATTACCATATATGCAGGTATATAAGACAGACATTTAATTTTTTTTTTTTTTTAAATATTCAAACATTACACTGCATCCAATGTGCTGGTATTATGACTAGGGGGCCACCTACCAACACTCAGTATGGAGAGTCATGAAGTTCAGATGAGTTGCAGTGAGTGGTAGTCCTCTAAATACTCTTCTAAACCATTTGTATAGTCCTTCAAATATGCTTTTAAACCATTTGCCTTATAATCCTCCAAATATTCTTCTAAACCATTTGCCTTATTGTCTGGTATATATGGTAGCTGAAAATTTATAGAACCATTGATTTTTAATGTTTTTCACTATATCTTTTGATTTTATCATTTCTACTTACAGGAAATCCCTACAAATCATCCAGAAAAAGTGTATGTTGCTGGATCTGGTACAAAGAATAGATACAAAACTATGATACCAAGTAAGTTATTTGATTTTATTTACTGAGTTCTGGCTTGAAATTCTTTTGATTGGAAACCATTATGGCAACGGACTGGTCATGCTGCAAGAATGTCAAACAACCGATGGCCATCACAACTCGCAATGTTGATCACCAAAGATCATATGCAAAACAGTAGCCAGCAAAATATAAGATAGCATGACAAAGTAGTCAAGTTCAAAAAGTATTGGTTCTGTGACACTCATGAGGTCTGGGGAAGTTCTATGTCCAATGACAGACACTAAAAGCATAGAGGCTGCATCAATGGAGCTAGAGGGCTGAAAATTTAAGCATTAACTCCTTATTATGTCCAGGAAAAAAAATTCTGTTTTTTTTAATCGATGCCTCATTGGTAACCACCTGTCTTCTATAAAAGCTTACCTAGGACGGTGCCCTGGAAAGACTGGAAGGATGACTTTTTGGGTGCGGATCTATAGTCTTGTGATACTGACCAATGCTAGCATTGATAAAAATGGTAAATTTTGTAACAAGACTATAACTCAGTTTCTTACATCAATGTTTTTAAATTAAATATGTCTAAAGAAAGTGTCTGATAATGATGAAAAATTTTATGAAAATGTTAAATTTCATATTGAGACTGTAATTCAATTTTCTACGCAAATGTTTTTAAATTAAGTATGATTATAAACAGTTTGTTTTTTTTTCTCTTTTTTTTTTACATTTGATCTTTGAAATAAGAGCCAATTGGATTAGGGCAAAAAGTTAGCTCATTCAAAGTAATATTTATTGTATCTTTTTTTTTTCCAGATTTAAGATACCTATGAATTTTTTCAAAGTCAGCAAAAACACTGCCCTCTTTGAGATTTAAGCAAACTCAAAGAGAAAGTCTTTCTCCGGGCAACATGTTTTTCTCCAACTTCTGCATAAATGTATATATGCTATTATATTTATACTCTCTTCCTGTTAGATCAATATTTTTTTTTTTTTTTAGTTTTGAAGTCAGGCAATTTACAAACATGTGCATTAGACAAAATCTGAGTTCGGGAAATAAGCCTCAGTTAAGTGTCTGCCTAAGCCACAACTCTATGCTAAGAATGTTGATGCAATTCCCTTTGATGTTATTAGTTAGAAGAATTTTTTCCATGCTAGATGTTTGTTCAATTTGAAGTTCCAGATGTTTTCAATCTTTGCCTTCATAATTTTTAGCTCATTTCCTTTCTTTACTTACTTAAATGCATTCTTTTTTATCCTTTTTTTTCTAGTGTTTTACTGGAAAATATTTTGCATTATTTATGAATCTTGCATGAATTCATTAAAAAGATTCAGGTTTTTAAAATCAATATCAACTTGATAAACTTATTGTCTATCTAGCTCACCATCTTTCAGACTGTTTTAATGCATCTAAGTCTATGATTGGACAATTTTATTCTCTCATTCTATTTTACTTTATGATTTTCTGCTTTGATCTGTTTAATTTCATTTTGTTAGTCTGGTTTCATCTACCAAATTATTTATCAGATTCGGTCTCAGTCTTTCCATTTTCTGTCACTCTGATTTCTACTATTTCTTTTCCTTCTTATCTAAACACCCAGTTATGCCAAAATGTGTCTGATTCTGTTTAATGATAAAAATTGAGGTAAATCTGTCTAGTGCTAGAATCAGGTTAAAGGTTTAGAAAAAAAAATCTGATTCCTCTGCCAGACAGCCAAGCCCTGTTGAAATTGGCACTACACAATCATCAGGATTCTTTCATACATTTGCAAAATCTACAATACCTAAGTGGTATAAATGTCTCTTAACCTTGACATTCTTTTTTTTGTATATTAATGCAGATGTTTTTGCTTTTCCATCTGATTCAGTCAGAATCTATATTGGCTTTAAAAACTCACAATCATATCAACCAATATCAATTTGTATTGATCTAGATTTGTTATCTGCCTTTTCTGCTAATATCAATATCACAGAATCAAAGATTGAAATACTATTACTTGTAAATTTCACTGCTGTGAAAAAAAAGGTTATTTTTAAGACCGTGAATCACTAAACATCCAACTCTTACACTTTCAGGTATATTTTAGTTTGAGGTTAGAAATTATAACTTGATGAGATGCTATACCTTGCCATAGGAGAATGTAGATTAGTTCTAATAATGATTGAAACTTCCACAGAATATTTTGAGACTTGCACTGCATCTCCCTCAATCCTAAGCGACAGTCATGCAACTGGCATCGATTAAAAGTAGGTGTATTTTTTTTTAGCTAAAAATCAAGTTATCTCTAGCTTCGTTTTTCTAGAAGACCTTGAAGAGTCAAGTGATCTGTAATCAGGACCTGGTACCACTAAATATTCAACACACCATTTTTTGGTTATAACTGATTTGAACTGCAACCAAAGTCATCAATTCTGTGAATGCCAAATAGTTTTTCTTTCAGACTAAATTTGAATAGGTTAATAGGGTTCATAAGAAAGGAAAGATATTGATGATAGGTGAAGAAAGAGGATTATTTTTTTATCTCTTACATCATATTATGTCATATTATTCTTTTTTTAAATCCATTCTTGAAATATAAAAACAACAGAAAGTTCAAGAAATAAATAAAGAGAAGAAAGTGAAAGAGAAAGAAAGCAGACTATACAGTGTTTATAATTAATGTATACACTTCATACATATATATATATATATATATATATATATATATATATATATATATATATATTTATAACTTTTTTTATTTCCCAATGAATTAATAGATAGTTATGTGCAGACTGAGATAGATTGATTTTGAACAATATGTTTTGTCTTATTTTTTATGCAGTGATTATTTATTTTTGTTTTGGGTGTTTTAACAGGGATCACCTTGAAGAATCATTTGGAAACATATAGTCTTATTACAGGAACAAATGTTGACAAAAATTGTGTGTACAATTAGAAACAAATAGTTTTATTACAGAAAAAATTGATGACAAAATCTGTACATACAACTTGCAGAGTCTGTTCTTTTTCTTGTTTTGAGAGAAAACAAAAGGATATCCTTGTCAATCATTAAACTAATTTAGTGCTGTAAATGCAGTGCACTGTCATTGTGAAAGTAGTCTGATAGTTCTGACAAGACTAAGACAATGCATGTAGTTAGGAAATATCTCAAATAATTTGATTATTAGATCTTTACACTTTTTGTCTCTTTTTGATGGGAGGTGCAAATTTGGTTTAACTCTACTGAAGCAAATTGAAAAGATACAAAAAAAATAAAATGATCAGAGAAAAGATAACAAATATTATGAAATTGTTTGCTCTGACTTTTGAATTGACATAAATGTCTAAGGATGATTTTAGGATTGATAATTATTCTTTCAAACCTTTTGTATCATTTATTCCTTCACACAATATGAAAACGTATGAAAGCAGTAAAAATTGTCACTGATAAGTTTTTCATTCCTCTATTGAATAATCTGATAGCAAAAGAAAATAGTGCTCATCTACAACTAATATAGATGTTAATGTTCCAGACAACTACATCCATATTCTTATCAACCTTTGTCTTATTCTTGTTTTTTCAGATGAACACAGTCGAGTAATTTTACCCAATTATGAAGGAGATCCACTTTCTTCTTACATTAATGCCAATTATATACGGGTAACTTTTTCTGCTTCATTCTATTGCATTTTTTTTTTTTTTTTGCTTTTCAATAAGCTTTGCTTTAGTTATATTTTTCTTTCAAAGTAGATAACACTGGAATACAGTCTAAATATTTTGGAGACAAGAATAGACAATATTGATTAATTTATTTAGTGGCAACAAAGAAATTGTCTCTATTGAAATGTTTATAATTATTCTTTTAATTTTTGGACACTGTCCTTCCGATGTAGATGAATAGAAACAATACATGCAGACAATAGGAAGAAAAAATATTGAAATAGAGAAAAAAAAGAAGGAAAAAACTTTCCAGAAGATGGAATATGAGTAAATGTCAGTTCAATCGTTGATAATATATATGAGGGTGTATCAATAAATCCGTAGCCTGACACATAGATATTAACTGAATTTTCATCTGAAATTTTCTCTGCATAATGTTCAATCTTTGTGATTAATGGAGGAACAGTGGGTTGTGCATTGACAAGGAAGGAGATTATGTTGAAAATGAAATATTTTTGTGTAAAATAAATGCATTTTCCATCATTAGGCTTATTGATGTGCCTACCTACAGAATAGTTAAATGGACTCTATATACTGCTATGCAAGAAATAAATGAATAGTATTGATAAGCACACACACACACGCACAAGAATAATTTCAATATGTTGTATGTTTGGGTTTTTTTTTTTCTAATTCATTACATGTTTGAATAATATATACATATGTATCACTATATATATCTCAAGCTGGAAAATATTAGGTTAGAAAGGTCAATGCATGGAGTCCTACTGTGGTTTATTATTTAGAACAATACGAAGATATTAATCTGACAAATTTCACTGGGTGACTCTTTTTAAAATGAAACAATAACCCAAGGCTTTACCTACATAAGGTGCTACCCAAAAGTTTGGAGAATTTGACCATTAAAAAAAAGAACCATAAATTTAATGATGCACCCACCATCTGTGGTAGTAGTAGCAGGAAAAGGAGGAGGAAGATGAAGAGGACTAAGCTTAATAATAATCCAGCATGATATGGCTGAGAGAATTGATATTCAGTGTCAATAGTTATGATAATAGTGGCGGGAGGAGGAGACAGAAAAGTAAGATGAGGTTGGACCCAGTTTCATATCAATCTAACATGATATAGCTCAGAAAATTGATATTTGCCCTCATCACAAGTTGCAGTAATAGTAGCAGGAAGAGGGGGAGATGAGGATGGTTCAACTGAAGGTCTGGACCAATATGATATGGTTCGGAAAATTGATATTTAACATATTAGGGACTGACCAACCAAAAAGTGTCTTATAGAGATGTGTGAATGCATCTAAAGAATTAATTTACCTAACGCCTAAATTCTAGAAGTAGTGCCTTTGGGCTTATATACCATAATCTCAAAGAGTTGTAGCAAAACTTTACACTACATTTTATTTGTACCTGCTGTTTAAATCCATAGAACTTTTGGGTAGAACCTCGTATTTTCACTATCCCAACTTAAATTCATATAAGTATAAAACACAAAGAAAATAATGAGTTTAGAAGCTGTCCATGCTTTTCTTAGAAAAGAAAAATATAGTAAAAGAATTAATGAAATTAAATTCTCACTTTGAAATTTGGTTGTTTTGCTTCCTCATGAAATTATCATCTCTTTTTTTTTTTCTCCAGGGCTATGAAGTCGAGGCCTGTGCTTACATTGCCACACAAGGTCCCATGGCGCATACCATTGTGGACTTTTGGAGGATGGTATGGCATGAGAAATCTCCAATTATTGTCATGATAACAAAACTGAAAGAGAAGAACCAGGTAAGTAGAGAAAAACAAATGCAGAAAGAACTTTAATCACAATGATGTAACTCTGATAGATTTTTACCTTTCATAATTATCATGATTTCCAGACCAGATGGATGCAGATGTAGTACCATGGCTGATTGGGGCTTTGCCCCCTGAGACTGGGTACTGCTCTGTGTTGTCAAGTCCAAGAGTCTCAGGATTCGTCCTGAGACCTCAAGACCTCAAGACCAGTGCTCATATGTCCTATATGATAATAGTTTTCGAGTCATCCTACCCACACATTCACGTGTGTGGTATCCCCACATTAAACCAACCATGTGTCACACCCTGTATTCATGGGTGTTTAGACTGGTAGGATAACTATTATGATTTTCATTTATTTTCAGATTTATTTTGGTTATCTTAAGAATGGAGTACTGCCTGTTGAGGATCTAGGGTGATTTTGAGGATTAATAAATTACTGCATTCCTAATATCTGACACTTTCAAATAGTTCTTTGTAATGAAGAATATACAAGAACAATGGTTCCAATCTTTCTGATTCAGGGAGATAAAAAAAAAAAAAATTAATTACAACCAAGCCCAGATCCAGGCAGAGGTAGGGGTCTACTTGGGCGAGTAGGCAGGGACTGCGATTTTGAGGGGGCCCACACCAGGGTTTATAAATCATTCTAGTTCTTTCATTTTGTTCAGTTACTCATAAGTACATCGTATACACTACACGTCTATGTATATACCCATATGTAAATCATATGTATTTAGCACTGATTATAAAAATACCTAGTGAGCAGTTTAAAATTGGGCCTTACCAGCTCTGACTAGCCCTGATTACGACTAGTTAAATCCAATATTTACTCCATGCGGATAATGGCACAAAAGTTGCTATTAAGTTATCATACATCTAAAAAATGAAATGTTTCAGCGATTTTGGAATCTTCTATTTTCTCTGTTGAAATGGCCGTATCTGGCCAACAAAATTATGTCTGTGATATAAAAAACAACTCAAAAGATTGCTTCCCCTTCATTGAGTATCAAAAATACAGATTAATTCGGAGAGTAGGTGTGCAGCTTAGATAAAACAAGCAGTGCTATTGATCTGAGATTCAAGCCAGAACAACTTCCCAACCTTCTCAAAACTGGGTTAATTCTGTTATCCATATGCCACAGAGAGAAGAGGGAAAAATGTCAAATAATCTTGAGTAACATCAGATTTGCCATTTGAAAATTCACAATAAATGACTGTCTCTGCCATCTTAGTTTAAGAATTGAATCTTGAAAGACCAAATAATAGGATATCCATACAGTCAGGTAAAGAATAATCAAACAGCCTAATTTAAATTAGACTTGGTCTTATTTTTTTCTTAAAATTCAACTCTTCTAAAATAGAAGAAAATGATAATAGATACTGAATTCATTCTTTTGTTTGAAAAATATCCAGAATATTGGTCCTATTTTGAATCCAATCATCTATTTTTGCATCACAATTTATTGATAGATTTTAAAGGAACCATTCATGTACACAGATATAAGATTAGTGAATGAAATTTGTTAGACCTTTCTAGGTATTCATTTCCCCTTTAGCTAATATATAATTGTGTTAAGGTTAGTACAGTTATTATCATGTATGATATAAGAATTACCATACACCTGATATAGGTTGAAATTGTTGAGGATGATGTACTGAAATGTCCTGAGCTTATGTACACCTGTTGCCATAATTATAGTTCTTTGATAATAATCTTGCAAGTTTGTCTGTTATTCAGAGTATTGTATTTCTGTATGAGTAATGTTTTTAGACAATTTAAACAATGTTGCCTATGGCCACAACAACTCATTCCAGTCTCCTAGTTATGTGTTTCTGGTTTGAGCTTCCTATCTGTACTACAGGTAGTATATTAGATATTTTGCAACCTTTGGAAACTTCTTGTTTAATGAGTCTTAATAACCAACAAATGCATAATTATCTGTATATTATAAAAATGATTCTTTTATTTTGATGTGTTTTGGGGGGGGGGTTAATAATTTGAATAGATTTTTATTATGGGAGGAATAGGTAAAACTGAAATAATGAATGAAGAGAAATAGATGTATTACCGAGAGAAAAAAAAAACAAGTTCCCTGCTATTTTTGCCTTTGGGACATCTTGATGCACTACCAAATGTGGAACTGGCTAAAGCTGCCTGAAATCTCTGTGGGGTCAAACAGCATCAAGTGGAAATTACTTGTTGACCCCAGAAGGTGTTGATGCCACCACTGCATATAAAATTAGCCCTTATGAAACAATTTGTCACAGCCATGGATTAGGAGTTTGAAATCTTCAAGTACCTTCTCTAAGCTGTCTAAGGCAAAATTGGTAAATTACAAAATATCAATATTTTGATCACAAAAACTGAGTTTGAAGGAATTAATAGCCATTTTCTATTCTTTTTAGAAAATCAGAAAATAATACTTCTTATCAAGGAAAAAAAAAAATTGCATGGTGTTATACATAATTCACTCTGTAGAAAAATAATTTATGGCTTTACTACATTTTTTGTTTTTTTACAAGAGTAAAAATTAGTACATAACATCTATTTTACTTTGGTGACTTCTCAAATATTTCCAAATGTCAATTCAAACATTAATTTTCTCAATTCTTTTATATAAAAAAAAAAGCCCCCGCTTGTTCATACTTTCAAATATAATATCATTCAGCATAGCCTTTGTTAAGTTCAGGAGTTAGTCATTTTTTTTTTTTTTACTAAGACATTTCAACTATTTTCAAAATGTTAAATTTACTAACAGCTGCACAGCTGCTTCTATGTATGAAATAGTAATACATGTTTATTTATTTCTGTACAGAGTAAGTGTGAAAACTATCTTCCTGAAAAGATTGGTGGCTACGGGGATATTGAAGTGACAGTAGACAAAGTGGCCCAACGACCAGGATACCTAATGCATTTCTTGACACTGAGAGTAAGTAAGACGGTTTATTGCTTGGCTGCCATTTTGAACATGCTTATTTGCTTATGTTTAAATGGATACAAGAAATACAAAAATACAAAGCAGACAATATTAACCCTTTTGTATGTAGGACGTACATTTAAAATTATGTAGTATTTTCTTAGATTTCATTCATTTCAGATAAAATCGAAATATAACCCTTTGTATATACATATGTATAATTAATCTGAATCCTATGATTTTTATCACTAAACACCTAATCTCTCTGCTACAAATACTAAATGGGTTTTCCCATGATGCCACATTTTTCAGCTAATATCTTCTGCTGTCTTCCATTTGTCTGAATGTTGTCCAGTACATAGAATTTTTTTTTCATCTTGTCACCTTACTTGGAATAATTCACAGATCTTATACTTCCACATATTAGTATGTAGCTTTAATGCTCTGATCCATACATAAAACATACTCACATTTTGGGATATTGGACAATATTCAAGAATGCCACAGACATCTAAAGATAGCTGAAAAACAAAAAATGTGGTTTAGAAAAACAGCAACAAAAATGACGTTATTAATCCAGATAATTCGTATAATGATGACAATACTTCATCTCAGACACTATGGATTAATTTGATACAAGGTTTCATTATGAAATGAAGAGTTTTCATTATTAATTTTCTACTAGTTTTCTTTGATTAATTGTTGTTTTTGTTATAGATAGATGTTGGATCTCATTATTTTTATCGATATTTTTTAAATGTAAAATAATCAAATTACACATATTTTGAAAATTTTCTGATTCCAAGTACAATATAAGTTTATGAACTTACTATAAAAAATTTTTGCCTTGTTTTGATTTTGAATACAAGCTAGCAATTATGTACTTAATTCAAAATTATATTGTCTTTGTGTTTTGATTTTAAATACAATATAAAAATGTCAGACAATTTAGTATATATCCTGGTATCTTGTTATGTGCTGACTCCTCTTGAATTATTTCTTCATTCCAATTTCTCACTTGAAAATTAATAAAGATTGTATTTGTAGAAAATTTAGCAAGAACTGAACTCACTCTCAATGTTAATTTCTGTGCTACCATATGCTCTCATGACTCTTAGATGAATAACTTGTTCAAGTGAACCTTCTGGCTGATCCAGTTCAACGCTAAGAATGGATTTTGATTTATCTAGAAAAGTTTGTCCATGCTCATTGTAATAATTATGATTTCTATAAATTCAGCCATGTTTATAAATATTATTATGACAATTTTTTAAAATTTAATATTTCCAGTCAAAGGGAGAGACCCATAAAGTAGTCCACTATTGGTATACAGCCTGGCCTGACCACAAACCCCCAGATTCACCAAAGATGATCTTGGACTTAGTAAGGGAAGTAGAATTGAGGCGTTACCAAGATGATGGGGTCACCCCTAAAGGGCCAGTCACTGTGCATTGCAGGTAAGGAGAATTTCTTTCATTTAATGTGTTAAAGTACATGCTTAAGAAAAACAATATTTTCCTGTGTAAATTTTTATGATATTACATAAAAATGATGTCATTTTGTTTCATTTAAACAATGTTTAATGCATCTAGATTTTGATGTTCAAATTTGTAAGAATTTTTTCAAAAATTCAACAATCAATGATACTATTCAATATTTGACAATAAACTCAGAATTATATCAAATCTTTTGCTTTGGATTAGCAAAGTGTCTCATCAGATAAATGAAGAATATAATGTCTTATATTCATTTGCTTGATCTCATTAAGCATGTAGGAGTCAAACCATATTCATCTTATAATATGAATTCTTAGAATTTGGTTGGTTTTTCTAAAAGAAAAAAATGGTTTAATTTCTCTTTACCAAGCAGAGAAGTGTGTATGTATTATTGTAGACATCATGTGATTTTGAATAGATTTGCGACCCTTTTCTATTTGGCATAGAAATATAGACAAGTAATAAGCTTAAAGTTCGGTAAAAGAGAGGATTTAGATTTGGACTTTTTTTTTAATCTGTGAAAGAAAATCATCAGATTTGTATGCTAGATCATTGAAGTATCAGAAGTTTTGTTAGAAACTGTAAACCAAAACTGTCAACACAGGTTTCTCCAGTTTTCAAGATGATCTTGCTAGCTATGAATCTATCACACATGCAGACTGTACCAATGGAGTGAGAGGACTCAAACTTTAAACATTTGCTTCTTATTACGTCAAAGAAGAATAAAAAATCTTCTCTCAATCTCCCCTCCCCCACCCAAGAGATAAGCTTTTAGTGAGAGGTTCAATTTTCAATTATTGTTTTTTTTTTGAGAATTTGGACTTTTTTAAGTGATCACTGCCCAATAAAATGGGAGAAAATTAACCTTTACACAAAGACTTGGGCTGCACAACGGTTTCTATTGAATGACTAACCAGACCCATTTTTTGTTTTGTTTTTCATTTACTCTCATTTTGTTATTTTTTTGTTCTCCCCCAGTGCTGGCATCGGACGAACTGGCTGTTTTATTGCTATCAGTATTGGAATCCGACAATTACGTGAAGAACATTCAGTCGATGTGTTAGGCATTGTGTGCAGCATGCGAATGGACAGGTAAGTAATGACCGTAGACGTTCTTACGTGATACAGTTTGGATTTTGCGGGGAAACTATCATTCTTCAATGTAATATGTATGTAACCTTTATTTTCATGTAACATGAGATCTTCAAAAATTGTCAAAACTTGTGATTTTTAACCTAATCGATGCTGGTCAGTTTATATGATTAGGTCTTTGGTGCATTTTTCAACTTCTCTACAAACACTAACATTATTTCAATCAAAGATAACTCTAGCATGAATAACAATTTAGGAATTTTTTCCAAAACTGGCAACAGCAGTAAAGTCAAGACAAGTAATTTTTAGAAATGGTAAAAAGTTCAGACATTCAATATTTTATATATTCCTTTTTAAATATAATAATGACAGTTGAAAGTAACAGTCGAAAACTTGAGAATCTAGAGAATACTGTATTATACAACTCCATGATAAATATCAGATTGAATGAATTAATCATTAATTTAAAGAATACAGCACTCACAAACAAATAGAAGTAAAAAGACATAGAGGAAATATATAAGTTCATGAGGTTTTTATGACAGCAGTGTCCAAGAGAGCTAATCCATGTTGCTTTTGCTCTATAAAGATTACACGCGTCTGTTCCGTTGGATATAATTTCATAGTAGCAACACTTCTTTTAATTCATAAAAGTATAAAAGATAATTTGATTCACACTTACCAGAGAATGATGCTTAACATTTTACTCTCGTTGGTTCTCTCTTCATTGAGTGTTCCATGAATGTAGCAAAGCTGACTTTCTTGAACAAATATCTGAAAGACAATTCAATATCACCTTGACTTTATTTTGAAGAGACATTTTCTAAAACAAATTTCAAAACGAAAGAAAAGTAAGAAGTATTAATTCATTTAGTCTTTCTTTCATTTTCAATTCTAATTATTATTTCAATCAGTGTAATTTCAAATGCTGGTAAGTGTTATCGTATATGAATCATTGAATGTAAAAACATCTCTGATTTAATCCCGAATTTTCCCTTTTTTTTTTTTTTATTATTTCAGAGGTGGAATGATACAAACACACGAACAGTATGAATTTATTCATCAGGCACTTTGTGAATACGAGAAAATGTTGGATGCTGGCGGAGACTGAACTGAAAACAAAAACTAAAAGGCAAAAATATAATGCTTGAAAGACGAAAAAAAAAAAAACAACTACCGTGTGGGTTTCTTTTCAGGAAAGAAAACGATAACCTACTAAAAGACATTGTTGTTTTATTGTTGGTGGCACCAACTCCCACTGACCGCTGGAATAATTGGGGGTTGGCTTGTTAGAATGGGTCAAACCACACTCTTCCTCCCTCCCTCCTCTCTTTCATACCTTTCCATTCCCTTCCCCTTTTTCTCCGAGCTGGTCTTGAGGCAGGCAGTTGAGTCAGTAACTATGGCTGCCTCTTCTTTTATTTTTCTGACCTCCAATGGACAGAATGCTGATTAGTTACTTGGAGGCTGGTCCTCTCTTCTGAATTGTTGATGTCATCATCAAAAGTTGCATGCTGCACCTCCTCCCTGTTGCTGAATCCTGCTCAATAGTTCAAGAACATGACTTGTCCTCACATGACCCCCTTCCTCTCATCCGGCGGAGAAGCAAGAACTGCAAGAATTTGTTTGGGGCATGGTTGCAAGGTTTTGTTGTTGTTGTTGTATCTGGGAAAAATTTGGTATTGAAAGAAATAAAAAGGGAAGTTTGGAAATGGAAAAGAAATGGGCGTAATTTGAAAGACATTCTTAGAAGAAAAAAAAATTAAATTGGACCAAACTATTTTTCATCTATTTGAAAATCTAAAAAAAAAAAAAAAAATTATTGACCAAAAAAATTATAATAGACAACTTGATATGACTTTAATGTATTTACTTATATTTATTTAAATGTTGAACAAATCAATGTCCTAAAAAAAAATGTTTATTTCATTTTTTTTTTTCTTTTTTTAAAACCAATTTAAAAACATAAGAAAAGTAAGAAGCAGGGATTTATTTGGCCTTCTCCCTCCCCTTCAAAGATTTTAATCCTGATTTTTTTTTTTTTTTTTTTTTTTAATTATCATTTTTAAACTTACACATGGATTTTTAAAAACACCCTCCTCCCTATTCCCACCCACAAGCAGACTGCTGAATTACATTGTCTAACATTTCACTTTTGTTTATTCGAAGTGTATAAATCCAAATCTTATATACTTTCAAAAATCCGTATACATCAATGTTTCTATGTTCATCTGTACGAGGCAATGTTTGTGTGAGTGTCAATACGCGTACATATACACATATATGCATTTGTATGTATGCATATATGAACATATGTACCACTGTATGCGTCAGCAGGAATGTATGAAAATATGTATGATTATTTTAAAAAACATTTAAACACCTATCCAGTTTGTTATTTTTTTATTCCATTTTTTTTCTCTTTTTTTTTTTCTAAATTTCATAATGAATTCTAAAGAGAATCAGCATAAAAAGGGAAAATTTGGTCTGATGGCTTTTGTTCCATCTTTAAATGTTTACTTAGACACATATATATATATATACATATATATATATATATATCTCAATATTCTCTGTCATGTTTTTTATTGTGATTTTATATGTACTGCGATTATAACTGAATTTTTTTTCTGTAGTTTTCATATTCACCTTATGATTAATAAACCAACACTCACTGCAGCATCTGTTCCCATTCGTCATCTGTAGAAGAACCTCTTCTCCCCACTTCACGTGAGAATTGGTTCAGTTAGTCTGTCTGTCTGTCAGTCAATTTATGTCAATCACTTGTAGCCCTTGTATATATGAAACTTTTTTTTAAAAGTCAATTGGTAATAAACAGCAAAAATGAAAATTTATTTGGTCTTACACATTTTGTACATATGCACATACACACACATGCATACTAACATACACACACACATACCTATAAATGTGTAGGTGATCTCATTAGGATTAAACCAATAATTGAATCATATTTCTTGAAACACCTATACACCTTATTTTAGAAATTGAAAAATAAAAGAGTTTATATGGCTTTGCATATTTGTGAATTATTATGAATATACGTATGATCTCTTATTCTCAATAATGGAATTGTATAAATTTTTTAAAATCTCAATTATAACAACAAAAAAAAGCAAAATACACTATTTGATTTTGTTGGATTTGTCATAAAATTGATTTCTGTATCAGAAGTTGATTTTAACTCAGAAAGAAAAAAAATCTTAAATCTGAAACAACATAACATAAAAAATGGAAAGTAAAAATTCGAAAAGAATTGATATTCACTGTTTACGCAACTGGATATTATCCTTTTCCCGAGATACAACACGCATAGAAATAACTACGATCAGAAAATATTTGGCAGTTTCAACACTTTTATATATAATAAACCTGTGTCAAGAACATTCATTTCTTCCTTTCCTCCTCTCCCCTCCATTATCCAATCATTATATACAAGTCATCCATTTTGTACACATGATGTTCTGAAACTAACCTATCCTTATTTTCAGGAGCATTATTGCTAAATGGATTCTTTAACAAATTATATATTGCTCCATCATATTTTTTTCATATTAATTGTATCTGTTTTTTCACAATAAAAAGTTAATATAGAAAATAGAATGTGTAGATACAATTTATGCGAATTTAAATTTGTGCAATATGATATATAAAAAAAATAGCTCATTTGATATGCATAATTTGAAAAAATGCATTCCTACAGGAAAAATCAGCCATGAATACATTCCTATCATGAAATGGAACCGCCCTCTTATATGTATGAATGTACATACATACACACCCCAATATATATATATATCTTTCTTTCTCTCCTTAGGGTGTTCCTAGGGAACTATTTTCCTAAAATATCTGCTTTTTTCTTTCTTGAAACAATGAAATGATATTTTTTACTGGAAGTTTTTTTTTTATCTTTGGAAAAAATCTTTTAATCTATAACAATTCTTCCCCACCATAAAGTTGAAATAATGCAGACTTTTACAAACTCATTATTTGTTGAGCTAAACAAAATTAAGTCTATCTATATGCATATACATCATTCCTAACATTATATATATATATATATATATATATATATATATACATACACACACACAGATCTTTGCAAACCTATGAAAATATGTTGACATATACACCTATATTTACACACATACATTTGTGTATGTGCTCATGTTTGTATTGCTTTGAGCTTTAGATTTTTGTTTTCATGTGATCTACCCTGATGCCATGAAAATATCTCCATTTTAAAATTAGGTAAAAAATTTGACTCCACAAGAAAAACTAGTTGAAACCAGAATTTCAAAATAGCCAAATTCAAAATCAGTGCAATTTAAACATTTATGAAAATGTTCATTGATTTAAGGATTTGTAAATATATTCAAAAAATTAAAAGAAATAAACATTTTCTGAAATTTGAAATCTGCTCAGTCAAATAACTATGTGCCAGGATTATGAGTCAAAAAAAAAAATGATCTCATAAATTTTTGATTAATTATACCTGTTCCTGAAATTCAAAAAAAAATTGGTTGGAAAATTGGTTAAAATATTTAAGAAAAAAAAAAAATTTTTTAAATTTGATATGTATAATAGGAAGTGGATTCGCTACACAAACAAGTTTATATTTCTGCCCTCTCTGGGCCTCATCAGGCAAAAGAAACAAACTTTTTTGTGTAACGAATCCACTTCATATTATAATTCCGGCAGTACTCTAAAACAACTTGACTCTCGGAGTATAAAGTTGAATATATCGAGCACTCCATGGAATAAATCCATCACATATCAGACATTGCTTTATATTATGCTATATTGCGAACCTGATCCGTACTATATATATATATGTATATATATATATATATATATTATATATCCACAAAAAAAAGGAAAAAAATTCAAACTTTCAAATTAGAGGCTAAAATTTATTAAAAAGAAATCCCATCCCCCTCAAGTTTTAAAAAATATGGCAAAGATTTTTTTCATTATTGCAAAATTATAATTGAGTGATGCTAGCAAGTATAAAAGTATAATAATTTTATGGCAACTTGATTATTTCAATTTATGTACATTCACACATGAAAAGAATATGTAAGCAAGAAAATTTGAAAAAAAAAAACCTTTGTTTTTTTTCGGAGTTAAAAACTTATACAAACAATTAATGTATGGAACAGTCTGCTTACATTATTGCTTATATTACACAATGTGTATGTAGATACCTGGACTCTGAAATCATATGAGCTTTAGTCTCCTCTCTTGTCTATATTCTTATGTATACAATAATTGCATAGAAACTACTTGAAGAATCTGTTTACATCTTCAATTTATGTGCAAAATGTACCTGCAATTTTTTTTTTTTTTCCAAAAATTAAGTTGTTACAAAATTTGAATTGTTACCTTATCTCTCCTGTGAAATATGTTGCTTGCTAACTACAATGTTCTAGCATTGTGATATTCTCAATTCTTCACCAATGAGTTTCTTGTACTATTTTACGGAAAATAAACCCAATAACTAATGTTAGAGAAATTTGCAATGTAGTTATCACCAAAAAACAAAAACAAAAAAAAAAATCACTTATTAATTCACATATCCAGCAGTCTGTGTTCTATAGGCGTTACTTTGCAATCACAAAGTGCTCTGTTGCTGAGATATTCAGTAAAGTAGCTATATCTACCCAGTCACTAATGAGAAATTTGTATCTTGTCTTATCTATGCATAGATTTATACTTCAATTTAATAACTACCAATCTGTTATAGTTGAATAATTCAGTGTCATTGTGAGTAATGAATACTCTTTTGTCTAAATAAAAATCTGTCAGATGTCTATGTGCTAAAGTCTGAACAAGAGAAAATATCATACATACATATATATATATGTATATATAAATATATATATACACACACACCTATGGATGTGTGTGTATATATATATATATACATATATACACACGTATATATATACACACACACACCTGTGGATGTATACATACTGAAATTTATTTTTATACGTGTATATTTCCACACATACATACACACACATTTGTTCACTTTGAATTTTTGTTTCCATGGAATCCTTCTGTCATAAGTAAGTTTTATTGTTTTTTTTAATAAAAATGACTCACTACACTTAAGGCAATGCATTACCCACAATAGCAAAAGTATTATGTCGCAGCTGATCTTAAACCATACAACTAATGTCCACTGCATTCTTTTATTTTTCAAATAATATTTAAACATTCAAAATTGAATTAAATTGCATCTAATTTTTCTACTTGAAACTTTCCATTGTTTCACGTTTTGTTGAAATTATTTATACATATATCCACAACCCAATTTTCCCTCCTTTAAATGTCCAATTCAACATTTAATATCAACAGGTAATTTTGAACACATACTGTTCTCATTATGCGGGTATATAAAAGATGCTTTGGCAATTCTTAATATACACTACATAGATGTTAATAGATGTGTGTCTGCTGCTAATATTGAAACAACTTATCATTAATGCTGTTTTAGATTTTCCTTCCTTCCAGCCAATGCCAGTATTTGTTTTATTTGGGTTATATCCAGCCATAACCTTTCTCTTCTTCAATCCAGCTCCATCCATAGAATGTTTAATCTCTTACAATCCGACCCCTTTATAATTTATAACATTCCATTATAATTTGTACGCTATTATTCATTATATATTACGTTTTATAATATAGAATCTATTATTGTATGTATTTTCACCTGCGATTGGTCTCTTCATCCACTGTTATTTATTTACTTAGTGTGGATTATGTCCGAAGTTTAGAAAAAAGTTCTATACCAGAACTTTCCAGAAACAAAATTTGGTTCTCCTCACAATGCCCCCTACCTCTCCCCAAAGCCATTCTTGCCTCTTGTCTTGGCTGAAAACCTCTCGTAATTACTACCCAAGTAACGTATCACCAATATATGGCCCCCTACTTGTTTCTTGCAATTTTCAATAAAACCAAAACTTACTTGGCTGTTCTTTGTAACATTATCCAAAGGCATCTTTACACCAGTAAAGATTCAGTTTACTTCTTTCCCTAGAAGAAATATCATCACAAAAGAAATGCAGCTATGAGCTAATTAACAATATATTTGATAATGCATATTGTTGGATTTTCCTATTTTGTGTAATCAAATAGTATTAACGTAGACAATCAGAATATTTTTTTTTCATATATATATTAGGGCTCTATAGAAAAAAGACAATTTGGGTTATATGACTATTTCCCCTGTATACTGAACCCACTATATAAAAATACTTTTTGAAACTTCACTTGTAGATACAATGGACAGATCTTAGTTCTAAATTTTTTGGGTTCATATTTTGAGATAACCGAGAGGATTCTTATACTTGTGAAGAATTAGACTCACAAAAGTCAATACCAACTATATAGATACAGACGTTAGTTCATTCATTCTTAATTAGGTCCAGTACTCTATGAGGCTGAAATCATTATTATTATCATTGATTGATTGGTACTTTTACATCTATAAACCTCTGACCCATCTGGGATTTCTTTTAGCTGTAGTCAACACTCCAAGAAAAAATATATCAATGTTTGGATTTGCTGTTTCAATTCTCAGAGACTTGCAGAAAACAGTGGTAGTTTTTCATTGTCATTGTGAAAGCACTTGTGCATAATTTCATAGAGTACATTTATGCATATATATATATATATATATATATATATATATATATATATATATATATATATATATAATGTTTGTTAATATAACTGTTTTGTTTTTAAAATCCTCAAAACTGTTATATGGTAAACAACTGATGATCCCAACAAGAGAAAAATTTACACATAGTACTATAATAACAAAGTATATGTAAAACATTAAAAAAAAAAAAAAACTCTGAAGAAAATGACATAAATTACATTAACAGATAATGGAAAATGACTGACTAAAGTGACACAAAAAATGTTTTTCAATGTGTTCTGTGTTTAAAGCTGTAAAGCTTTCTAGATTATATATATATAATGTACTCTGTTCTTAACATAAATTTTCCACTGCTAAATAAATGTAGTTTTTCATCTCTAATCCTTTCCAAATAAAATTACCCTTATTAGATGAAGGTATTATCAATACTCTTTAGTACTTGTACTACACTCTTCCTTTTTAAAGCCTCTTCACTTGGCAATAAAATATTTTCCACTTTCCTCAATTTTCTACTTCTATTAACATTGCAAGACAGAATACTATTTTAATTGTGATTATTTTTGCATCAGAATATCAAAATTGTATTTGAATATTAGAATACTAAAATCAAACCATTGCAGCTTTAATATAATAATAATTTCTCTTTTTCTCCATTGAGGATCAAATCAGAATAGTCATAAAACAGTGAAAATACTACCATCAATGGAGGTCTCTTGATTCAATTTGGTGTACAAATCAGTGTTCATTTCAGAACGCTGATATTCCATATTAAAACTAGAAAATGCTTCCAACTTACCTTATTTTTAAATTCATTTGAAATACCATATATCATATACTCTTTGTATGTTATGATATGAAATGGAATATTAGAATAATATGAAGAGTATTTAAATGAGATTTTCCCTATTTCATCTTTTATTGAACTCTTTCTTCTAATATTATCAAGAATCACTATAAAGAGGTAGAAAAGCTATTGTCAAATGGAATGTTTCAGATACTGTCTATAATTTTGGAAGAAGTCATTATCATTCTAAGAGATTTGGGGGCTATTGGACTCATTCTTTGTGTTATGTTTCAGTTGAACCAGGAAAGGCTGAAGAATTGATCAGCTAAAAAGTTGTTATAACAAAAAAATAAGAAAGAGTTCAATAGTCCAAACCTTTCTTGAAATAGAAATGTTTCAGATTAGGACATATTTTCTTTATTAGTTTGCTAGAATAAAATCATTTATGGAAGCCAAGGCAGCAGGCTTTTTTCAACAACAGTCATCTTTAGTATAACTTTGATTTTGGAAAAAAAATTTTCATTTTGTTGATAAAAATGAATATTAGATTGATTTCATCTAAATACCATACTCTTATCTGTACCGGGGCCAATTTTCTCTAGAAAATTAGAAATTTGAATTAGAATATTTTCAAGTCCTTCAAAAACATTTTCTTCATTCAATATCACTTTCCTATCTCTACTTTTTATTAATAAGAGGGTGTGAAAGTAAAAAGCAAAAAAAAATATACAGCTATTTGTTAAGAAGAAAATGTACTAGTATGATTTACTTAAAATCATACCTATCAGACAATTTCAAAACCTGAAATGAAAATTCAAAAAACATGCTTGATCAAAGATTGATCATGGTATATTTTCTGAATCCTAGAGTGCAGTTCTAACAAGAATGTAAATAGACAATGAAACTTTGACAAAATCCGCCATGTTTTCTTGCTTGTTGAACAGATATTGATGACCTACATGTTTTTCAGAATCATTTTTCCTCTATAACTTGCTATAGGTGTTCAAAGTTGTTTCTTTAAAAGCTATTTGTTAGTAATGAGTCATATTTCCAGTATTGCTTATCTGTCTGTATTCAGCAGAGAATTCCACTTTATTCACATAGGCTTCTATATTTTTTTGAGAGAAAAATAATAAATTCTCTTCAATAGTGGATCATTCACCAAAGAAAAGGAAACTAAATAAGTACCCTTCCAGTCATTTTCATGAGGCGGTAGAGTAAATGTCAGACAAATATTTACGGTGTTAAATGATCAAACATTCCCCACACCTACTTCTAATAATAAATTGACAGAAATATACTTCTTACAAAGTGTTTGTTTTTTTTTTATCCCTAGCAATCATACTTATTAAAGTCTTTAAGCCTCCTATAATCAAATACCCTTATATTACATACAAATAAATACAAGCTCAAAGGTTATTTGATCACTGAAAAATACAAGTACTAAATTATGCATGTCATTTTTCTACTCAACCCTATTGTTTGTTTTTTTTAAATCTATACTTTATCATTTTTCAAAAGTGTTCCATAATTTCAAGATCTTTTCTTTGTATACTACTGTTGTGTTTAATATAAGTTAATCTTCCCTGTTTTATGTCAATTTATGGTTAGTATGTTATGTTCGTCCTTATAAGCGTTTGCAGATATGCGAAAAACTTCAAAGTTACCGTTTTTTTACATACCTTTCTATATCAGTATGATTTTATACTATTTTTTATGAAAAATGACTGTATAATATATGCTATCGACTAAAAATTACAAATATTCAAAAGCCAAAGTGAGTATAGATCTAAGTACATTGTCTTATTACCTATCATCTTATTTCCATAAATATCCATGTGTTTGCGTGTGTGTCATCATAGCTATTTACTTCTATCTCATCTTGACTTTCAGAAGATTTTTGTCTGTTCTTCTTTATTTTTATACATGTTTGTCTAGCTTAATTTATTCATATAATCTAACTTGGTTGTCCATGTCAACTTCTATTCATATCTTTCACACTTCATATATAATGCCTTTTTTTTTGTACCTTAGTAACTTGTTGTGTATTTTTTCCCTTCTGTTTCATATCTAATGACTGCAATTGAAAACCAACGAATTAAATTATTATTTCCACAACAAAAGAATTAGTACATTGTATTCTTTCTTTTTTTTTACCTCTCTTCTTTAAAATGGAGAGGAACATTCTTTAAGATGTTTTTGTTTTTTAGTCGGCTTTGAATGGATAAAATTATGTAAAAAGGATGATAAATTATGTGGATTATGGTATCGTCAATGGGATACACGTGAAAGGTATTTTGCTTCTTCAACTCAAATTGCTTGATTGTACTTTTTTTTACCTCTAGCATTCTGCTGAAAGAGCTCTTTCCAATAACATATGATAGTCTAATTCCTGTTTTTATTAATTTCTCATATATTTCTCTATATTGCCATTTTATTCAATTTTCACTGAAAAATTATTAAAATTATTATTATGAAATATATATTGAAGACATTTAATTTTGCTTTACACTCAAGCAGTCAGTGTCATCTGTTCGAGTATATATGCATGCATACATTTACATATATGTTATATACACATGTGATACGTGTGTGCATATTGTATCAATGTATACATGAGTCTATATCTATATGTATAATGTACATTTTTAAGAAATTACATATTATAAGCCAGTGAAAATTAAGAAATTATTTTTTTTTTTTTTCAAAATGAAAAAATACTTTTATCAAATGGAAAGAAAGAAATCCTGATAAATTGTTTTTTTTAAATAGTTATTTCCTTTTTTTTCAAATATATGTTCTTGTTCGGACATTTATTATTATTTCATTAATATAAATATTTTTTTCCTTATTCAACCTTTTTAATTTGGTCTTCTTTCCCCACTAATAGTACTTGCATTACAATAAAAATAGCAAACAGTCTTAAGCCTAAGGGAAATTAACTCATCGAAATTTTATTCAGACGTAAGCTTTTTAATTTTCTAACTTCATTGAAAACATGGCTTATTCATTTTCCTATATTGATGACATTTTCAGTATTCAAAGAATTCCTGGACTGCAAAATGTATTAAAAACAGTTTGACTGGTTGTTACTCACAAAGTACAAAAGTCTTTGTAACAAGATTTTAATCATATAACTATACGAAATGATCTTGATTTACAAGATATTCTGATATCAATACCTTGATTAAATCTGTCGAAAGGAAATAGCTAAATATCAAAAAATAAACCAAGTGAGGCATTTTACTCATACAACTTATGGTGCAACGGATTATATAATGATAATAACAATGACAGTCTTATTAGGCAAATTATGTTCTATCTAATGTCTAAAATGTCTGCCAGAATAATCTTTTCAATTCCCATTGGATAAATTTCTTTACTATTTCAATTCATGTAAATCACATTATCAGAGATATAATGTACAGTGGATACATGTATAGTGATAACATATATCTCTGTTTATGATAACATTTTTAGTGTTTATATTACAAATCTAAACAGAAGTACGAGGTGCTGTCCAAAAGTTCCAGCAAGTATGAGAGTGGATCTAATCATACGTAGTTGGCCTTCTGCCATCGGTCAGGGCCTACAGACCCTTTGGGTGTCAGTGTGCCAATAGTCATGTGCATAAGTTGATATGTTGCTGAGTTATGCTTACTGTTGTTGTTGAGGTGTTTTGGTAGTTTTTGCAATAGCTGATCTCACAGAGCAAAGAATATACATCAAGTTCTGCTTTAAGATCAAGAAAACAGCTACAGAAACTCACTGTTTTCTCCAGGAAGCCCTTGGTGACAATCCTATGTCACAAAACAGAACATTTTTTTCTGGTACATGCATTCCAAGGACGGATAAATATCCATCAAAGACAATGACCATTCTGGACAACCATTGATGAGCACAAAACCAGGAAACATCTGAAAAATGCACCAGGCTATCCTAGCGGATTGTAAACCAACTGTTTGTGGTATTGGAGGACTGTCATATGGTAGAGTTTGATGCATTTTGTCAGACGTGATGGGCATGAGACACTTTGCTGTGAAATTTGTGCCGAGACCAATAGCTTGTTATACAGCAGATCCTGGCTTCCAATAATATGATGGTCATTTCCCCTCCCCCTCTTTTCACTTTATCTCGCCCCCTGTGACTTTTTCTTGTTCCTTGACCTGAAATTCTGACTGAAAGGGTGTTGTTTTGATTCTATTGAAAAGACCCTGAAAAAAAAAAAAAAAATCGCAGGAGGTGTTCAAGACCCTCACGCTTGAAGCCTTTCAGGGATGCATGGAATCATGGAAAAAAATTGCTTGTACTGCTATATGTATTCCCAGGGGGACTACTTCAAAAGCAACAGTGAGAACTCCGAGCTCGGGTAGGTTATTTTACAGCAATGTTTAAATTACTGGAATTTTGGGGTTGCACCTCATTGTCTAAATACTAGGGTAAATTGTTTGCACATATCCAAAATTATGCTAGAATTCTAAGAAAACTCTACTTTAACCACAAGAAAAGAACCCGGGCTATGAAAAGTATCTATAGTTAATCAATAAATTTTTATGCATTTTCTTCAGAGTCACAATGTCTCAGACACAGCAAAGTTGACATGGTAAAAGATATTGTATTCTTGTATTTTAATTGCACCAAACTTAGAAAAGAGTTAACAAATAGTTGCAACATTTTTTTTTCTTGGATTCCTTTTTATAATGCCATTCATTTTTCTCTGTTGTTATGATTATAAAAATGTGTCAGACTTAGCTTAATTTAGCAAGATTTTAAAAAAAAAAAAAAAAAAAACTTTTCATGCAGTCAAGACATTCTGTTTTTTGGGAAAGCCGAGTGAGGGATAGCAAATTTTTGGCTTTTGCTACAAATAAATGTGCACTGTGAATCACTGTGAATACTTTGATAATAAAAAATGAAAGTTACTTCTTAGTGGGTCTCTGGCAGGACCAGAGAGTCAGTTTATATATATATTGTGGAAATATATCTATGTTTTTTTTAACACGATGTTTACCCATATTTACACACACATATCACAAATTAAGATACAAGGTTTTTTTTTATTTGTACCATTCCATATATTTTCTCTTTTGTTTTTATTTCTGCTGATGAATTGTTTGGTTTTCTTTAGGTTCCTGCTGCATCTGGTCTTTAGAAATTAATTGATACTTTTTTTTTCTCTTCATCTCTTCAACTAGAACACCATAGTCCAACACAGTCATAAAACTGAGAATCTGAGTTTGGGCTACTTGTTTGCCAATTCCAGTTGATGGGAGCGTTAATGAGTTTTCAGTGCTATAGCTAATGTTCCTTAAGAGTCGCTTGATTTTGTGGGAATGTGGTGTTCTTGTTGAAGAGATAAAACAATGAAAGGAAAGAAAAAAGTACTTAGCAACTTCTAAAAGATGAGGTGCAACATACACTTGAGGAAAGCCAAAGAATATATCGGCCAAAACTTTGTATCAAAAACAAGGATGAAAACAATAATTAGGAAAATATATGGAATAATGAAAGGACTATCATTCGTAATTTTTTTTTAAAAATCATTTTTTTATGAGTTAGTCTCTATTCCTTAACTCTTATCCAATAATACTGTTCCTTTACTTTAAGATGTTTTGACCTATCTACATATCGATGCATTAACAAATCATTGTTTTGTAGATTTACTCATTTAGATTTTAACTAAGGTTCAATTCCCTGGAAAGACATCCTTCCACTGACTTCAATTATCTATTTTCATTTAGCTGGTGATATTCTAATCAAGATATTTTACATTGTTCTTAATGAAAAAACCACCCATTACTGTTTGCATTATCTTGTCTCAACAAGTATATGAAATTTTACCAATTTTTAAGGATTTATTATCAAGTCCTATTTTAAAATATCTCTTGATTCTTTAAACCTAAAATTTAGTCCTTTTTTTTCCTTATTGTTCCGTATATTTTTCTGACTATCATTTATATAGCTTTCGGAAAAATTGCCTACAAATAAACTCTTTGAAATTATCTATGTTGATAATTATGTTTTTTTCAGGTTTATCTGAAAACTCTTTCAATGGTTTATTCATATAACTCTTTTTATCTATAAGCCAAAATGAAAAAATCTCTCGTTTTTTAAAGATAGTTCTGTTACATTTTAAAGAGATAGCAAACTATTGTCTTATCAATGTTTTCATAAATTTCACACTGAGATATCAATCTATCAATAAAAATATCAAGAAATCACGCTTAAGTTTTGCACCTTCAAAAATTGGTAATTTAACTTAAGTGATTCAGGAAATTTTTTATCAAATTAGCTGAAACGAATACGTAATTTATTGAAAGTGCAAATAAGGACTAAAAAATTCTTTAATAAGTTTCTTTCACAAAAAATTTCTTTTTTCTCTTGTAATATTCACTTCCTTTCCATTACTTTTTCTTTCATATATCTGAGATCAAACAAATGATTTCTTCCATAAAGAATACATGATAAGATGATTAATAGAATAAAAATAATTGACATTTGTACCAGTTCAAAATTTCAATTGAAAGAAAATATTTATCATAAACTCAAGATAAATTGTCTTCTGCATTTCCCAAAATGTGAAGTGAAAAACCCAATTTTAAGTTTCTAAGACTTTAAAAAATTCAGATCAATGACTACAAATTATTGATCTCACATGGGACTATTAAAAAGTGGACCTGAATTTAGACTTGAACATACTTTTAGTGAAGATACTTTACACACTTATTGAATGTTCAGTGGATTTGAGATGAGTCATTATCAAAATACTGTAAGGATTGACATAATGATTGGGTCCAATTTTTATTGTCTTTAACTGTATTATTATTGGACACTCAGAACCAAAGAACTGAGAGACAAACAACCTTCTTCCATACAGATTGTACACTTTAGGAAGGCCGAATGGATCAGTCAAAATAAAGGGGAAAGTGTTGATCCTTTTCAAACCATTCTTAAAAATGATAGTTATATACATATATATCAAAAAAATTTTGATAAAGACTAATCCTGCATGATTACTTATAGTTAGAGCTCTTATATTAATCAAGCAAAATGATTTGTGAAACATGTGACAGAAATTTCATTGTAAAACAATTTTGTTAGAAAAATCATGATGCTTCCATTAAAACTATCTAAAACAAAGCCCCCGGGTCCATCTGAAATAATTTACAAAGAAATGCAAAAGAGATAAATTATGGAATCTAAATTCTCAATAACCCAACATTTCAACTATGTCAATTGAATAATCTGGTTAATTATTTGCACAGTCAAGAGCTTCTAGTAAAATGGGTTAAAGTGTGTGCATGTATGAGTGTGTATATACCATATATAATGTATCACACTCACTCTCCCTATCTCTTCTATATACATAAGTGTTTTCCTTCGAAAATTTCAACAAAAGGAAATTCAAAATAGTATTTTTCTTATTGTATAAAAATTGGTATTTTTTCTGCTTCACAGATGAAAGAAAGTCTAACTAAATCAATATACAATAAGAATATGATCTTTTACTTGATAAATAGAAAATACAGAATTTGAGATATCAGATTAAGAGTCATCACCCAACTAATAAAACACTCGTATTTTGAATTCTATTTATAAGATTCGTAAAGAAAGAAATTATTGCATATTCATTTAGTTGCACATTTTTTTTTCATCTTTATGAGAGAGTATAACCTAAGTACGGTGGAAACTACTTATTAAAAATACTTTAGTTTGGTTTTCTCAAAATCATTTGTTCAGATACGTATAAAGATAAGAAGGTTTTTCTGGTTATTAGATGATATATTTTTAGAATTTAATTCAACAAGCAAGATAAATGAGTTAACTCCATTTTGAATGCATGTCATGTCGACATGCATTAGAACACCATAATCAATTCATTGCTTACCTTTTTAATTGAATTCTGACATAATATATGTACATATGTGTGTGTATGTATAAAATTCTTTTTGTAATTGCTGTTGTCTGACCCCATTTTTATTTGCTGCAGGATTAGCAGTTTCACAGTGAGAATTGAGAACCCAAATATTTAATTAATTAGCCAAAACAAATCCAGTCGCTATTTTTCATGAATTCCTCTTTGTTCTTTATTTTTCTTTAAATGTTCTCTGCCTTATTTTCCATTTGTGTACAAATTGAACCTTCATAATTTGGGGAATAAAAAAATTCATTCTGATTTTACAGATTGGCTTTTCTCCATATTGTTTGCCTTTGCGATGTTTGGCTTTTCTCTTAATTCTTTCAAATGATCATTTTTTTTATGAATTTTGGTCATCCATAATTTTACGAAGAGCATCTTTTGCAATTTTTACAACCCCTATCAAAAATAGCAGAAAGAAACATTAGCCCTGAAGGAAAATTTCTTCAATGATTCACTGATTATATAAAATCAAGAAAACATTTAAAACCCAGCTTTCTCTATTAGAAAAAAAGAATTGTTATTTTTTTCCTTTTTTGGTGGGGAATTTTTAAAACAGATATCAGATGGTAATACTAGACTTATATCATGATAAATGAAAGTTTCAGTGCAGTTTTTTCTTTTATAAATGAAAATACAATTATAACTTGTCAGAGTTATTACATAAAAGTAAAAAATCTGTAATATAAATAATGAAATTATATATTATGATGTGCTGTGGTCATTATTCAAAGGAATGTGTTATAGCAATAATAAAGATTATGCTTGTTTTTATACACAACTTTTAGAGCTTCAAGAAATGTAAAAGGTCTAAAGATAATGGACATCTAATCATAGTAAGGTTAAACCTAAAAAGAGTATACAGCAATAGTTTTTAATTCTTTTCTATTGGGTTGCATTCAAGCTTTTCTCAAAATATTAGGTCTGGATCAAAGCTGATGTATGCTAACACCAATGTTTGTTCCTATCAGGAGTTTTAGGGCACATATATTAAGAATTCACTAGAAAATAAGTTATATACCATAATATGGAACCAGTTTAGAAAGAATCTAATTTTAAGATGATTAGCTGTGTTGATATCTAGTTCCTACTTCAATATTAGTTAAAATTTAAATGAGAAAGAAAGGAAGTGGGTAAAGTAAAGTTTGTGGCTGTGTGTTCACATAGGCTAAAGCACACAACTATGTCTCCATGTGTTTGCATCTACTTCATTACTATTGCTACTGCTCCATAGTTGAACAGAAAACAAATGGAGGCATCTCAGATTTTTCATGAATAAAACTGATGTTTTCTTCATATTGAAAAGAAGAATTTGTTTTCTCAAGCAATTCTGTTGCCTTATTGTTTTGAAATTATTAAAAAAATGAAAATATAAGAAGTAGTACAAAAAAAAAACGACATAAAAATAAATGCTGTTAAAGATATGCATTTTTTGATTTGCAATAAATACGTTTATACTGAAATATATATTTGCATGATTTATCCATACATAAATGATCCAGCCATCTTTGATGGGTACTTTGCTAGTTTTCTTTTTATGAAAAAAGAAGATTTATCTTAATTGTTACACCATAATGAATTCAAATATGCTTAATGCATTCATTTTCACTTTAATATTTATAATGCAAGATTTTAATTTATTCTTGAAATCTGTATGGACACCAGTGAAAATTGAGGGATCTATTAGGAATAAAGTGTGAGTATTTCTTGGAGTACTTTTGTTTGATTTTTGGAGGATAGCACCAGTCTGCAATTTCTTAAGGGTAACTAACCTACCGTTTGATAAAATTGATCTCAGATCGACCAAAATAGAATCAAGCTTCAAGAAAATTAAATATTCAGCTCTGAGTGGAATTATCTCACAATGATACAAACATATCATCATTAAGTGTACAAGGATATTGAAAATCTCAGAATAATGTTATTTCAGAGTTTTCAAGTTCACTCTTGTTAGAACTGATTAGAAAGTTCAAAACAATATCTGCAGAAGTGTATAGGCATTAATGAAGCATACTTGTCTTATCAGGCTGATGCAAAATCTTCCTGCATTCTTTTGATGACATCTTTTATTCATATGACTCAATAGCGTCATAATTCACAATGAAAGAATGATTCCTGCTTTGATTCAGTGGATTCTTAGAGGAATCTTTCAATACCTTTAACTCGTTCAAACTGCTGAATAGACAGCATTGAGTGAAACATGTGATTGTCTGAAGATGACTGAAGATGTACAGTGTTACATTTGCAATATGACTGCAATGGCAGGACACGGTGAAAACGTAGATATCTACTGAAGAATTCCGTATGAATTTATTCCAAGACTCAGTTGAAACTCTTCAAAATAATGAAATGATTTACAAGACAACTGCTCTCACTGAGTAACAATATATTCAATATTTGATATAATTAGTACAATTTAGTTAGGGACTTGATATTTGAAAACTATCAGAAATACTGTACATATCAGACAGTGTATTAGCTTCTCTAACAATAAATAACCTTAAAGTGTAGCTAAAGCATTTTATTGTGTAACTAGCTGTTTAAATAACCAGTTATATCACAGTTAAGATTTACTAGATAGATATATTGTAACCATTATTCACTCTAATGATTACTTATATAGTGAGACAGCAAATTATAACAGAAGGTAAAAATAAAAATCATAGTTGTATTTTTGCACTGACTGCATTATAACCCCGTACATATAGGCATGGTCACATGGTCATTTTCTGCACTAAAAAACTAAATCAATTTTGGCTGTTAAGAAAAGAAATTGATAACTAAGCACCAAATTTTGCAATTGTAATAACTAAATTTGTTTCAACAAGTTTTAACATTTAATGTGTATGCTATTTGTGAAAAGTCAGGAAGAAAAGCTTTATCAGTGGTTGGGAATTTAAGTAAACATTACTGACAGAATAGAGCCATGGTGCACATTATTTCTGATGTAGAGATTTGGGCTATTTAGAGTTTTACTTATGCACAGATATCTCCTGAAGATTATCAATTTTACTAGTAGAAAATTAACCACATCCTTTTTCATTCTAAGATCAAAGATTCCTTCCTCCAAGCGAGTTATAAAATCTCAGGTGCTTAAGTACTAAGATTTAAAAGACCTTATGGTCTCAAACGTATTGCCCAATCATTGAGCTATCATCTAGTAATCACTGAGTGCTTTATTGAGCTTGGTTACTTTGCCTCAGCATCCAATGCACTTTTATGGCAATACCATCTTCTATCTTGATTCAAGTTTACGTATGTAATGTATATCTATGTATGCATATAGGATCTTTCCAAAAGGTTATTTATATGAAACTAAAACAAAAAAAAATAGTGAAAATATCTGTCAGATCCAATCAATATCCTATCGTTTTGGCTACATAATACTTCCCTCTAAACCAATTATATCCTCTGTAAAAAAATTAAAGGGATAGTTAAATATTATCCTAATGGCAGCAATGCACAATAGCCTAAAATGCAGATTTCAGCATCTGGAACAGATTGTATACTTTCAAGACTAGTGATCAATTGCTGAACATTTGGAAAAGGCATGAGCCTCAGAACTAGATATGCACTAACAGGAAAAAGGCCCATTTCTCAAGAGCCAATTCCCAATCGAGTATGGAGGCCGGTGACCAAGTCCCAGCTTCATACATCAACTTGGTGATCCTTATGAGTCTCAAGTTTGGGTGAGACCAGGACTTTATTTCTACAAGTTTTCACAACCACCCCTTTAGCAGGATGCAAGTCCAGTGAAGAGTGTACTCAATTAGCTGTTGAGTGAACAGAGTAAATTGTCCCAATGAAGAGTTTTCCACCAGGATAGTTAGCTAACACAAAAATATCAATTGCTTTAAAAAGATGCTGCCAATCTTTACTTAGTCTGAGAACATTGATTCAATCAGAATCGTTGCTTCCAAGCAATTCAAAAAACAGTTTTTACCTTTACAAAAATTTGCAAAAAAAGCAAAAACATAAATAGACAAATAAAGAATGTAAAATTAGATTCTTTCCTTACATTTTTTTTTAAATTTCTATGAAAAAATACATTTTTTTCTAATTATGTACTAATTTACATAAGTAATACATGCAAATTCTTTATAGTCAAGAATTTTTAGCTAGAATACCTGGCATTTCCCAGAGATGATAACTGCAAATATAACACCACAAGAAAAAATATGTTCTTTAATATATTTCTTCTCACATAACAGAACAAATGAAAAGACAGGGCTTTAATTCTATTCCCCCTGAATGCTAACATGAGAAGATTGTTTTTTTTTAGAATTTTGGTTTGAAAACATTTTTCAGGGTAGAATATCGTTTAAACAAACAGAACAGAAAAAGTATCAATTTTTTTTTTTAACTTGTCAAGTTCTTTTGTTTGCGAGGAAAACTTTCTTTTGATCCAAAATTGACCTCTAGGGACCTCCAATAACTCTTGAGGTGAAGCACCACTTATCCTCTCTCTGTGGGAGTTAATCCCACATGCCAATTTATCTTCAAGATGGCCACAATATGATTGGAAAAAAAAAAGTATTTTAATCCAAAATTGACATCTGGTAACCTGTAATGTTCAGTATAGCCTATCCTATCAAATTTGACCTCATCTTCTCTACTATTTGTGAGGTCATTAACATTTTGTATTTCATATGAAACTCAATATCATGCCAAAAATTACTTCAGTGGGCTAGAAATGACCTCTGTGGCCTCGAATATCCTTGGAGATCAACCTAATGACCTTTTCTGTAAAAAGTTTTACCCTGCCAAATTTCAGTTTTGTTGGTGAAAAATTTTGGCCTACATCTTGGAACACACACACACACACATACATACATACATACATACATATATATATATATATATATATATATATATATATATATATATATATATATATATATATATATATATATAGTTGAAATGATTGGTGATGGGATAGTGTAGGAAGAGTTGAATTAATGCCTTTCTGAAAGGCATTAGTGTAAGAGTAGTACAAATAGTGTAAACCAGAATTCAAACAAGGTTTGTCAATTCTATTTTCAAAGTTGGTAATAAATTTATGATCAATTACTTCCAATGTCTAATAATTATTTTTGAACCAATTACTCTAAGTATAAAAATATCCACTGGAAATTATTTCACTCATTATAGGTTACACATACATAAACTTTGGTGAACAACTCATTCAAATGATCTCAGTGAATACTGTAAATTTGTATGGATAAGACAAGACCCCAATCTTCGTCTGAATTTCATGGTTTTAGCTCGGTGTTTAGTCACTTGGCACCTGAGAGTTCTCGAGGGGAAATTGCCTAGAAAAGATTGATAATGGTGGTTTTAGATGACTTCTCAGATATTTTTCCCTACTTACAGAGAATAATCATCAATATGTTTCATATGACTACCACAGGGAAAATTGATAACTGTATATCAGAATTGAGTGAAAATAATTTGCTATTTAACTTTATCAAAACCTTAGTCTTTTAATCAAAAGATGACTTTAAAAATTTTCAGTGATCAACATCTGGGGAGCCATCAATAATTCAATAACTATATTTATTAATTATGTTCCTTGTCTTTACCTTTGTGCAACTGTTAATTCTTGATTGACCTCATTCAACTCTTGCCAATTGAAATCTTTCATTCATACTATTCTTTCACTGTCATCTTTCCTGCAATGGATCTGACCTTGTCATAAAAATTATAGTATCACTGTAACAGACAGTACATGAAGAGCTGTCAGTAGACAAGGCTCTCAGCTTTGAAATTCTCACTTTTCAACCTCTGATATTAACTAAGCTTAGCTTAGCACAAGGAAGAATGGAGCAAGATTGTATTACATTCATCTTCCAAGATAAAGTGCATTTCTTGGCTTTTTACCCGGCCTCAAACAAACTTTGGCACGAGTGGAAAACGTGTAACTATTTTAGCCATGACACAGGCAACGTTTCAACCTCCCCATTGATTTCTGGCCTTCTGGCACTTGATGGTATGATATAAACAACAAAAAAAAACAACCAAAAATCTCTCTGATAAAAAATTAACTCAAGCTATCGATAGCATTATTGATAATCTTAAAATGGAAATTCAATAATTTTATCTATTCTACTTGTCAATTCACCATTTCCCAACATATTGGATAAAACTGAAAATTTATTCAATTCCCTTACTTTTATAAGGCTTCAGACTTATTTAAAAATCCAACTCCCAGATCAGTTTTAACCACCAGATTTTGGAAACATTCAGTACAATCCAGTGTCCTTCAGAAAATTCAGTATTACTCATTGGTTGTAGTTTGTCCAAGTTATAGCTAGTGTAAACTGTGAATATTATTGGCACAAGTTAAACATTGGAATAAATCCCTGGTAGATGTTTATGTATTCAAGATAATTAAAAAACAGTCAGATAAATTTTGACAGATTTATAGAATAGATATTTACAAATGATTAGATTCGAGGATCTCTACCTTCCCTCCTATTTTGATGGTGATAGCTCAAGCTATTGATAACATTATTAATGATCTCATATGGAAATTCAATGATTTTACCTATTTTAATTGTCAGTACACCGTTTCCTAACATATTGGATGAAACAGCATTTTTGGTTGTATGAAAACAGAAATAATTAAAGATATGGAAAAGAAATAATAGAAATATAGCTCTATTCAGCCAGCAGCACTTACATTAATTCCTGATTAATGCTTTACTTCCTGATTTTCTGACAATGCTTTACTTCCTGATTTTCAATGTACAACATCTAGACTGTGTCAGAACTTACTCAAATATATCTTCGGTTAACAATTGCAAAATTTGGTGTTTAATCATTACATTTTTACTATTACTACCAGAAGTATTTAGTTTGTTAGTGCAGAATATGATTAAAGCTAATTTAAGGAAGTAATGGAGTAGCAGTTAAGTCAGTTAGAAGTGATTGGGTCCAAATGCAGATGGTGCTAAAATACAACTATGATTGTTAAAAGGTAAATGAAATTTTTGACATATTTGTTTTATGGACTATATGAACAGTGAGTATACTATTCTCTTTTGGTAGGTCATAAATGTGAAAGCAATTTAGAAATGCTAATGTTTAGTAACAAGTAAAATGTAAGATAAATTTCCTGATTTAAAAAAAAAAATGACAAAAATCTTTGTTTGTCAATATTTAGCACAGAATAGCTTCATTTAAAACTTTTAAGATTATTTAGTTGCTGATTTGCTTTTAAATGGGGTGTATATGCAGTGATAGGTGGTAGCATAATAATTTATAGCACATGTAAATCTCCTTAATTTCAACCTATTTCTTATCTGTGTAAGTTAGTTATTTAACGCTTAGAGAGAGCTTGGAAGATACTTTAAATGAATTAATTAAAATCATAGAATCTGAATGTATTTCTTGTAAACAATTATTCCCAAGTTCTCGGCTTTGACCATTTCTCATCTTCTGTCAGGAGCTTTGAACTGTTAACTTTTTACTCGTTCAACAACTGCACCTTTCAGATAGACAAACAAAGATTAAGAATTTATACTTGAAAGAAAATTCTAAAACATGAAATTCTACATTTGCATTCATTCCATGTATTTATCCCACAGTAAACTAACTACCCAGAAGACAAGACCATCAAGATTTAGGCATAGTAAAAACCCTTGTTGAAAGAGCCGTGAAGGCTATATTTAAAAAGTGTAGCCTGTGTGACAAGACTTCTCAATTTTTCTATTCAGAAACAATTGCTATTTACCAATGAAAGACATAATTCTCTAGAAATGCATGGCTAAATATTGAGACAATATCAAGTTTATCATACAGATACAAAAGAAAATAAAAAATAAAAAGTAGATCAGGTTTTTGATATGCCAACATTACCAGCAAGTGCAAAAACACTGTGAGGGCACAAATGAGAAATTTGATGATAATATTTGGCAAGGGTTAACAGAGGACAAGACTTCAGAAAAACTGAAATTGATAAGATTGCTAAATCTGAACCCCTGAACAGTAGCTTGTTTAGCTTATGCATTAATCTCAGTCTGTACTTCCATATTTCTTGCTTTCTGTGTCAAACAAGTTCCACTTTGTATTTAAGATTAAATCTTTAAAATAATTTCCCTAGTAACGACCCAGACTACCTAAGATTCTTATATGTATTTATCTTAATCTGTATATAGCACAAAAATTCAGCAACAAATACATGCATAGATATACCACATATACACACATATAACTTAATGCAAATCCTATTTATGCATGTTTAGAATTTATACATATATATATATATATATATATATATATATATATACACACACACACACACGAATATATACACACACATGAACATACATTTATGTATATACATATTGTTAAGAAATGGATATTATCTGACAGAATAATTATAAATACATTATTTTATTTTAAACTCTATTTGCACTGATCTCCATGTGTATATATGTGTGTGTGTGTGTGTGCACATACACACCTTATAATTAGATGTGTGTGTGTCTTGTGTGTCTATTTATTCCCCAAAATAGTGCAGTCGGAAATAATTTTCAAAATTACAAGCAAATATGATTTTAATTAACCAAACAATTTTTCTTAAATATCAAGAAAAACCCCGCAAACTAATGATACCAGTTTGTCACCATAGCAAAATTCATTTAAATATCAGTACCTTGCATAAATGAATCACCGTTGCCTGCACATGTACCAGAATCAATTATCGTTAAATCATCTAAAAAAAAAAAATAAAATAGATCTAATCAAAATTATCTAAAACATTCCAGCACAAGATCTGTGCATTGTTGATCCAAAATGACTTAGAAACCCCAAAAAGCATTTTGGGGGGAAAAAAGTTGTTTTGTAGATGGTGCTTAATGATGTACCCATACTAATTTTCAAAGCTGTAGCCATAAAAATGTGACAAGGAGTGCTCAGAGAGAGAGAGAGACACACACACACAAACACACACACACACACACAAGTAGATAAGCAAAGAGTGGAGAATCTGGTTGGTTGGGCAGGTGATAAGTGGGGTTACAGTAATCCAAAAATGGATACAATAAGAAGCATTTAATTCTTTGAAAATTTCCCTTGTCAACATTATCAATTACTGTATCTGCTGACACCTGAATTTCTTCATCCCCAAAATAAAACCATATGTTTCATTGCAGCCAATTATGGGTGGCAAGATGAGCCTCCAAGCTGTACAGCAAGAAAGCGATGGTCAAAGAAGGGAAAAAAGCCATTTTAAAAACTTACATCTCATTGATGTGCAAATAGTTATCATTTTTCCAGTTTTTAAAGAGCCTTTCATTCTTAATCAATTGTTAACCTTAAAAAGATATGAAATATCTCCCAATGCCAATTTACAACTCTACTTTAAGCACTTATATATTCATATGTACAATAATAACATGCAAATCCGGTGTATATATGTAGAATAATAACATATGCAAATCCAGAGGACAGGCGGGCGTATAAGTTAAGGGCCTAAAATTCCAAACTAAATTTAGGTTCAAGTCTATATTCATCAATATATTCGACTCCTGCCACACCCACACACAAAGGGAAAAAAAATCCATTCCTAGACTGTCAAGTTTAACCAATCTAAATGACCCCTTTTTCTGTGTTTTTATGCTTAAAATCTCAATTCATGAATTAGCATATACATACATACACACAACAATATTATGTTTATATAATACTGATATTGTTAAATGTATTCATATTCTTGTCATTAGATGCATTTTATATGTATATTGCATAATAGCAGTACATTTTTTTCATGCTTGATTATATCAAAAAAAAAAAAAAAAAGCATTTCCTACCTATTCCTGAATGTAGTTTGTTTTAATCTGATTGAAATAGTAACATTCATACATTCAAATGCATTTTTTTCATTTTCCAATCAAAAATTGTGCTGTTTTTCTGACATCTTACCTACATACATTGCCTACACACCTCAAACACTTATATAACATTAATTCATACATAAAGAATTTATATATAATTTCATACAACTATTGCTTCGAAAACAGCAGTAGTGCTTCCAACAAAACCTTTATCAGTTGATGACCTCTTTTGTATACTTTTGCAGCTCAAAATCATTACCGCTTATCTAAGGCACTCCAGCAATACCTTATGATATCACCAGACTTTGTTTATCTTTCTGTCAGTGAGGGAATGCCAGAGGCTCCAAGATCAGACAGAGACTTATCTTGGTCCCTTCATATATTTCCTCTTTACTGATGAAAACATTAAATATATATATATATATATATATATATATATATATATATATATATATATATATATAGTGTACTGATAAAACTTGAATATTGTCATATACACATATATTTCATTTTTTGAAAATGATCATCATTGCTTTTACAGTCTATTTACCCTGTTCAAAATTTCCTGTACAAGAATACCTGAAGGGCCTTCCCATATAAAAAGAAAAGAATTATAGGGGCCTCATTTACTTCATTTATCCAGTCATAGACTAAACATGTCAAACTACGTGGAATTCTGAATTTTTCATTCATCCAAAATATGAACTTTAAATGCTGAATACCATGTTAAAACCTTTTTTAAATCTTACAAAAAATTAGATAAAATTAAAGTTTCAAAAAGACTAAAACAATGCTATTTTATGAACACGTTCCCCACTAATTCCCCATAATGAAAATTTGTTATTTTAAAATTAAATAAATAAATAAAACAGGAACATAAAAGTAAAACTTAAAGCATTAAAAACAAGAGTTTCTGTCAGTGCTAATAAGCTTCTTCCCAATAAGGTACAGGCTTAATGGTCTCTTTTCCATAAAAATTGTAAGTTTCTTTTAACTCTGTTTCAAATGTTCCTCACGTACATTTTGTTGCATATGTTTAAAAAAAAACAAAAAAACAAAGTAAAGATTGTAAGCTCTGGAGAATATAGTTGCTTGGTACTGACTGATTCCATGAGTGTCTTTACCTTGGTAGATGCCAAGGCCTGTTGCCATTGTGAAAGGTTCCCCTTATTTCTTGAAATTACATGTAAAAACAAACTGCCTGAAATTTGTTGCTTTCTATCTGCTGTTTTGTAAATTTTTTATCATTTTTAAACTTTAAAAGAAAAAGATATTTTTTATTAAAACAAAAAATGTTATTCATTGTAACTTTTTTTATATCCAATTTTCTAGAGTTTTTTTTTCTGTGTCTGGGTTTATAGTTTCTGGAAAACAAATTGTAAATTATCATTTTTCACGTCTGTAAAGCAAAAGAGATGTTTTTTCTTCAGAGATTCATTTTCTCCTGGACTCCATTTTCCTACTTGACCCCCAATCATCACAGAGAAAAAAAATGAATAAAAACTCTTCAGTGATACTGTGACTGCACTTATCATCACTGGTATCTTCCAGCAGAATCCAACTTTGCCAAAAAAAAAACAAAAAAAAAAAAACCAGCTATTGGATTTGATCCCCGGTAACTTCCCTCCCCTCTTCTAAAAACAACAAATTGGTGCAACCATTGCTTGCCTAAAAGCCTAAATACTTTCAGTGACCAATTATCCACTGTAACCTTCTACCAAGTCAGATGCAAATGGTAGACTAAGAATCCCATATGTTGTAAGTCAAAGAAAGATTTTCGCCCCAAGACCCAACAGGTAGCAGCTGCAAGTTACTGCTGTAACAAAAGAACAAAAAAATACTTCAGATACTAGTAATAACATAAGGTTTTATCTTTTTTCAAAAAAGCTAGAGATCTTAGTGATCGCCATAATTGATATCTGTAAACTATTGTAATGTCTGATCTACTGATAATTAAGAACCATCAATTAAAAGTATCACCAAAACTGTTAAGATAGGTTTCTTTAGTTTCTAAGTTGGTCTGGCTGGCTACAAATGTATTACGCATTCAGGCCTCACCAATGGGGCTCAAAGGCTGAAAATTTCAGCCTTTGATCTTTATTATGTAAACAAAGATAAAAATTCCCCCAAATAGATTTTTAGTGGGAATCGATCCTTTAGTCTGTATCTGAGAGCATTCTCACTTCTTTTGAAAAATCAGACTTTTTTTAGTGATCACCACCCAACAAAAGATGAAAGAAGTAAAATTCATTGATTAACCTTTTTTCTATTTTTTTTTAATCTAATCACCCCCAACATGGCATGCTGGCAGAAGATGCTGGTCGCATGACTGTTTCTAATCACAATCAGACATGTTGGATTGATATGAAATTTGGTCAAGATCATCAGGTGAGCCATCCTTATCTTCCTCTTCTTCTTCTTCTTCCTCCTCCTGCTACTACTACCAAAGATGATGGATACCTCATTGATCTTATGGTTCTTGTTTCTTGAGATATCTGAATTTTTAGATGAAGTATTCTTATTATTATAAAATTTAATCATTTTAAATTACATGGTATAGGAGTGCATTATTGAAATCAAAATGATATTCAATATGTATTTCTATCGAAGTTTATGATGAAAAATGTACAAAAGATTGATATTCACCACACTTGTCTATTTATCAAACATTTGACTGACAAATTTGTTATCATTATTGTTTAATGTTTATATGTAACATTTATGAAGGATAAAATGTAGTTTGGACATTGGAAACAAATTTTTAGAGCGAGCAGTATTTTTGAAATCATACAAAAACTAGTATATTAATGCTTGATTATGCCCAGAGCATATTGGCTTGCCTCATGATATCAGCATTAACAATCTTTGAAAAACACAAGCATCCATATGAATACACACAAAGAATAGAAACATGGATCATACGTATAGGAAGGCCAACAACTGAAAATTCAACAATGTCTATGATCATAGCTGTTGATACACCATATGGATAACTCCATTCATCAACTATAAGATATCATTATTTTCATATTATTTATGTATTATGTGTCTGCTAAACTTTATATCACTGGTATTAAGCTAATATTAAACATTTTTATACATTTTGTTCATAGTGACTGAAGTGAAAGGTTAAGGAGAGATTTTAAAATACATTTTCCTCTCTGTAACTAGAAACAAAAGGAAAAAATCTTCACATTTTTTTCCTAAAACATTAAGAATCTCTACATGCAATCAAAAACTCCAAGAATACGATGAGAATCTAAATATGCCCCAAAATGTTCTATTTAAATCTGCGTTATTGTCTGCAACAATCTATACATTTTTCAGTTCTAATGATAATTACAGATTGTATTACCATAATCCCTGTGGACTACACAGGACAAAGTGATTTTTCCAGCAGACTATATAGAACAGTGTTAAATTTCCAAAGGGACTTTACTATGGTTGCATCAATAAATTTTAAGCTGGTTTTAATTGACAATAAGTGCATTAAAGTAATCAGTTGAAAAAGTCCACTTTTCTAGTGAGATGTGATTGTGTTGTCTCAATATGCCAGTATTTCAATGTCTGTACCTTTCTCTTTATCAATCAAGTGCGTTTTGCAATGTTGCAAAATATATTTGTCGTAACTTATCTTTATCTTCTCCAGAAATAAACCTGCTACACACTTATGAAACACAGAAGTATATAATTCTTTTTAGCCAATAAAATCAAGTTAATCACCAGGCTAAACTTTTTCCTCTAATAAAGACATAAAAATAATCTTTGGACCTTTTAACAAAAGTTTACTCAGTTGTTACCGTTTATAATACAGTGGGTGGGGTCCAAGAAAGACAACCATGTTAAAACTAAACTGCAGAAAATCAAAAGTTAATTATGAGTGCCAAAACAAGTTCTCCGGTGAATGAAGGTGTTGTTTTAATTGAAAAAGAAAACAAAGAAATTTTCTATAAAACACCATGAAACTAAAAGTTAATTGATTGAAAAATGAAGAGATTTGATATATTAGTCACATTAAGTCTTTCGATGAAATTCTGTATTTATTTGTGGTTTTCTGGATGAGTAAGTGATAATATAGGCAAAAATGTTGAGGACCACCACCAACCTGCCTTAAATCACAATGGCGTTATAGAGAACTGCACTATATCAAGGGATGCCTTTATAATGTATTAACCTGTTCTGTGAAATTTAATATTCACTCTGAATATCTTTTATAAATTGAATTCAGCACATGGAAGTGCCAGAATTTTAATAATATACACAAGTAGAGAAGAATTACTTGAAGGTCAACAAACTGTTTTTGAGATAACATCTTCATCTTTAAATGATTAATCTTCACTTTATTTCTGAACTATTATTGTAAAATCTATTTTATGATATAATAATCTAAATAGTGATTTCTACTGATATATGTGGTAATTTATACTATTTTACTGGGGTAATTTACTCAGTTATCACAAATTGCTTCAATGTTACTTGGTATGATTATGGACAGTCTAAAATAGTCTTAAGGACTGGGAGAGAGGAAAAATTAAAGCAGCTAAATCTTATCGTAAGACTGAAAATGGCAGTTTAGCAAATTTGATAAGAAGAATTTTACCAACAAAACCACATCTCATTCAGACTTCGAACTCAGAAGGAGAAACACCCATTTATTCCCCAAGTAATAAATTTTATAACACATTACCAATTGAAATATCTAAACTTCACATTTAAACAAGAGTACAGTTCGAGCATTTTCTTTACAAAATTATCAACTCAAAGAACAATATTTCTAGAAAATAATATAAGTAAATATCAAGAAATTTTACATTGTCTTAGAAAAAGGTCCATTTTTATAGGGCACCAAATCTAAAAGTACTGGTTCTTAACACGTACTGGTATCTGCAAATCTACCAAAGAACAAGTAATACCATAGAAAAGAATGGGATCTAAGTAAACATATTTCACTGTAGAGTAATACTGAAACTTCAAGAGAGATACCAATATTAACAAGCTTCACCAGCCCAGCAATGGTCTTTAGTCTTATGCTGTTTCAAAATTTGTTTCAAAATTTCTGTGCCCTCAAAAATAATCCAATTGTGATCTATAATGTCATAAAAATACCCTTGCCTAGCAACTGTTATAGAATTGATATCAATGATAACCTGAATTGATTTCCCTCGATTGTTATTGATTATTTTGTCCTGAATAAAGGTTGTATTTTAACTCAAGTCTTCTTCTCTTTTTTTCGGTCATGTGTAGCCATTGAAATGAAAATGACGGGGGTTGGCTTATTGCTGTGAAACCTTAAACTTGAATGCATAGAAAGATCAAAGAAAAAATGCAAAGCTATTGAGTTGAATGGTTACATTAGCTCAAGACTTTGCAGGAAGAAAACAAAATGAATAAAAGGATCGTGCATGAAATAAAAGAATAAAATTGAATAGCTTTGACCTATTACAATGGAAGCAGTATTTTCACCATTATTCTCGTATACATGACCTGTTATTTTTACTACTGCTACATACATATAAACTCAATTGTGTGTTAGGATTTCTTCATCATTTTACTATTGCAAATATGTATATTTCTTACCCCTTTTAATTGCTACCCTTCTCACACAAACACAATCACCACCGGAAATATATACCAGTGTGTAAACGGGTGTGTATGTATATGTATACATATACACACACATAGAAAGAAAAGGAGATCCTTTTAAATAGTTGTATTACTACTGCATATCTTTTTGGATTTACCTAATATTTCATTGATTTCATTTCTTCTTTCCAGTAATTACCATTCAATCAAAATTCTCCATTTCTTATGCAACTCTTTGTTTCAAAAGGACGGAATAAGAGACTTTATATTATTCAAATGGATGGATTAGGCTGCTTAGTATTGAATACTTGCTTTCACCTTGGTGAGGAGCCTCTTCTGGTGAGCAACTGCATCATCTCAACTGGCCAAAAGCAGATGCTGACAGGCATGCGCATTCATACATCACATGTTGAGATGTATAATTCAATAATGAATGATTCAATTACTCGATAACTATTGCCCATGATGAATATATTCTAAACAAACATTTCTAGATGTGTATATGATTGGAACCACATCTAAGCAGACTGCAAGAAAATAAGTGAAGATATGAATAATAAATAATAACTAGCCTCACCCAGGAAATTCTACTGGTGATGATGATATAGATGTCCACTGGGAGAGGTGAAAGGTGTGAACGGAGCATTCGTGTGTTCCCCAATCCCGGATCAGGCTTCCTCACCATGAGTAAAAGGGTTTGGGAGTCAAAACCTTATAGTCAATAAAGGATAATGATGCCGTACAATTGTTTTATGTAATACCTAACTTGATGTACCCATGTGAAAAAAGTGATATTATTCTTTGCTGGTGACAAGTTTGCCATTAAGATATATTCCAATATATAAAAGATATTCCTTTACCTCTGTCCTCTGAAATTAATACCCCCACCCTGGGAAGAGTGACAACAGACATCCATGGTTGACAACAATTAAGATATCATAATTACTTTCATGTGTATATTTCTACAATTGAAGAACGTATATCATTTTGTTAAGTAATTCAATACTTTTGGAATGTATATATATTAACCTTAATAACATGCAAAGACAAATAGAATTAATATATCTGCTACTGCTGTTGCTACCATTATCATTATTATTATTATTGATCACTTCTGCTATCTGTGCATATTCCTAGAGTCTGCAACGACTATAAGAATTTTTAGATTTCAGACTTGTTGGGGAGGAGCCATGAATGAATGACACACATAGTGAAGATTGATTCTCTTCTGCTTCCATCCAAGCATAAGTAGCCTCTTCCATTCTCACCTCAGTTCATTACATTGCAAGGATGGGTACAAAGGAAGAGTGAATAACAATCAGAAAGTGTAATGGTCATACATACAAATACGCAGATTAATAGTATAATAAAATAGTGGAAATATAGATAGAACCTCGCTATCATTATATAATAATAGCAATTTAAATACCTGTCCTTGTATAAATGAATCACTGTCGTACTCTATGCATGTACCAGAACAAATTATCTAAAATCATCCAGAAAAATAGATCTTTTATCTAAACTTATCTTTAAAAAAGTACCAGCCCAAGATTTGGGCATTGTTGGTCCAAAATGACCAAAAAGAAGTACCCTTTGAAAAAAGATGGTGCTTAGTGGCGTACTCATGTAGCCCTCAAAATGTAGCCAGGTGTGCCATGAGACACATGCAGACAGATGAGCAAAGAGAGAAGAACCTGTAGCCCATTTGGCTGGTTGGTCAGGTGGGCCATTTGTGGGGCTATGGTGATTCGATAATAGTTATAAGAAATTATGTAAGTATGAATAAAGTATGTAGAATATTCCTGAACAATCATTTCTCTAACGTATACAATGTAGGCCCCTTATAACGCGGCTTGATATAATGCAGAGTCGCTTAGTTTGAGCATGGACTCCAATTTTCAAAAGGTTGAATTTGGCTCTCAAAACAATAGCTAAGTACAAAAATAGAAAGACCCCTATTGAATCAAGTTACATGAACCTCAAAAAGGAAATGAATTAGACAAAAACATTTCAGTTGTCAAATGAAACTTCCCTTTCCCTTTCATCCGTCTCTAAAAAGATTACTAATGCTTTATATGTACATAGGTTTTGTCAAAATCCAACCTTCTGGTATAGTGTCACTTTTTTTTTTATTTTAAATTATACATATTTCTGCCTTCCTGTAAGACGACCCTCACACTACCACCACCACCACCATGGTTTTCTTTTCATTTCTGCATGAATTACATGTGTCGATCTTCGAGAGGTTGTGGGGGGGGGATTGGTTCAAGGTTAGTAAAAATGATGACGCAATAGAAAATTATAGACCCCGCCTTCTGTGTTATAACCAGTCTAAAGCATATACATAAAAATGAATGAATGAATGGCTTGGTTTCGCAAACAAAGATTTCCAAAGGGTTTTATCTTGAGAGCAGGATCTCAAGCAGTATGACCTGTATGCAGAATATCCCATTGGTCTGCATAATGAAGTTTTAAGGTGAATTGCAATGTGCACAAGGTCAACCCCAACTTTCAAACCAAGGGTTTGCATCCTCTGATCCATCAAGATGGCATAAATAGGAATGAGGCCCTTTGATCATGGGTTTTTTAGGAGTTTCCTGAGCTAGCTATGAGGGTCCACCACCCCTTTGAGGGAATGTTCCAACAGTATGACTGACACAGGTAGTTAGATTGTGGATGTGGACACTCCATGATATATATAATATACTGGTAATGAAAGTCTCTGCACATATCAGCAACAGGAATCCCTGAACATCCCAGGAATTTCATGAAATCCTTTTTTTCACAATCAGTGTAGTAATGGTTAACAAGTTTGTGATGCTTGAACCATCACTACTGTGATGGGTTCAATCCTCATCGAGTCCCCCACTACTGTGGCTTTGTGTCAAACTTAGCTAAACTTACAGTATATACAATTTACTTTGACACAGGGCCACAGCATCAGGCACATGGTGAGGATCAAACTCATTACTATGACAATGTCATTAAAAAAGCAGTGAAAAGAAGATATATGACAGCAGTCATCAAAGCAATTCTCGGAAAGAGTAGGGGCTTCCAAGTTATCAACAAATCTCAATGCAAGAAGAAAACAAATAACCAACAAAAGCTTGAAGATAATGGTGATCTAACAACGGAGGAGGATCAGATTGTCGAGCATACACAGGAATTCTCTAAACAGGTAACCCAGAAAAATTAACAAAATATACAAATCACGAGCAACCAGTTTGAAAATTTCCCTGAAGTTACTCCATGGAAAGTGAAGCAAGCCATCAAACAAGACCAGATGTAAAGTCCCAGAAGATTGAAACACAGCAATCATAATGCATTCATCAAGAAGAAATCAAGCAAAGAATAACATTAGGTTGGTAAGCTTTCAGAAGGGTAAGCTCAACCTTCAAAAACAAGAAAATGCCACTAGAACTGAGAACCATGTAACATGCACAAGAGAGAATCATACTCAACCTCCCATGGAGAGATCTCAAGACAGCACAGCATATCAGAAGGAAGACAAGAGTCCGAGATATCATAAAATCCATAAGAAAACTTGAATGACAATGGGCAGACAACTGCTGGACATCACATATCACAACAGGGATCCCCAGAGATCATATGCAAAACTGAGGCCGACAAAATATAAGATGGTATGACAAACTAGATGAGTTCAAAAAATACTGGCTCCGTAACTCCCACAACAGAGAGGTGTGGCAAATCATGGGGAAGGTCTTTGTTCAACTACAATTGCTAAAAGGCTGATGATGATGAGCTGTCTACCAATCTGAGAATTTGTGACATCTGTGATAACAGAACCTAGGAACTGTATTCACAAACACAATTTCTACAAACTCTCTTAAATTACTTCAAAAGTCTCTGAGCAATTTATACTGACATTTCTAAAATCCTTTTTTAATTGCAATGAATGTTTTAAAATATGAAGTCAAACTGAACAAAACAATAAAAAAGAAACTAAGAGAAGACAAAAGAAGGTATACGGCAGCCATCATTGAGACCAACCTTGAAAAATGTCGAGGATTTAAAGCGATAAACAAAGCTCTCAGTACGGGAAAGAAACAGATAACTAGCATTCTCGAAGCAAACGGAGACATAACAACAGATAGAGACAGAATAGTTGAACGCGCCCAAGAATTTTACCAGGAACTCTACACAGACAATACAACAACGACCAGAATACACAAGATGCCGACAATCAGTTCGAAGACTTCCCCGAAGTTACACCATGGGAAGTAAAGCAAGCCATCAAACAAACCGAAAAAGGAAAAGCCCCTGAACCAGATAACATCACCATCGATTTACTCAAAAAGGCTGGCAAGACAGTCAACAGAAAACTAGCTATTCTATTCAACTTGTGTCTAAAACAGAGTAAAGTCCTGAAAGACTAGAGACTGCTATTATAATGCTTCTACATAAAAAAAGGTAACCCAAAGACCTTAACAACTACAGGCCTATAAGGCTGCTCAACTGCATTTACAAACTTTTCACAAAAAACATCACCAACTGGATTACTAAAACACTCAACGAGAATCAACCACAAGAACAGGCTGGATTTAGAAGAAATTACTTGACCATGGACCATCTTCATTCAATAAATCAGCTGAAAGAGAAGGCAGCAGAATACAAAATGCCACTCGCGATAGCATTTATAGACTTCAAGAAGGCATTCAACTCTATAGAAATTCCCATGGTCATGAAGGCCATCACCCTACAAGGTGTTTACCCTGTATACGTTAAAGTACTGCAACACATATACAACCACAGCAACTCATTCATTAGCCTACATAAGGACTCTGAACCGTTTCAGCTCCAAAAAGGAGTAAGACAAGGTGATACTAGCTCACCCAAACTCTTTACAGCCTGCCTTGAGATGATCTTCCGGAACATGGACTGGGAAATTAGAGGAGTCAAAATAGACGACGAATACTTGAGCAACCTTAGATCTGCTGACGACATCATCCTTTTCGTAGAGAACCTACACAACCTCCAACTAATGCTAGACAATCTAAACAAAGAAAGCAAAAAAGTCGGCCTACACATGAACTTCGGTAAAATGAAAATCATGTGCAATAATCATGTTGAGAATAAGAATATAACTGTCAAGATGGAAAATGCAAAACTCGGCAAGGTAGACCACTACATCTACCTAGGACAACGAAGATGGAGAGATGTACTTGACAAATTCAGGAAATACTGGCTCTGCGATGCCCATGATATGGAATTGTAGTGAATCCTGGAGAAGGTCTATGTCCAACGACGGACGTTAAAAGACTGATGATGATGATTGGAATGATATTAATACAATACATGAAATAGAATCCTGTCAAGACGTAAACAACTAAAAATTTTCTATACAATGAGAACAACAAATTTAAATGAAGATTCACTCATCATGTCTACCAAAAAAGTTTTTTTTAATTTTCCCCTCAATTTTTTTTGGCAAGGCTAAATTGGTCCCTAGTTTACGCCCACTTGTTTTTTTTAAATCCAGACTTTTTAATGATTACTGCCAGACAAAAGGAAGAAAAGTAACTTATTCATTGATCATCCCTTCTTGAAATGCTTTAATTGATCACATAGTATGCTGCCAAAAGTTCTACTTCTTTTTGAGTCAAATATTGAAGAATACAGTCCCTTTTATTTTTCACAAAATATCTTTTAAAATAAAATCCATGAGTAATTATATCTCCATTAACATTATTTGTTGCTGTAATTAATATTGGGCATTTTTTAGCACCCAGTTATCATTATTACCAATATCTCTACCATCAGGCACTATAATTGACCTCATTACTACGATGTTTGTGCATTATTTCTATTACGTTCTATCAACCCTCTTTCAAAAAATCACCAAAATGTGTTAAGATTCCATTCACAACTCTAGAAATTAGACCCACAATTTCTTTTCGCCATATAAAATTGCTGATTTTATTGAAGCTTTTTTTAATTTAAATACATTGTTCTACATTCAAAACCTGACTGAATATTTTATAAAACATTAGAAAATTATTTTCCCCAAGTTATTTATGTTTTCTCTTCTGTTACCGGAAACAGCCAGGCAAGTTCCTCTTGAACGGCTTCTGTTGGAATCTGATCATTCCTTTTCTTCTTCTTTAACATTTCCTTTTTTGTAACAGATACTTTTTTTTTATCATAATAAATTTGATTTCTTTTTTTTTTATAGAAAATACATTTTAAATTTTAAATTTCCTGTTTTGTTTCCTGACAAATTCTGTTTGATTTTACTGCAACAATTGATATAAGAAAAAGTTTTGTAAGAAAAATTTCTTTTTATATCATGTAATATAAAAATCTCTGTATTTATTTTTTTGGCTAGAAATACATTATGCAATTATTTTTCTGCATAAACTATCTATTAAACTTCTTTTCATAATGAATTGAGTTATGCTTTTAACATTTTAACTTCCTGTTAAGCCTTTTTTTTCCATTCCTAACAATATCAATGGTTATTTTCCATTCATTACAGTTCTTAATAATGCATGTCCCATTAACCAGACAAAATAGTTTGATTTCAATTGAGACTTTCATACATCTGACATATCATTATCATCATCATCATCATCGTAATATAATCATCAGCCTTTGATCATCCGTCGTTGGACATAGACCTTCCCCAGGATCCGCCATGTTTCTCTATCATGGGTGTCGCAAAACCAGTATTTTCTGAATTTTGTCAAGTTCATCTCTCTATCTTGTATTCAGCCAGCCTCAGTTTCACATGTGATCTCTGGAGATCTATGTTCTGAGTCATGATGTCCATCGGTTGTCTGCCTTTCTTGCAACATGACTTGCCCATTGTCATTTGAGTTTTCTTATAGATTCTATGATGTTTCTGACTCCCGTTTTCTTCCTGATATACTGTGCTGTCTTGTGATCTCTCCATTTGAGGTTGAGCATGATTCTTTCATGTGTGTGTAGCAAGCTTCTCAGTTAGTGGGTCTGTCTCTTGATTAGGTTCCATGTTTCAGTTCCATATTTGACTATTGGGAGGATATGCATTGGTTGCATACTCTCCTACTTAGGATTATTGGGATCATCTTGTTTTTGAAGATTGAGTTTGCCCTGTCGAAGGCTTGCCATCCTAATTACGATTGATGCATTTGAATTATCTACTACAGTACAATAATTAACACCATGATTTTTGATGGGCATATTCTGGTTTTTATTGTATTCTATCATTATCATTAACACAGTTAATATTTGACATTCACTACTAATGATATTTTTTGATGCTATCATCATTATTGACATAACGACGAGTGCTAAGAATCATTTCTACTATAACTTGGGTTTACAATCAGCATACAAGTATCATTATTACCAGAAGTTTATCATCACTTATGATTTAACATTACTATTAGAAACCATCAACCAAAACTGTCAACATAGGTTTCTTCAGTTTGGTCTGGTTTGCTGGTTATGTATATATGTATATATCATGCATACAGGTGACACCGAAGCCATCAGCTGAGCCTTTTATCATACACTTATCATCATTGTCAGTCAACATCAGTCGTTGGACATAGACCTTCCCCAGGATTTGCCACATTTCTCTATCATGGGCGTTGCGGAGCCAGTACTTTCTGAATTTGTCTAGCTCGTCTCTCCGTCTAATATTCTGCCGGCCTCAATTCCGCATGTGATCACGAGGGATCCGTTGTGAAAGCAATGAATCATAGACTAATACAAATGAAGGAGAAAGAGAAAAATCAAAATGACATCATAATCATCCATGATGAAGAAGAAGAAGAAAAAAGAAGAAACTAATAAATTAATAACATTGAAGAAAACTGTGATTTTTCTATATGGAAGTTTCAGTCTCTGTTAAAAGAGAAATGGTTCCAGTGCTCAGCCATCTCTAGAACGTATCTTGCATGTTTCCTATTAAGATGTATGGAATCCCATCAGGGACATTTCCAAAGAAACCAGTTGTCTTTGATTTGGGCTTGATTTCTGAATGCCTGTTTGCCTTCTCAATGACATCTCTATGATTTCAACCATTCCATACCACTTTCATCCTTCCCGTACATAGCAACCATTTTGTGATCAATGAAGAATCTAAAATGTACTTTCTGTGTACACCTCTTTTTCCAAGATTGCATTTCCTCATGCATTGTTGGTGGAAAGTATCAACCAAAACTGTCAACACAGGTTTTTTTTGAGTTTTCAACTTGGTGTGGCTAGTCACCTATGTATATATCACATATACAGGTTGCAACAATTAAGTTACTGGGCTAAATTTATTTCTTTGTAAGTCTAGAAAAAAATTATTTTCTTTTCACCAGGTAGGTTTCGGGGGGGGGGGGTGTTCAATTGGTAATGTAAGTCCATGCTAAATTGGTCATTTAGTTTCTGCTCAGCAGCCTTCATGCTTCTTTTTTTTTTTAAATTCAGACGTTTTTAGTGAATATTATCGAACAAAAATGCGAAGTAATTTATCCATTGATCATCCCCAACTTCCCAGGATAGCAAAAGACTTTGGTCATGTGACAGTTTCTATTGAGTAAATAACCAGACCAGTTGTTTTCGCATTTTATGTCATACATAAAAAATTGCACTCAAATTGTAAGTTTCAACATAAAAACTGACACATTATATCATGAACATTACATTGTTGTAAGTTATATCATATTTGCAGGGAGAGAATAAAACCTGTTCAAACGTAACTGAAGTTAAATCTAAAAGTCAAAAACATCCTGTATATTGTTCAGCTAGTTTCAATGTACAACCATTATTTCTGATTACCATTCTTTTCTTCCCTGGAGTCTTCTAACCCCAATAAAACTTCTTCAAAGTGTTCTTGAGTTTTATTGCTCCGTCCCCTTTCGATATTTTACTGCTTGCTACTTGTTTACAAAGTGGGTAAAGAAGGCAAGGAGTCAATCGTAATCTAAAGGATATAAAGCATAGTATCTTACAACAATAAAATTTAAATTCTCATATCTTTCCTTTCTTTTCTCTCTCCCCACCCAACATTGCAATGTAATGAACAAGGGTAAGAATCAAAGAGGGTGTTTATGGTTGAATGGGGGCAGAAGAAACTCAATCTTAACTATAATTCTCATTCATGCCTTCTCCCTCACTAGTCTGAAGCCAAAAAAGTAAGTTATAATGTGAGTAGACCACAGTAATATAGACAGATCAGAAGTAATCAATAATGATAACAGGTCTGGTTAGTCACTCAATAGGAACCATCAGATGACCAGCATCCTTTGGCACCATGCCATGTTGGAGTGAACAATTAAAATATTAGAGAAAGGAGTGATTGATAAATAAGGTTTTTGCTTTTTATTAGAAACTAAAAAGTCTGGATTTTCAAAAAAAAAACAAGTGTGATTGCAACCAGACACAAACTAAGGACTGATTCTATATAAATATATGTTGTAAATTGACCGACCCCCTCCTCCTGCTTACAACCTATTTAAGGGGAGAATTTTACAAAAAACAAAAATGTCAAATACAGTTTCTCTAGCTTTGAAGTCATTAAATCTAGAGCACAGTTCTTTTTTTCAAATTATTTAACTCATCAGCATAACGAATGTATTCAGACTCTTTGTGATTGGTTAATGTAGAGAAATGGAGAACATAACTAGACCCAACTTGACTCTCCCAAATATGAACTTTAATTTCAAAAGCTTTGACAGGACAATATATTTCAGGAATCAATTGATTTTCCTTTTGTCAATTTTAAATTAAAATCATTTAAATGGGTTGTAATAACCCCGAGAAATGCAAGATCACAAATCCAGTCATTATCAAGACTAACTTAGTAAAGAAATGGTCAAGCAAAGTCAAATATTCTTACACCTCCTCTCCTACAAAACTATGTAAGCCACACTCATTAAAATAAGATAAGGAGCTGGAGAAACATTCAGTTGAAACCCAAGTTGGTCTAATTACTCTAATGTATCTACTGACTGATATGAGGTACGTAATGCAGTATAGGGTTATCAAGTGTTTATTGACCATATGGAATGGTTTCTTTAATAGTAGGCTGCAGCTTTCTAGCTGGCCTTGCATCAAGGAAGTTATACGTGGATGATCTAGTCAAAAAAGCAGGTAAGATCATTACTGGGAAACTGACTATTCTATTCAACTTATGTCTAAAACAAAGTAAAGACCCGAAAGATTGGGAGACTGCAATCATAATGCTTTGACATAAAAAAAGGAAACCCCAAAGACCTCAACAACTACAAACCTATAAACCTACTCAACTGCATATACAAACTTTTCACAAAAATCATCACCAACCAAATTACAAAAATACTGGATGAAAACCAACAACAGGAGCAAGCTGGCTTTAGAAGAAGCTACTTGACCATGGACCATCTACATTCAATAAATCAACTAAAAAAAAAAGCAACAGAATACAAGCTGCCTCTTGCTGTACCAATTATCAACCTCAATAAGGCTGTTGACTTAGTGGAAATTCCCATGGTCATGATGGCCATCACTCTACAAGATGTAAACCTTGTATATGTCAGAGTGCTGCAACATATATATAATCACAGCAGCTCCTTTACCAGGTTATATAAAGACTTGGATCCCTCTCAGCACCAAGAAGGTGTACAGCTCACCAAAATGCTTCACAGCCTGCCTCGAGATGATCTTCAGAAACCTAGACTAGGAGAATAAAGGTATCAGAATAGACAGTGAATATTTGAGCAACCTCAGATTTGCAGACAACATTGTCCTTTTTGCAGAGAACCTACACAACCACCAACTAATGCTAGATGAAGTAAATGAAGAAAGCAAGAAACTCAGCCTATACATGAACTTCAGCAAAATAAAGATCATGTGCTACAATCATGTCGGAAATAAGAACTCAAAGATAAAAAAAAAACTTTTTAGGAGAGGAATTTTTAACTAAACTAGAAAAAAAATTCTTTGTAGCCATAATAAGGAGTAAATTCTCGAGTTTTACGCCCTCTAGCTCCATCGGCATGGCGTATAAGTGTGATACATACATACATACAAAGCCAGCCAGCAAAACCAACTTGAAAACTGAAGAAACCTATGTTGATAGTTTTGGTTTGGAGAGGTTAGAAATTTGGAACCTTATAGTCAATAAATAATAATGGTGCAGTACAATCATTTTATGTAACTCCAACTTAATGTTAACTGATAGAAAACTGCATTATACATAGTATATGGTGCTCACTCTATCATGTCATCCTGGGGTCGGGTTTTGCTTACAATGCAAGTGTGAGATTGTTTACCTATTGTGCAAAAGGGTTGCCACTAAGATATGTTCTGAATATACCCTCTTGTTCCCCCCCCCCCTCAACGGAAATGTATACTTTTGCCTTTACCTTGGAATATATGATTTTGGAAAAATGGCAGCAGATGCCCATGTCTATAGCCAACTGTTCTGAAACATAATTTGTAGCATTTTGTTCTATGCTCTGCTAATGTATCCATATAGATTATCATTAGAAATTCCTTTTAAAGGTCATGTACAACAAACACATTGGAAATAAATCCTCAAATTCAAAATCGAAAAAGCAAAGCTGGAGAAAGTAGACCACTACATTTATATAAATATCCTCAATAAGGAATCCTCAGAAAAAGAAGAAATCAAGCGAAGAATCACTCTAGGATAGCAAAGTCTTCGGCAGAGCAAGCTCAACCTTCAAGAACAAGAAAACCCCATTAGTCCTAGAGTTACAACTAATGGTTAAGAAAATACTGGCTCCAGGATTCCCATGATAGAGATGTGTAATGAATCCTGTGGAAGGTCCATGTCTAACAACGGACAATAAAAGACTGATAACTCAAGTATTGTATGACTTTTACAAATGAATGCATGTTGAGTCAGTTTACACTTCACAACTTTTTTTTTTAACTGCATAAACCATTCTACCCTAGCAGTGTTTCTAGGTTCTAAGCAAATTGCATGATTTATTAATCATTGTCATTGTTAAAAGCAATTCAAATTTAAATGACCTGTATTGAATATATCTTATTCGATTATCAATTTCAACTCAAGTTTAGCAAGTTTACTGATAATACCTTCCTTATAAGTTTTAAAAAAACAAACAAACAGTAACCTGTCAGCATGGGCATCTGCTGCCACTCCTCCAGGGGTGGGTGGCAAATGGTTATATTTCCATGGGAGAGGGAAGAGAAAGAGTATATATTCGGAATACACCTTCACGACAACTTTGTCATCAGTGAATGATAATACTGTTCCTTATATGGGGAAATTAAGTTGTCAAAACATTGAACAATTGTACTTCATCATTATCCTTTATTGACCTTAAGGTTACCACTCTTAACCTTTTTCACCCTCTATAAGAAGGTCTGATTGGTGGAGTGGGGGGACTTTATTCCCATTTGCCCTCATTGGACGCCTATGCTTGTCAGGTACAATGGATTGAGTACTATTTCTGTGTAACTGATTTTCATGGGCTTGGTACATGAAAAACTCACTCTATACCTCCACGTCTTTCCTCAAAATTCTACCAAAGTTATCTGGTTAAAGAACCAACAATCAGATGCACCAGAAAAACAACTACTCCATAATTTCTTCCGGCAAAGTTTATTCCATCCACCCTGTCAGCGAAGCTGAAGTCCATATCCAGTACGGAAGAGAATTAATCATTGCAATTATTTTCTTTTTCTTTCAATGAAGGCCTTACATTTATTTGGTGTTACTGACATACTTTCTACTTCATGCGATTTGTAATTAGCTGTTAGCTTCTGCACTGCATAGCAGGAAGCTTACTAAGCAATTCACACGTCCGACTGTGTGTGTTTTTATGTTGGTTGAACATGTCTAGATCTGTGTGAGCGGGAAAAAATGTAGTGCCTGGGTAAAAATACATTGTACCTAATCTAATAGTGAAAGGTTTCACTTTATCATGGTGAATTAGACACTGACAACAAAAACTCTCAACGTAGCCTTCTTTGTTTTTCAAGTTTGGCTGGCTGGTTATGTATGTATCATGGTTACGTGTTGCACTAATGGAGCAAGAGGGATGAAAATTCAAACATTTACTACTATTTCTTATGTCTAGAAAAAAAATGTTTTTTTTTTTGTTTTTTGATAATTCCCCCTGATATAGGTTTTTAGAGGGGGTTCAGTTTGTAATGTGAGTTTATACTAATATGGACCTTAGTTTGTGTCCGGCAGCATTCACGCTCATTTTTTGAAAATTTAGACTCTCTTTAGTGATCACTGTCCAACAAAAGGCGAGGGAAGTAACTTATTTATCGATGGCCCCTTTTTTTCAATCTTTAGGATTAATCACCCCCAACACGGTATGCAACCAAAAGATGTTGGTCACATGTCAGTTTCTATTGAACCAGACCTGTTTTTAATTCTATTGCATCTGAGGTTAACCGTTTTTTGATTCTGACAAAAATTTATCCCTGTATTTTTTTTCTTTTTCTCTCTCTCTGCCCTCTAAAAGATTACAATGATATAAGTTTTAAAAATACTTTCCATGTGAACACTTATTTTTATTGCTGACATCGTTACAGATTGTGTTATAATTGTATTTCCTTACGATTCTTGAAACAGACTTTTTTTATTAGGCCTCTTAAAGAATACACTTCTTGCTTCAAGTTGTTTCAAACATTTTGTTGATTTAAAAAATATGTACGTGAGTGAAAAATTCTTTGAAGGTTCTTATTTCTCTAAGTTTTTTTCAAAAGTTTTATTGTACAAAAAGTATTTTTTTTATTAAGTTCTTGAATATGAAGGTATACTTTAATTAGTGCAGTTAATTTGTTCCAAAATGTTCTGTACTGTTCAAAACCGCACTTGGTCCCATTATAATTGAATGTGTTTGTTTTTTTCGACTAATACTTAGTTATATTAATTTGTACAGCAATACCTTAACTGTAATATACAAAAATCTGTCCAAATCAAAACCATATAATAAATCTGTAGTATCCAACAGGCACAAATATCTATAAATTAAATAATAAATTCTATAGGTTTGAGTCCTGTGTACTAAAATTTAGCTTTAATTTAATGTGCAACATCTTTCTACTCCCAAAATATTGTATCAATGGTATTGATTTCCTTAAAACCATTTCAGAAGCAAATAAATTCTCAGATGTGTGCAGAAATGTGTAATAAAAATCATAAACTTGGATTTTTTTTTCCCCCTAAAGGGCTCTTAAGAAATCAACTTATAAAGTAAAGATTATTTTGATGTTGTACTAAGGAAGTGACAAGAGGATTGTGAATGTGCCTCCATTGATATTGACTTTGAATTCAAAGCAAAACCTGTCATTAAAAAGGTTGGACAACATTCACAACTTAGATAGGCCATCATTTTTCATCTCAGAAGAAAAGCATAAAAATAATTATTCACCGCTACCCAACATAAACATGTTTAAACACTGTTGTCAGGTTTAGATCATTAATACGTTCAAATATTTATATGTATCTACATACCTAGGCTTTTATCCATCCCTAACCGTTCACAGTAAAAACTTGAAATTCAGCACACAACACTCCCCTAAATAAGTAGGGAAAAGGTTTCATCATTTTTTGTAAATCCCTCACCACTGAATATGTTTCTGGGGGGGGGGGTATTTGCAATATAAATTCATCTTAGATTGATCCTTTAGTTTGTGTCTGGCAGCGTTCACAAATGTTTGATTTTTTAAGATTCAGACTCATTTAGTGTTCACTGCCCGACACAATGCAAGGTAAGTAACTTATTCATTGATCACTCTTTCTTCAATTGTTTTGATTGATCACCCTCAACAAGACATTTGTGCTTTTTCACCTTTAATTTGTCTATTCATGAAAAAGAGAAAACCTGAATGTTCACAACGTTTCCAACAGTCTGATATTTTTAAGATGAAAATAATTCTCCTACTGACTTGAATTGCTCTTCTCTTGATAACTGTAACATTTCTTTAAGGCATTGTATTGAGTCACACTCCATCATAGACCTGTGTCACCTTACACCTTGACCACAATAAAATCCCTATGAAACAGTTGCTTCTTGCTTCACATTTTTTCAGGATAATTCTACGGTGGATTCAATAAAAAGCCATTTTTACTGAACTGCAGTTATAGGTCATTGGTGACCAAACAGAGGGAGAAGTTCGTTCATAAAGGCTTTTCATAATGGAAAAAGAGCTAATGAAAAAGGCTTTTCATTTTATTTTGGGAGAACCATCTTTTAGGAAATAAAATGATTCAGTATTGAGCCATCCTGCTTTAAGACTTCTGATGTTGAATAACACAGTAGAGTTTGGATTTTATCACTACAGCCTACACTCTGGAATTTAATTATTCTGATCACCTTCTCATCTTGTTATCTTTGATATTCATGGAAAACATTGGCTTATAAAGGTATAGTATTCAACTTTGAGAAGAGTCGTTAAACTCCTTTCTCTACGAAACCCACAAAAGAAGAAGAAATCAAGCAAAGAACCACCACAGGATGGAAAGCCTTCAGCAGAACAAGCTGAATCTTCAAGAACAAGGCAATCCTAATAATCCTAAAAAGAAGAGTCTACAACCAATGCATTTTCCCGATAGTCACTTATGGAGCTGAAACATGGAACCTAATCAAGAGAGAGACCCACTAACTGAGAAGCATGCTACACACACATGAAAAAATCATGCTCAATCTCAAATGGAAAGATCACAAGACAGCACAGTATATAAGGAAGAAAACGGGAGTCAGAGACATCATAGAATCTACTAGAAAACTTAAATGGCAATAGATTGGTCATGTTGCAAGAATGGTAGACAACTAATGGACATCACAACTCACAACATAGATCCCCAGAGATAACATGCGAAACCGAAGCCGACAGGATACAAGACGGAGAGATGAACCAGACAAATTTACAAAATACTGGCTCCACGACACCCATGATAGAGAAATATGGCAGATCCTGGGGAAGGTCTATGTCCAAACAATGGACATTAAAAGACTGATGATGATGATAATTATTAAACTCCTTCCTTGAGTTCGTCTTTCATGGGAGAAAAGTTTTGTAAAAGATTGTATTCAGACCATCCAATGCAATTGTAGAAAAGAATACAAAGGAGAAACCAGAATCAGCAACACAGTGAGTTCACACTTCTGAACAATTCTTGGAAAAATGGACTTGCTTCAACATCCTGAGTTAACAGTAATACAGTAATAAATTAAGCATACAAGTTTGAGTTTACTAAACTTATTTGATTCATATTCCAAGAAATATCTTTGGTTATTTCCACTTTAAGGCAATTCTCAGATACAACAGTTTTATCATTTTTTTTTCTCTTTTGGAGTTTTAAGAATTCATTTCAGAAACGATCTATGGGTTTTATAGGTATAACTCCAATTCTCTTTGAGAGTTTGCTTATTGAATAATAAATATCAGGAGGTTCAGAAAGTAATACTGAATTTTAGGAGAGGCGATAAATATCTGTTTTAATGTTAAACTCATTTGTCAAGAAGATAATCTTCATAATTAGCAATTTCAAAAAGCCCAGTGAAAAAACTAATTCTTTTATTTTCTTTTTTATTGAAAGAATCTAAGATTCTGGATGAAAAGAATTCTGACAGTATTGATTTGATTGCTTCTCTACTTTTAAAAGCTTTGCTATGATGAAAGCTTTCCAATAATCCGATTAAATGGACATTTTAAGGGCATAAGCAGGTTGAGTTAGGGGGATATGGTAAAAATAATGATTTGATCATCTGAGTTTATTTTATGGGGTGTGGGTTTACGATGTTAGTCTAAAGAAGGACACAGTTCCTATTGACCAAAGCTGGAAATTTTTGGAGTAAATATTTCCTCTTTTCTAATTTAAGTTGTTGGCAATAAAGATCTGCTGTGATTGTCTTACCATATTCTTAGAGCTTGTAATGGAGAAAACCTACTTTTTTTTTTTTTTTAACCAATTGCTCATCAACACCTTAAAGGGGTAGAGCTTTGGTTTAGATGTTGAAATGGGCTTTTCTATCCAGATTCTCAAAACCTTTCCGCACAGTAAAAATTGATTAGTTTTATAGTAGGCTTTTACTACGAGTAATGATCACAAGCTACATCTGTGGAAATTTTACAGGTGTTGACAACTAAGATATCATAACTACTCTTGTATATATATTTCTGAAATCAAAGTATATAATTTCGTTGAAGTAATTTATCACCTATGGAATGTTTCTGTATGAATCGTAATAATATGCAAAGGCAAATAAAACTAATACAAGATATGAAGCTAGAGGGCTAAATATTTCAACTTTCACTCCTTATTATGTCTTGATAAAACTTTTTCTCTAATTTTTAAAAAATTCCTCTTCTAAATAGGTTTTTAGCAAGGAGGGGGGTAATTAACAATATCTAATTCTGAATCACAAGTTTATGCTAAATTGGTCCTGTAGTTTGTGTCTGGCAGCGTTCACGCTAGTTTTTTTTTTTTAATTCAGACTTTTTTAGTGATCACTGCCCAACAAAAGGCGATAGGCGTAACTTATTCATTAATCACCCCTTTCGCAAATTTTCGATTGATCACCCCTAACCTGACATGCTGTCGAAAAACGATGATCATGAGACGGTTTCTATTGGATGTCTTAACCAGACCTGTTCATCTTCTCAGTAAGCAGAGGAACAAACGTAGCCTTAGCAAAGTATGCATTCATTTACCCAGTTAAAGGAAATAGAGACTTATCCAAACCAGGAAATTACTACCCAATGTTTCAAAACCCAAACATTCCCAAATCAACAGAAGTTACAATAGATAATTGCCACCTAGATGATGTCAAATCACTCCTTTGTTATCAGCTACATATAACTTCCTTGATGCAAGGCCAGCTAGAAAGCTGCAGCCTACAATTAAAGAAACCATTCCATATGGTCAATAAACACTTGATAACCCTATATTGCATTACGTACCTCATATCAGTCAGTAGATACATTAGAGTTATTAGACCAACTTGGGTTTCAACTGAATGTTTCTCCAGCTCCTTATCTTATTTTAATGAGTGTGGCTTACATAGTTTTGTAGGAGAGAAGGTGTAAGAATACTTGACTTTGCTTGACCATTTCTTTTCCAAGTTAGTCTTGATAATAACTGGATTTGTGATCTTGCATTTCTCGGGGTTATTACCACCCATTTAAATGATTTTAATTGAAAATTGGAAAAGGAAAATCAATCAATTCCTGAAATATATTGTCATGTCAAAGCTTTTGAAATTAAACTTCATATTTGGGAGAGTCAAGTTGGGTCTAGTTATGTTTTCCATTTCTCTACATTAACCAATCACAAAGAGTCTGAATACATAAGTTGTGCTGATGAGTTAAATAACTTAAAAAAAGAACTGTGCTCTAGATTTAATGACTTCAAAGCTAGAGAAACTGTATTTGACATTTTTGTTTTTTGTAAAATTCTCCCCTTAAATAGGTTGTAAGGGGGGAGATCAATTTACAACGTATGTTTATGTAGAATCGGTCCTTAGTTTGTGTCTGGTTACAATCACACTTGTTTTTGTTTTTTTTAAATTCAGACTTTTTAGTGTCCAATAAAAAGCAAAAAACTTATTTATTGAACTTAAAAGAAGAAGTGAGCTCCAGATTTAATGACTTCAAAGCCAGAGAAGCCAAATTTAACTTTTTTGCAAATCCATTAAATGTTCATATTGAAAAAGTAGTACAAAAGAAGCTGCAAATGAAAATAATTGAACTTCCTTGGCAAAAATTTAAAGATGAAACTTTATTGCAGTTTTACACAAATCTTCTTGAAGAATACGACGCTAAAACAGTGTGCTTCACTAGACAATTTGCTACCATTTATAAACATAAACAACTTATGTCTCAAATGAAAGTCATGAAGTCAAAAACAAGGTCAAGATTGACAGAAAATCATCTCAAAGACAATTTAGGGGTTGCAAAAAACATCTCCACCTATTGGAAAACGCCAAGATTCTCACAAAAATTTGTGAATAATTTTTTGTCTTATTTCTTTTTACATTTATAACAAACAAACAAATCAGAAATGAATTCAATGAATACAACGTTTCAGCAATTTTGTCCAACACGATTGTTATGTTATCTCCTTATGTTGTATATATTAAACATGGTGTCAGAAAAAAGGATCTATACATAACTGTGAGTAGCAAAAAGGGAATAACATGTTTAAGCATCTGCAGACATCGTAAATGTACAAGGTTTCAAGTTACGACGCAAAAGTTTGTGAAATTCCACAATAAGCCACATATCATCACTAGAACCCTTCGCATTAAGTTGGCCCAAGCAATGAGAAGAATGCATCCATAGATTTACATGCTACAAAACAAAGTCCTGACTGGGCAAAAAAGTCAGAGAAAAGCAAAGTACATACTTTGATACAGTATGAATGCTAAAGCAGAAGATATTCTCACTACATTTAAACTCTCGCTGGAGGAAATAGAAAATATTGATGTAGTCAGATCTATGAAAGGGCCAGATTCAACCACCAGTGTCAGTTAGAAGGTGCGTCAATTGATTCATTTATTACCAATCTCCATGTGATGGCAAAGAACTGTAGTTGCGGTGATCTCCCAGGTGACCTTATTCGCAATAGAATCATTGTTCGGAGCAAATGACTTCAGACCTCACTCTAGATGGGACTGTAAAACTCACCCACCAAAGTGAAACTATAAGATCACAACAATTATTAAAGTCATCGGAGAGTATCTTAAGTGAACAGCTGAGTAATAATTGTACTGCTGTTCATTCTTTTAATAACCACAAAAACAACAGTAACAACGTACCACTACAGTTCAGGATAGATTCTGGAGCTAATGTGACCATGATTCCGGAGCATGTTTTTAAACAAAGGAATGACCTGCTGACCCTCTCAAATGCCAGTGAAACCCAACATATTCCCCGACACTACCAACTCTGAGTAACTTAAAAATGAATTGCAACCATCTCAAATAACAAGCTGCTGACAGAAAATATTTGTCATTCCCAATCTTGGGGAGCTTTTACTGGGTAGACAAGCCATCAAAGCTCTCAACTTGTGACTGTCCATCTGACCTTACACACCATAAAAGTATGTGCAATGTATAGCTGTATATTCCACAGAAGGAAATGCCAGATTCATTTACTGGTTTCAGTATATTCAGAGAAGAATATAATATACTTTTGTGTGTAGATGCTAGGCCATGGGCCATACTCCATCAAAACGTCACGCCGTATGCCTTTAACATTAATGAAGAAGACACTGGCCTAACTCCAGAGTGAAGAACTGTGCACTGCTGATGCCTTGTTGAGAGCCACAATCAGCAGTGGCCCAACCAAATAGGACAAGGACCTCGAGGAAGACTCAGCAGCATTTGTTGACGTCATCATGAAATCCTTTCCAGCTATCCTAGGGGAACTAAGAAGCTACCAAATCCTGAGGAGATGTCCAACTGCATTTCAAAATATGTGAGAAATGGCTGGCCAACAAAAGAACGTGTCCCAGTGTCAGTCAAGCCATACTGGATCCATTGCAAAAACATTACCTGCGAGAGTAAACAGAACTCATGTTTTAGTTCTTCTGTCATTGAGACAGGCCATGATAGATAAAATCCATTCCAGTTACCAAGGGATTATCAGATGCCAACAAAGAGCCTGCCAATCAATATAATGGCCAGGATTATCCAATCAAATCAAAAACACTGTTGGGCAGCTAATATACCTTAAAAGACTTTGCTAATGTTGCCAATGACTGGATAAATCAGTCAAAGCATCTCCCAAAGCAACAGAAAAGTAGAAGCATGTTTAAAGACCGTTAAAACTATGCTGAAGAAAGCAATTGATAGGTGTATTTCCTTGCTTGCCTACAGAGTAACATTTGACTGTTTTTCTTGCCCTAGTGAACTACTAGCTAGGCAATTTTTGAGGACTGATGTTCCAATCCATCCAAATTGAGACTTGAACTCCACTTTGGATTAGGAGCCCAAATCTTGTGAGCAAAAAAGGCAACGTTATCAGAACAGCCTCCACACCAAGATCTTTCATCTTGAAGACCAATGGTGATGAAAGAATCGTTCGATTTGATAAATGACATCTTGTGCTGAAGCCATCTCATAAAAACAATTAAGTGAACAAATTGGAGCTCCCTGTAAAACTTCCAACCACCAACAGACGATGCCGAGGAAACAGAACATCCACTTTAAGCACCACAAGACCACCTACCAAATTGGACCTTTAAAGAAATATGCATGGTTTTTCATTAAGATATGGGCATTATCATAAACATTTATCTGTGCATCATTCTGTGTTTTTAATCTCCAGATATTTGCAGACTCAAATAACTTGAATAGGGAGATGCTATGTTATCTCATTGTATTTTGTAACTACATTGAGTGACTTCTCTTGAATGACACCATGCCTTCACTAATAATAAGAGGTCAAGGGCTGACACCAGCTTGATCACATTTATACCACATGTGTGGTTTTTTCTATAATCTATTAAGTACCAAAACATCAACCTGTTACCTCACATTCATTTTTTTGAATTTGGTGTTTTGGAGTTGTTTTACTGCAATCTGATGACCATTATTTTTCCAGGGTCATACACTAAAGTAGAGTCAACTAAGTCACATACATTGATTTGGTACAATGTTTGTTGAATTGTTCTTTTAGTATTGCACCAAAATCTCATCTGACCTGCTGCTCAAAAAAGGATGCCCATACCTGATCTAGATTGAAATTTCATGAAAATCAACCTAATTTTTTTCTTTACTTTTTGATGATTTTATGTGGGAGCTATAAGCTGCTTTATATATTTTGATTGAGTGGAAAAGATTAGACAATATACTGTGTTGGTAAATGAAGTTTTTTTTTTTAAAAAGACAGAGAAGATTGCCCAAAGCAATGTAAGACACAAAATAATTTGTATCTAAACGGCTTTTAATTTCGAATACCACAGAGAAAATGATTGAAATATTTATTACACAATTTCGAGACATAAACGATGATGGTATATCTAGAAAAAACATGCTTGTAGAAATTGATTACCCTGTTAACAATTAGGAGTTTTAGATATTTTTTTTTTAATACAACATCCCTTCATTACAACACAGTTGTTGGGGTCCGAGAAAGTCACCCACGTAATAATATGAAAGTAAGTAAACAGGATCAAATGCCTTTACATGCAGCACATACATACATCGCAAACCAGCCAAAATCACTTAAAAACTGGAGAAACCTATGTTGACAGTTTTGGTTGACAGTTTCTAATTAACAGTTAGAAGATAAAGACAGAAGTGAGAGGAGATGCGGCAGACATGCCAGGAGCCTAGAATTCAATTAGCCATCCATATCCGTAATTGAAAATTTCAGCTGACAGAAGGATTCATTGGTTATTATTGTGGAGATAAAAGTTGAAGCAAAAGAAATGTGTTTGTTCGTCAATTAATGATTATCTACAAGAATGTTCATCAAAGTGACCTTCAGATGATTTCTTTTGAAAGGTTAATTGATAGATAAGGTGTCCTAGGAAACTATATATATATATATATATATATATATATATATATATATATATATCCCAGAAAGCTGTACAACTTCAAACACTAAACATTAAAAAACTTCTTCAAAATATTTTTGTGTCACTTTAGTCATCCATTTCCCAATATCTGTCAATGCAGTTTATGTAATTTTCTTCCCTATTTCCCCCTATACTTTGTTACTATGGTACAATGTATATAATATCTCTTGTTGGGATCATCAGTTGTTTACTATGTAAGTGTTTCAGGGATTTTAAAAACAAAACAGTTATATTAACATAGCACCCCAGCTGTGTTGAACTAATCTTCCATCCCTTTCTCATATAGTTTATGCCATATTATATAAGGTTTTGCGTGTATCGTATACTGATATTATTTTATACTATCTATCTATTTTTGGAAACAGGGCTTACTTACCTATGTTACTCTAAAAACGTTTTTAATGATGAGGGATCAATAAGTATAACAACAGACATGATTTGCTCTGTGTCATTTCTATTGAATGTTCACCCATGTGAATATTAAATCTGTTATGCTGGTTTTAATCTCAGACTGCATGCAAACCAACTTATGATATCATCTTTAAGAATACTAATTACACAGAAAAAAACTTCTTCCAGTTGATTCTCTACCAACATATTCAACTGAAGAATACGACAATTATTTTTCACTAACTTTGAAGTTCATTTTTCTACATCAAGCTTCAATCAAATGCTTTTCAACACTTTTAATTATCAGATAAAGTATTTCTATATACATGGTTGATACGAGACCACTTTCTAATGGGTAGTATATATGTATATATATATATATATATATATATATATATATTATATACATGAAGTAATAAAATATGCTCTAATGAGAAAAGAAAAAAAAACAAAATGTCATTGAGAGTTGAAAGTTATTTAAAGTTATTTGCCCTTAGTTTCTATTGTTTATGCTGGCTCCGCAACACCCATGATAGAGAATTGTGGCGAATCTTGGGGAAGGTCTATGTCCAACGACGGACATTGAAAGACTGATGATGATGATGAGTTCCTATTGATCAGGATCAAGTATTGATACCTTAAAAAAAAGTGTATAGATCACTCAAGTGAGTACACATAGTAGCAATCATATTTACACAATTTCTGGGGCCTTAAACATTAGTAGTGATGTTTTTAAAAACATTTACATCTGTTGATAGCACTGCATATTCCAGTAATCTATTCTATAGTTCCAACACTCTATTACTAAAAATAATTTTCTGATATTTTATCTAATCTTATTTACTTCTATTCATGTGTGACCTCTCCAAGAATGGCCAGTTCCTCATCTTGGTCTCTGTAAGAATATTCAAATAGAAAGATTACATGAAACCTAAATGATTTCAAGAACGTAGCTCAAGAATATGAATTAGATGTAAACATGAATGATATGATGAGAGATATCTTAACAATTCAGATATATTACAGATAAATTACCAAGCTAGACTATGACTGACAAAGAGCTGAAAGGTAGAAAAGTGAGAAGAGTGAGTTGAACTAATCACCCAGGTGGAGAGGGCCAGTCATCCTTGAAAATTAATCATTGGTGCCTTTAGGAAATACACAATTACCTTTATTACCAAATACATGTATATATCAAAAATAGTTATGACAAATACAGCTTCAAATTTTCGTTTTTCAATACTGCGAGTATTTTGCATTATTCTTCAGTAAATGGTCTTGACGAATCTACAGAAATATTTTAACAAGAATTGTAAAGAATATAGTATATTTTATGACCACTAAAAATTATACATAGTAATAGTATTAATAATATTAAAGGTGGGTAATTTCTGAAATATCATCCATACGTATTAAAAGTTATATGTATCCATATATACGTGTGTGTGTGTGTGTGTGTGTATGTTTGTTTATGTGTAGTGAAGACTGGGGCACAATGAGTCATGGGGCACCACAAGACAAGCCCATTTTCTTAAAAGCTGTAGTCTGGAATGAGCTGCCATCTTGTGTGAATATTTACCATTACAGGGTCTTCCTATCATCAATGTGATAAGAGACAAGTTTACCATAATTCAGCCATTTATTTCAAACCAAAGTAAAATTTTGTTTCCAAGTGTTGAACTCCATGTTCTGTTGATCACAGGACCTGGGTAGAAAGTCTTGCATTTCAATTTAGAGCTCTAAGCAACTGTACAAAGGCATGATAAGATATCACTGTTGCTGACATGCATTAAGGTGTATAACAGGTTTGTGTTTCATTATCATTCATAGATTAATATATGGCAAATGGAATGCCATATTCTATGATACAATAGGCGGAAAGAATATTCAATCCTCTATTGATTCAAAAGGGTTGCAAATCTTATTGTCTCATTGTACCCCCGTCTCCCTCAACACATTTCAATGAATGCACATATATTATGCTCTGATCCTATACGCAAGCGTGAGGGAGTGACACTTTGAACCTTGGCAGAGTGCACAGATTCTTTGATTCTAGGTAGAGGTGTCAATCCTTGTGTAAATAATACTATTATATTTCACTGGTACTGAGCTAGTAATAGTTATAGCTTTGAAATTTCTTTTCAAACAATAACTGCACTGGAGACTAGAATCTTTTTGCCACCTTTTAACTAATTTTAATCCTTCGATCAGCACTAGGGCAAGACAGCCAATTTAAACCATTAACACACGACTCAATTTCTCAGACATCCATTTTTTTTTAGGTCTTCCTATCAACGTCAGTTCTTTTTACTCTTATGAACTGGTTCAGTGTTAAATGTTCACACATAAAAATTCATGTACAAAACTTTGGGAAGTTGCTCTCAATGAATTTCTTGAGATAATACTACAATTAGACAGTGAGAAGGTCTGGAAACATTAAAAGTATTGCAGCAAGTTCATTTTAATGTTTATAATATCAATCATGCAAGTTATATGAGTAATAATGATCATTAAGATAAAGGCATTAAATCATCCTCCCAATGAAAATCATAAAGAAAACAGAAGTATTTACTAATAGTATAGATGGTAACAATTCATGTTAAGAGATCAAATGTTTGTATTTGCTTGGATTCCATTCTAAACTAAAAAAAAGGCATATACATGCTTGATAAATATTCATCAATAGTTGAGCAAGTTACATTTCAAGACTGAGAATTGAACCTAAACCTCCCTGTTTGCCACAAAACTAATTGCTTTCTGTTCACCATTATGAACTGGTTTAATGTGAGATGTTCACCCATAAAAATTCAAGTGCAAGGCTTTGGGGGGTTGTTCTCACTGAATTTCTTGAGATATTGCTTCAATTAGACAGCAAGAAGGATTATGGATATAAATAAGATTGCAGCAGGTGCAGTTATGCCACAGTTCGGCAGTTGCCGATTGACCTTAGATAAGTAAACATAAATTTGTGTAGCAAAAAAAAAGAAAAAAAAAAAGGGATATACATAGAAATTTTTTTTCTTCAGGTGAAGAAGCATCACTCAATTAGATGTTATTGCTCCAGGTCTGAAATCAAGACAAGCTGGGTAGAGAAATATCTACACAGCCAGGTGAGACTACCAGAGCAAAAATTAAACTTGATTCTCCCTTGTGTCTGTAAGAGGAAAATTCACTCCCCAACTCAGGCTTTAAGGAAACGAAAATATACAAAACTGAGGAAGAAAATATTATTAAAGGTGGTAAAATTTCTATTTGAAAATTTGATCCTTTTCATTAATATTGCTTTCCCAAGGATTTTTTCATTTGGAAAGAGTAGAATGCATTTCTTTGATTTCAAATCTAAAAGAATATTTGATTTTTAAATATGAGATATTGGTGGGGCTTTTTTTTACATCATAGAAGATAAAGCTAGAAGTGAAAGATTTACTAATATAATTGAGATATTTTACAAATTGTAAATATCATCTCCCATCATGTTCTTGTTATATGTTCCTTGGTGGCAGCATTCAAATTCAAGAATTTCCTGCCGGACAAACTCGCCTTGCTCCTCCAAATACTGCCACATGTTCTCCTTCGATTCATCAAGAGGAGTGTCAAGGACATAGACTTTCAGGGACAGCCAACAGTTCATTTTGCTGGAGTTCTTCATCATAGTCTCAAACAGCTCCATATAGTTTTAAGTCTTGTGATTGCCCTGGAAGCTCCAAGTCACATTGACAAAGCTGTACCAGGTTGCTTGCTTTCTCATCCCTAATGAGCTTTTCAAGGAATTCCTTGCATTCCTGGATCTTTATCCGTGATCCAAGCTTTGACCTTTGCCTCGGATAGAATGCGTGGCAGTATCTGCTAAGATGTGCAAGGCCTACAAGGCATATCTCAGCATACCTGTCAAGGATCAAGACAAATACTGGACACCTCATTTCACCTGCACAAAAACAGTATCAAGGCCTTGAGGCTTGATGCGTATGACTAGGAGGTCATCAAATATTTGATCCCCAAATATATGCATAAATACTAATTGTAGTATAGTGAGTAAGGAGTTAGTTTCATCAGATGTTCACTGTTTGGTTGTTACAGAGCAAATTTTACTCTTGTATTCAATGAATGTAAAACATTCACATTAAACTGATATTTGATTGGCAATCCCACCAACCATTTGGAGGAAAAAAATTTAATTTAGATAAATCTAGTTCTCCAATTTCTTGTGAAGACAATCTGAAACCTTCTTTGCATAATTCATATAAATTCTAGACATTGTCTCAATCATACTGCAGATGAAAATTAAAGAATAAGGACTACCATTCACTATTCACCTTAAAGAACAATTTGATCCCAAAACTAAAATTAAAAGATATAAATCCAACTATGTATAAAACCAGAAAAAAAATCATTCAAACTGAAATTCTACAAAGAGGAAGGGGTTGGTAGTATTTTACTTTTGTGCAGCTAATTTTAACCCTGGGCAGATAAAAAAGAGTCATGCTCAACAAATTGATGTATTTATGATTTTTGTAAATCCTTCATTACCCTTTACATACGTACAGAAAACTGCCAATAAAGAAACTATTTTTATTTTGTTCACAGCACTTGGAATTCTCAAGTTAATAAACAGTATAATGAAACATAGCAATATCTGTCGATTCCTGTACAGGATGTGTTATCTTCAAATTTCTCTTCAAACTGTTCTTTCAAAAAAATATAATTTCGTTTTCTGATATCAGTGTCACTCATTTAAAAAATTAACTAGATCCAAAGTTAAATACCTCCCATAATTTTGATTATAAGATATACATTAATTTGTTGGTTTTTTTTTTCAATTCTATGAATAATCCACAAGATAGCTTCACTCTCTTTTATCCAGTTTTATAACAACAAGGTTTCCAAGAATTCTCCTTAAAACCAAGTTCAACCATGTTTAACAGGAGAGATTCCTGGAGAACCAATGTTGCCAAAACAGAATTAGCATACTGCCTTTATTTTTCAGAAGGGTCATTAACCCTTGTGTTTCAAAATACCTGTGAAACTATTATTTTGAAGGTGAATGTCAAGGGAATCGATAAGTATGAAAGAGGAGATGATTGCGTCGGTGCTTCTATTTGATAATTGGATAAAAAAGGTGCTTACCCGATCATCTCATCTTTCTAGCTAATCCATTCCCAAGACATTCACTCATAAAATAGTTTCAGAGGTTTTTGCAAAGCTCAACTGGCACAAAGTCACAAGTGTAGGACAACCAGTGAGGATCGAACTCATAACACAGCAGTAATGATCATCTTGTCTAGTTTATCAACCATTACCCTAGGGTCAGATGCCCCGGCTTTCATTGGTCATTACAATCGCTATTCTAATCAAATCATGCTGAGAGTACTAGTTCCTGTCTGATAACAGAAATTAAACCGCATTGACCTGGATTCGTACTTAGACGAGTGATGTGTGAGGATCAACTGGTACTGTCATCAACTTCTGGCTTCGTGCCAGGCTAAGTGGAGCTTAGCAAATAAGCACAGTCAGAAACCATCAACCATAACTGTCAACATAGGTTTCTTCAGTTTTTAAGATGGTCTGGTATACACTCTGATGGAACTAGGGGACAGAAAATTCAAACATTAACATATTAGGTTTAGGAAAAAAACTTCTTTTGTATTGTTTTTTTAAACCCCACCCCTACCCGTATAGGTTTTTAGTCAGGGTTCTAATTTACAATTTAAGTGTATGCTAAATTGATCCCTAAGTGAGCGTCCAGCAACATCAAAGCTTGTTTTTTTTTTTAAAGATTTTGGACTTTATTTAGTGATCACTGCCAAACAAAAGGCGAGAGAAGGGACTTATTCATTGATCACCCCATTTTCCAATTTTTTAATTGAGTACTCTCAACATAGCCTGCTGCTAAAAGACATTGATCACATGAGAGTTTCCATTGAGTGACTAAGCAGACCTGTTGTTATTCTCATTGAACCTTATTATTATCAGGGCAATTATTATCATCATTACAAAATTCCTGAGATTAATTTTGAGGAGTTGAACACATAAGAAAAAATAAAAGAATTTAGTCATTGTGAAAATAATGGAATTCTTTCAAAACCAAAAATAGAAAAAAAAAAAACTTTAGCACCAGACACATTTTTCAAACAGACATATTGTTTCAATTTTTTAGTTTGCTGCAAAGATATTCAATTAGAAATTTCCCAAGATGTCTACCATCTGCTACTTGTAGTATTGACAACTAGAAAAGAACGAACATAGTTCAACAAGTCTTGCAGTATCTCACCCAGTTCTGAACACTTTAAATATTCCTGAAAAGAAATCAAGCAGAATTGGAAAACTAAATTTTTTCAAATTTTAATTTTTCTTTTTTATGAATAGTTGGAGACATTACCAATCTGATATCAGTTTAATGTGAATGTTTTATATTCAAGGTAAATTCTTTTTATATATATATATATATATATATATATATGTGTGTGTGTGTGTGTGTGTGTATAGTATATAATGTATATACTTTCTTGATTTGTAAACAGAAAACAGATGAAATCAGATTTTTTTACATTGCAGATGTTTCATCACAGTGCTCAATATTTAACACAGCAAACAGAGCTATTGACATATGAAAAAAATATTCACTTGTACATGGTGAATGGAAACAATTTGTATCTCTCGCACTTGTCAGTAACTGGCTATCTGTCATTTCCTGTGGATTCCACAGGAAATAACGAATAGCCAGTTGCTGACGAATGTGAGAGGCACAAAATGTTTGCATTCACCAGGTACAAGTCCTTGTAAATATTATTTATATATATATATATATATATATATATATATATATATATATATATATATATATATATACAAATTGCATTTTATCATGTTGAATTCATTGAATTGAATTTATATCTGATTATTACACAGTGAATGTATCATTTGGCCTAGATAAGATGGATAGAATAAACAATTAAATAAGATAGGGTTGCTGCAGGAATCGAACTGGCGACCAATATTTGATTACTTACCAGCACGTTTTTCGAAAGTTATCTCCATAGTACTTTGAAATTGTACTGATCGATAGTTCCAATTTTTAAAATTCCGAAATTATCTTTTCTTCATTTATATTTGAAGGTCATACAAAGATAACTTACCACTGAATGATAAAGAAACATTGAGGTAACCATTAACTTACAATGAAAAATTACAATTGGACTCACCATCAGGATGAGCAGGTCTCAAATTAATCAACAAGACGTGTGGTACTCAAAAGTACCATTAGTACATTAAAGCTTAAATATACACATTAGAACAATTTTTAGATAGTTGCGTGGCATCACAGAAAGTATTTTTCGCATTGGCTAATTAGTTTGTTTATATCATTTGACTCTTTTATACATCAATTGCCTGCTTTCAATGAGCGATTCCTCCGTGTTAATAATACTACAGTGATCAAAAGGATTAAGCATAAAGTTTATACTTTACACTCTCTCTCTCTTTCTACCATCAACTTTCCAACACATACTTTTTAATCTCTTCTTACTAGCAACAGCAAGGAACCTGAACAAAAAGGTGCCTAATGAGATACAGTCCTCGCTTATAGCCATTTTGGTTCATTCTTGTCTGTTCACATAGTTTTTTTCTGACTGATTAATACCCCAATCAAATGAGCTCCCTCCACTGGCTGAGAGACTAGTTTAAATATACGAGGTGCTAACTAAAAATTCAACGAACAGAAAGCATAGAAAGGTCTATAACCGATGTATCATTCCAATAGTCAACTATGGAGCTGGAACATTGAACCTACCCAAAAGATTGGCTCTTGGTCTAAGAACCATGCAATGTGCACAAGAAGGGGTCATGTTCAACATCACCAGGGGAGATCAGAAGATAGCATGGTCAAGAGAGAAAACATCAGTCAGGGACATAATAAAATCCATTAGAAATCTCAAATAACAATGGGCAGGCCATATGGCAAGAATATTAGACAATCACTGGACATTAGATGTCACAACATAGATCCCAGAGATCATATGTGAAATAGTGGCCATCAAAAAATAAGACGGGATGACAATCTGGATAAGTTCAAAAACTATTGACTCCATAACTCCCACAATCAAGAGATCTGATGAATCTTGAGGAAGTCTATGTCCAATGACAGACATTAAACGGTTGATGATAGAAGCATAAAATGGCTTCTTCAAAGAACAGATCAATCCATTCATCCAAATATCCTGAACTTTTGGGTAGAATCTCATATATATATATATATATATATATATATATATATATGTATAGCCAGTACATGTAGGCCAGGTAGTTATAGGGCAGAGGTTTTCTCAAGTGCCCACTCTCTCTTCTCTACCAACCACTGACGCATGCTAGCGATGATACGTCTTTTACCAAAATATCTGGCTGTAGGGCAAAGTGCAGGTATGTTGATTTATGCTTTTCCAATGAGCTTCAGTATTAAGTGAATACAAACAGCTTCAGATGAAGTTTGAACTTTGCCCATTCCATTTTCTATGCAGGTAACAATAACACTATCTCCTGTCTATAGGTTCAAATAAAATCATGGAAATTGGCAGGCTACATAGAGTGACCAATGCCTTCCAACCATTGAAAAACTACTAAGTAACAATTTGATCGGTATATTTCTCAGACAGTTGGAACATAAATGTCAGTATTATAATATGGAGATGGAGAAAGAGAATCATATTCAAATCAATCATCTGAATTTGGAACAAAAGTAAATGGACTTTGCCATTCATTCACGAGAGTGAGAGGTTTGTAGCACATGGTGAAGACACGGTGACGTAAATGCGAGGCTGTGCATATGTGCGATGTGCAAGGCTCGAAATCGGTGAAGTGAAATGAGCAAAATTAGTACAGAGATGGGTCACGGAAGAAAAATGGTTAAGATTGGATCGGCCAGTGGGTCAGCAAAATGATAATGATCTTAGGGAGAGAGAGAAAGAGAGTGACCGGCTGCAAAGGCTGGAGCCAGAAGTAAGACCAGCAAGGGGTCCTGGCACCAATGAGCCTTGGACCAGGGAGAAGGAAATTGAAAGAATGGCCGGCTGCAAAGGCCGGGGCTAGAAGCGTAATCAGCTAGGGATACTGGAGCTAGTGAGCATTGGACCATGTGCGTCCAGGGGTTTTATAGGGGTCGTCGGAGGAAGTGATGTATTTGATATCTAGCTAAAAGAAAAGTTTTGTATTCAATTCTTAACTAAAAGAATAGGGGGCACTACAACAGTATTACATGTAACATAACCACTATGCCGTCAAGGCTTCAGATAAACCTTTCATATCAAGTTTCTTACCTCTTTGCCGACTTACCTACTTGGTCCTGCATCTTCTGCACACTTGTGTAACATTGGAAATTTCTTTGAACTAATTTTTGTATACGTCAAGCTACATACCAAGTTTCTACATCTTATGTAAAAAGAAATCTATGTAATTTGGCATTTTCTAAGACACAAAAGTTTCCTATGTTGATGTGAAAGATCTTTATGAATACTAAATCTTTTTTAGGTTTCTCTTGATGCCTGAACTTAGCTTTAGTCAAAAGAAAAGTCAAGTACAAAACACTGCCATCATTAAATACTGAGAGCATGTTTGAATTTTTATATTTGTACGTTTGGAATTTACAGATATATTTCCGCTTCTTCTTGTTTTCTTCAGTGTTACACTCTTTCAGTTTTCAATACTGAAATATTCACATTTGCACCTTGCTCCTTGTTAAACAAGACATTTTTTAAAGATTACTATTCTTGTAAAAGTGGAAGAAAGATTTTGCACAGTTTTAATGACATTATTGTAAAATTATGCAAATTGTCTGATATCTATAAATGTTAAAACTGTCGTCATTAATTGAATTAAAATTAAGGTAAAATAGTAGAAAAATTAGTAAAAGTAGATGTAAAGAAAAATAAGTTTTCATCAACTTCTTTTCATAGATTTTCACAGACGTTCACGATTAATTGATTAAAATCCAATATTGTTAGAATATTGATATATTAAACAGTATGAAAATTCTGTTGAAGGAAAAGTGTAAAGTCAAGGACAATTAATTACAGGGTTTATTCGATGATGAAAAAATACAAATCAAGTCACTGAATGCTTTGATTCAGTTATTGAAATTTCATCTTTAGATACTCCAAATAGTTGTTGTTATCTGTACAACATCGAACAAAACAAAATTAATAAGGCTGCCATTGCTTCCAGCTGACATTAACAGAGAAATTAACACAGACTCTTTGAAGGCATTTACATACAATCTAATAATATAGCAACAAAACTTGTTAGTTTAGTATAGAAAAATAACTGCTCCTCGAGGAAAACAGGAAATCAATGATTCTGTCTTTATTAAATTTCAAGATGGTCTCATTCGTTGTGATGCCTCTTCTTTTCCCATTTTTACTATTAAAAATTCAAAGTCACAAAACTAGTGATCATTGGTAAATAAATACTGATGGATGAAAAGAAAATGACCGTCAAATTTAACTCGTCTGATGAGTCATGAATCTTCCCATATATAGTGTCACAGAGTGTTTGTTTGTCACATTAAAAAAAAACGCTAAACATAAGTGCAATCAAACCAAATTCAGCATGCATACTTGATAGACCTAGGGGAAGGTTTTTTAGCAAATTGTTTTTCAAACCTCACAATATGCTTAAGGGGTTTATTCATGATATAATTCTATGCCAAGTGGACACGTGTTCAGAGAACATTCTTTAATGACATAATGTGACAATGAAACCAAATTATTCTTTTTTTTTAAATCAATCCTCAAAACAAACAAAGAGCTGACATGAGAAAACTTCCTTATTTTAATGTCTGAACAGTATTGAATCATTCAATTTTTGATTCTAATCAGTTGGAAGTATTAACTATGTGCTTTTCTCTACAGCCAAAACAACTACAATATTTTGAAGCTACAGTCATATTTATTGTCTTCAAAATTGCTAATAAATCAAAATAAAACCACTAATGTATATGTGCCATAAAAAAGGGTTTTATAGGAACAATTACGCACTTTTTCAAGCAGCCTCTGTCCCTTAATTTTTTTCTTTTTGTTCCTTTCATAAAAAAATAAATAAATTTCAGAAGAGTTTCATTTCTTAGTTAGATCAACAAGAGACAACTGAAATGTCTACGAACTTTTGTAGATGATTAATTCTCTATTTTTTTTTACAACTCTTGCAGGGTGATTAATGGGCTAAAGAAGAAGTGATTAAATTTTGACCTCTCACCTGATGAAAATTATATAAATAGAAAAGAATGATTGATTTGATGTGAAAAAAATCAGGTGAGAAGGGAAATGATGCTGAAACAGCGGCTTACAAATGATTTTGGATAAAGCTGAAAAAACGAGAATTCTAAAGTAATAAAAGAGAGACAGATAGACATACATATGTATGATAGATAGATATCAGGTGTCTAAAAATTTCCAAGAGAAATACCTGTTTTCAATTCTATAATCGCCTTTCAACTAAAATTAACAGGTTAGATTATAGCATGGATTGACAATGTGGTGCAAAATTTGAAAACGGAAACCGGCAATAAGAAGCTCACTTTCAAGCACAGTAGTGAATCAGCCATTTTTTTGCTAAATCTGGCTGATTTTTTTCCGAATTCAGCCAATAAAAATATTCTTTAAACTGAACATTCCTGCAACATAATTACTTACTTGGAATTACACTGACATCAGGTTACAATTGCTTTTTTTGCATAAATATACTATGAAACCAAACACTCATACAACAGACTTGCATGAGTGAACAAGACAAGTTCCCCAGTCATAGGTAAAATACCAAGGCACTGCAAGTTTATACTAAATTAGTCCCTTAGTTGGTGTCTGGCAGGAAGCATGCTTATTTTTTGAAAATTTCAGATTTTTTCGTGATCACTGCCTAACAAAATGTGAGAGAAGTAACTTATTCATTGATCATTCCTTTTTCCAATTTTTTAATTGATCAGCCCCAATAGGGCATGCAACCAAAAGAAATTGTTCATAAGACGGTCTCTACTGAGAGACTAACCAAACTTGTTTTTCCATTTTTTTAATGTTGAATGAACCTTGTTTGGATGGGGCATGAGGTCTCCTTCCCAATTACATCACTTCTGTGGAGGTGGAGAAAGTAGACCACTACATCAACCAAGGACAGCAAATCTCCATGAAATCCTCAAAAGAAGAAGAATTCAAAGAAAGAATCACCTTAGGATGGAAAGCTTCCAGGAGAGCATGCTCAACCAAGAAAGGTATTCAACCAATGCACCCTTTCCAATAATCAACCACTCAGCTGGAACATGGAATCTAACCAAAAGATTTGACCCTCAAAATTAAAACAATGCAACCTGCCCTGCATATGAAAGAATCATGCTCAGCATCACACGGAGAGATCACAAGACAGCACAATATATTTAGAAGAAAAACAGAAGTCCAAGATATCAAAGAATGGCAATGGACTGGTCATGTAGCAAGAATGTTAGACAACGGCTAAACATCACAATTCACAACATGGATCACCAAAGACACATATTAAACCATGGCCTGCAGAATATAAGATCGCGAGACAGAAAGTATTGGCTCTGTAACACCCATGATAGAGAGGTGTGGCAAATCTTATGGAAGGTCTATGTCCAACAACAGACACTAAAAGGATAATGATGATGATGATGACTCATTTAGGTGGAACAAAATGAAAATCAATGGCTTGTGAAATTAACACGCTCTAATAACAAGATCAAGATCAAATAGTCTCAAGCTATTGATAATGTAGTGAGTTTAATCCACACCAATGACCCAACGAATGTGGCCAGGGGCCGAACTAAGCTTAGCTTAATAAATACCAACAACGTTCATTTATTCAATTGAGCTTCTTTCCAACACTTACTTTGTGCTGTTAAAAGTTGCTTTTTATAGGTTTAAAATCAGTATGATCAAAATAAATGATATAAGAGGTAGAAAATCATATCCATGGAAACATATAACAGTCAATCTTGTTACAAAAATGAGTGGAAATATCCGAAAGTCAAAAAAAAAAAAAAAAGGCCCGGATGAAGGAAAAGAAAGGTAATTGATATAAACTTAGAAATAACCATTTGGGAGCATAGCTCCATGGGAGTGGTGACAATACACCAGCCCAGACTTACGAGGCTACCAGAATATGAGACCAAAGGCATTCTTACTTCTACAATATAGATATTCCTTGTAGTACAAATACATTTTTAATTTTTCCTAGAGGCCAAATATTCTATACACACATATTTTTCTTCTTTTTTACCCTGATGGATATTACATACTCATATTCCACGAACTCACAATATAAAAGCACCAATATTCTCTCATAGCATAACTACCAATCAGCAGCAGAGCCAACTCAAAAATATTTTTAGTACTAAATCAACCTTGAAAAAATTTCCAAACCACCAAAATGCACTAAAAACAATTGTTAGCCATTTTATGACCATTTAAATGGCTGAAAATGGATAGGTTAGTCTTTTAAAATAGCTCAAAATAGCTTGTGAAATGAGGCTAAAATGTGTTAAAAATGATGCTGCCAAATCAAGGAATGCACTAAATTAAGCATGAAAAGTCCTAAATTGGCAACACCGGTTTGCAATGCATGTATCCAAGTTTTGTCAAAATGTAACCTTCTGGTGAGATGTCACAATTCATATGAATTTTTATGTTTATTTCTGTCTTTGAATAAATGCTTAATAGACAAACAGTCAGATACTTTGTCCTATATTTCAAACAACTGACTCCGTGACACATTCTTTTTCACTCTTTCTCTCTTTTCTTCATTATACGATATTTGTAATAAAGATAAGAAGATATTACGATTGTATATATAATAAACTAATATAAAGACATCAAATATTTTGATAATGGTGACATTTATTTAGACATAGTGGTTTGTCTCCAAATAATTTTGTATTTTGTTTACTGTAGCAACAATATTCAAGGCACAGTTCCTTGAAAACACAGATATAGTTATATAAAATTATTTTCCCCAAGAAAATGAATGTGGAATTAGTAAAAGAAAAATAGAAGAATAAAAAATAAAATTACAAAACATAATTAGATTTTCAAATAACCGTAAGTATTGGGCATTTTTCTCATTTTAGTTTTACTTAAAAAACTGTACTTACCAAAACCTTCTGACAGACATGGCTACTATAGCTGTAAAGAAATAGAGGTATACCCTGAAAAGTACAGTTTACTCATTCCAAAATTTTCTGTACTGTTAAAAAAAAAAATTGTGCTGCTCAAGGTTATAATATAATTTTTTTTATATATATATATATATATATATACTTATATAATTTAAACAATAGTTTAAAGTACAACATCAAAACTCACACTAATTAAAACCGCACTATTCGAGGTATTGGTGAACAACTTGACATTTTGTATAATGAATTCAACTGAATCAATAAATATTATAAAAAAAATTCTAACATTCATTTTATTTCTTTCAAATTAACCTTTTTTCAATGAACTACATTAGAGAGCTACACTTCAAAATAATTAGATATCTTTTTCCTTTTAAATATCTAATCATCACTGAAATCTCACGGAAGCCTAATTAGGAAAATATTCATTAAACTCTTGAAAGCACAGAAACACTAATGAAGCTAGACTGTTTTAGATCTTTGTATTTAATTATTGATACAGGCTTCAACTTGTACAGCAATCATTAGCAGGCTGGTCTCACGAACCATTGATTCGATTCCTGTGGCAGCCCCATTTTCTTTCATACTTATTTTTCTCAAATTGTCTCGGCCAAACGATACATTCACCATGTAATAACGAAGAGTTTCAATATAATATTATGCAATTTAAAAACATTCTGTCGGATCATACATCCATTTCTTTATAACATAATTGTCGCGTTGAAAGAAACAAATAGAGCTGGTAGAGAGCGTGAGTAAACAAAATGAGAATTTGGACTTGAAACAGTTGTTTTGGCCTTTGTATTTACCAGCATATACATATATATATATATATATATATATATTTTTGTGTCATCCACAGACAGCTGTTTCGATGTATTACATCTCTTCAGTGTGGCTATAGACTTTCAATTATACCATCCATTACCGCAAGGCAGAATTGAAACCTTCACTTCAGACCCAGAGGCCGATATCCTACCTCTGGACTACGGAACTGGACAGTGAGTGGCTGAATTTAAACGATATATCTATTTACACAGAAATCCCTCATTCATCAGAGTGCTCAATTACTCGGGAAGAGCATTGCGTAAGCTTACGGTGAATGAGTTACCTCACTTGTGCTCAACCCTGAATAGAGGAGTATTATATATATATATATATATATATATATATCATAGAATAACCCTGAATAGAGGAGTATTATATATATATATATATATATATATATATATATATATCATAGTTGTCCAAAAAGGTCAAGATATATCATAGTTTTCAATTCAAACGGCCAAAAACTAAACAATGATTTAACTACCTCACCAATTCACTATTTAGATTAGCATTTCTGGATCAGGGTGTTATTGTTATTGTTATCAATCGGTGGCATAGCAAGGGATTTTAGAACCCAGGGACAAAGACAGTACCAGAGGGCAAAAATAGCACCTAGGGCAGTTGAGCAATATTCTAAGGGAGGATGTAATTATTAATTAACAGTCATTAAAAACCAAAGGAAATTTTACATCCCTTGATACTTTTGCTGGGGATGGGGGTCAAGTGCCCCTTCTTGCCCCCACCCCTCTTACTAGTACCTCTGATCTCAATGGGATCTGTTATGTCTCACAGAGTTTCTATCAATAAAATATTGATGGCAGCCAGTTGTATGTACTGTTTTCTCTGTCAGCTTTATTACATTGGACTAATTCTGTCTGGCTGGTTGTTGTATATATCTATGTCCTTGTTTCCTCTTGATTGTACAAAGTAAAACAGTACTTTTGGTTACTTGAAATGTAACTCAGTTCATCATCTGTTTCCCGGGGGTGACCTGCATCTCCATGATCACTCCAGTCCACCGTGGCTACAAACCCTTCCCAGAATTTTGCGACTAGACTTAAAAGCAAGACTAAAAGCTCCAGGTTAAACTCAGTACTCTATCAATGCTTCAGCTAATTCCATAGATATGTATCAGGAGATTTTATTGAACCATAAGGAGCTTACTTCTGTAAAGCCTCATTTTCGTTTACGATCAGCCTATAAAAAGTACTATACAATAGTACGTACAAAAATAGTCCCAAATCTGGTGACGTCACGTCTTATCGCTTTAGCCTTTAAAAACAACCTCAGTCTTCCAATGCTCACTTCAGCCTCCTGGCTAATGTTGATGCCCATGTGATTTCAAGGACCATGCTTTTTTTCCTTTTTTATAGTGACTAAGAGAACATTTCACTTGTCAGTTACATCTACCTATGTCAAGTCTCTTTCTCGCATATTCTTCCACACAAATATTCTACTATACTACTTTTCAGCAATTTTAATTTTGTGTCCTTTGCTTTGTCTCAAAAAGCCCAACACATTTTTCCTGCATCACCATTTTGATAACAGTGCCTTGGTCCATGGAATATCAGGTCTAATTATAATAGCACAATTTCAGCTAAACCTACCATCAGGTAGAAAAATACCTCTTTCATCTCTATCTTTCCTGATAAGTACTCAATTCTGTTGGTTCAAACTGAATAGCATTTTGTCTTATAATCCCTTTTTCTTTCAGCATAACAACATGGACCCATTTGTATCGTTATATTTTTTTTATCAAATATTTGTAAAAGATGTGTCTACAAATATTACCATCCGTCTTCTTTCATTGGACTCCCTTCCTTTGTGTGATTTCATTTCCAAAATGGCTGACCAATAGCCCTACATGGTCGCACTATCTTCAGAAATCCAAGAAGGGCAATCTTGTCTTTATCTTGCTTCATGACGTTACAGATTTTTGGTGTCTTACCAAACACATGAAAGTAAAATAATTCCTTTCATCTTTAACATCAGTACTTTACTACAATATAAAACTTCAAACACATCATTTCACAATGATATTCTAACTCTATCACTATATCTGAGGATTTATTTCTGGACATGAATAGTCTCAGAGGTATAACTATCAATATGATTTTTGGAATTATGACTTCTCTGACAAATTTCCTTGAGAAATTCTATGAAAAACAATCAATGCACTCCTCTGTGAATTATTAGACAAATGTAAAAGATCCCAGCTCTCTTTTTAGAAAATTAGAGAAAGGATACACAGTTAACTAGTCAAATGCTCCAGTGAGATACAATTCTCAATAAGCCTGGCTGCTGCAGAGTCAAATTCCACTCTTACTTCTATTTTGACTGAAGATGGTTACTGTAACTTTTTATTGTATATATATATATATATATATATATATATATATATATATATAAAATGAAAAAATTATGAAAATATACATATTCTTAGTATAAATGTATGTATTTATAAGAATAAAACAAGACCTAGCTTATCTGTAAGATAAACTATTGTAGATATGTTAGACTTGTCAGTTTTAATCAGTCAGTAAGAGAGCTGGCTACGAATCACATGGTTGTGATTTCAAACCATGGTAGGAAAATGTTAATTTTAAAAATGCATTTATTTATTAGAATGAAACAAGCCCTAGGCATAATTTTTAGTAGATATGTAAGACTTATCAATTTAGTTCAGTCAGTAAGAGACACAACAACCAATCACTTGGTCATAATTTCAAATGACAATAGGGGAATCTCAATTTTTACTCCCCAAAAATTTGATGAGGAGTGTTCTTGTTGTTCTTGCCATGGAAGAAAAAAAATCAATTCTAAGTTTGGACTGGACTTTGACAAAAACAAAATTTTTGACTGAATTTCTGAGTTGAGGAATCATTATCATTATACTCCAATTTACATGGACCGATGTCTTCATCTTGCTTTAAGGCTCCAAGTTTTCATCATTGGATATCCTACAGGACACATGACCAAAGGATAAAAGCATTGGTTTAACATTTTAGCATCCAGTAACCTACTTGGTTCGGGTAGTGCAAAAAATGTCACGTACTCTGGTTCAATGGAAAAAGCGGACAAGTGACATAGCAAGAACAATTAAAAGATCAAGAAAAGCAATTAAAAGATCAACCCCATGAATTGATTCAGGGATTCAATTAAGAAAAGAAGGTTACCAACTACAACAGACACTTGAGGAAATCCACGGGGCATGACGGACGAAAAATTGTGATCATAATAACCAAAATGAGGACATGAATAAATCAGTGTATAATTATGATGAACAGCTCACATATTTTAGCAGTTCATCAGACACTCCACATCTATTCACTGCAATGTATAACTTAAAACTATAAGTAGTCTCTCTATGCTAGACACTTTAAGACAGAGAATTCCTAATAACTCTCAGTCAGCAAGATAGAGAAGTATGTGACTGACTACAAGCAAATTGCCACACAAGGTAAAGACAAAATTAAATTAAATGGCAGGCAGCCAGCAAAAAGTGTAAGAAATGCAACAAACTTCTCTCATTATGTATTACAGCCAATCGATAGTTAGCTTAGGAGAATGAGTTTTTAAATGTGGAACGGCATACTGACATGTGAATATTCTGATGTTCATCCCCAAATGTTGGCTTAATTCAGGCTCATTACTACAGACTCACTAAAGAGAAAGTGAACTAGCTTCAAATTGAGATTAATGATGATAAATTTCCAACACACAGTTTAAACTTACACACACACAATCAAGGCACATCAATAATTCTGCAACCTAATGATAAAATAAATAGCTATTTTACACAACAATGAATAGAATAGGGCTATTACATGTTTGTGTGTGTGTGTGTATATATATATATATATATATATATATATATATATATATATATTCAAGCCGTTTGTTTATTCATTTGTTTGTGCCTCTTTGACACTAAAACTGCAAGGCCTATTGACTTGATATTTGGCATGTAGACTCACTAAACATCAACATGATACAGGCTATGTGAGGTTGATCTCCGAGGTCATTTGAGGTCACTAGAGGTCATTTTTATTCAATCTATGGTTCAAAACAAAGGTTGCTGTATCAGCAGTCTATACTGATACAGCAACCCAATACAAATTAGGAATAATGATCACCGAGATATACTAGACAACAACACTTGATATAATGCAACAAATAATCAACCATTCAGTTAATAATTCATCAGTAAGTAATCACCAAAGTGATCAGTCACTTTACAAATGTTAGTAATCACAGTGTCTGGTAGTCAGTCTTTCTAGTGCTTTGTAGAGCAATCAACCAAACAATCAATAATTTAAAAATCAAAATAATACTATCAAAGATTTTCATAACTGGTTTTACGCAAGATAATATAATTAGTAGTGAGCTATAGAGGATCAAAAAATGCAAATCTTCAAATCACAAGATGACAACATTTTTTGTTTGGTTAACTAAGGTGAAAATACAATTAAAAGGTCCAGGAAGTGACAAAAAAAAATGGCTGTTCAGCATCATTTTTTCTTGTATTATCTAAAAATTGCTAAAAATCACAAAAATTATATCAATTTTACCAAGGCTGACATAACCTTCTCAGTTCACTAAGGTCTCAATTATAGGTATATTACAATTTTGAGTTTTTAAGGACAAGGTTTCTCCAGTAGAGATCTATAATTTGATGTTTTTCATTTGTAAGCCTGTTCTGAGGAAAAGGCCCTCTGGGGAATCAACTTTGCAAGATCTAGATTGGGGGCCAAATTATAGTAGTCAAAATATACCCAAGTGAGCACAAATTTTAATCATAAGATATCAGTACTTCGGGTTATATTCAGTGACCTGAGTCTGTTACGTATAGCCTTTGTAAAATGACCAGAATCTGGCAATTTCATTGTTTTGTTTTTTTTTCAACAATTTTTAGCCTATTCTATAAAAAATTGCACTGAACTGCGAATGATGAATTTCTGTTCTTTTCTCTGGAAGTTTTAGCTTTGTTATGATAAAACTTAACAAAAAATCTGTGTTCAGCAAAATCTAAATTTTGACCCGGTATAGCCAACTGCTACCACTATAATCATAGTCATCATCATCACCCTTTTAGCGCCCGTCTTTGGACGTAGACCTTACCCAGGATTTGCCAAACCTCTCTATCATGGGCATTACAGAACTTATACTTTCTGGACTTGTCTAGTTCGTCACACCATCTTATATTTTGCCGACCACAGTTTCACATGATCTCTGGGGATTGACATTGTGAGTTGCGATGTCCAACAGTTGTCTGCCATTCTTGCAACATGACCAGCCCATTGCCATTTGAGTTTTCTAATGGATTCTATGATATCCCTTTTTTATCTCTAATATACTGCGCTATTTTCTCCATGTGATTTTGAGCCTGATTTTCTTGTGTGCACGTTGCATGGTTCTCAGTTTGACGATCAATCTTTGGTTAGGTTCCATGTTTCAGCTCCATAGGTGACTACCGGGAGAATGCATTGATTGTATACCCTTCTTTTTTAAACAAATGGGGTCTTCTTGTTCTTAAAGCTTGTGCTTGCTCAACCAAAAGCTTGCCATCCTAGAGTATTTCTCCACTTGATTTTTTTCTTCTTTTGAGGGTTTCATAGAGATTCATTGTCCTAAGAAGATGTAGTGACCCACTTTTTTTAAGCCAACATTTTCGATTTAGATTTTTGTGTCTTTGTCCTCAACATGTTTGTTGTACACGGCATTCATTTTACTGGACTTCATGTGTAGTCCAACTTTCTTGCTTTCTAGTATTCCCTGGAGATTGCGAAGGTTTCAAAGACTCACCAGTGGTGATTCTAATCAGAGCTGAAAAGAAAATGTAAGCTGGCCTTCCCACAGAAAATTACCCACACTGTATATTGTCTTAGAGACATGAACTTTCCTCACCCCCTTATCTTATGGTATAATCATAGTAAATACAATTAATTTAATGTTTAAATCTTTCTGTATCCGTTCTCAGATATTGAATGACTGATAATTTTGATTCTCAAATTTAACAGCTAAAAAAGTACTAACAAAAGATGAACTTATTTGTCAAGAATATGAGCATCAATATTAGCACTGACAAAAGTGATAAAGAGAATTAAAGCCTGCAAACTGGACCTAAAATATTTTATCACCTGAAACCAAAGGAAAATAGAATACATCTCCTTTATAAATTTAGGAGCTTGTAAATATGCTTTGGAATTGAATCACTGCAGCCCCACAAATGGCCAGACCTACCAGCCAACTGAGCTACTGATTCTTTTCTCTTGCTCAACTGTTTGTGTGTTTTCTTATCTCTGGATACTTGTGATTACATTATTTGGACTAAGCTGCATGAGTATGCAACTAAGCACCATCTAAAAGTTTTTTGTTTTTTTTTTGTTTTCCCTAGTGTTATTTTTTTGGGGGGGGGGTCTCTATTGTAATTTTGTACCAACAATGTCCAAATTTTGTGCTAGTGTTTTTTTTCCCTTAATTTTGGTCTATTTTCAAAATAATTTTACATAGAAAGATGGATTTTTTTTTTAGATAATTCATTGTTACATGCGCAGGCTATGGTGATTCATTTATTCGAGATATAGATATACAAAAAAAAATGCACCAATTGAGTTTGTTGCGACCACTTTCAACGAGTATTGCACCTATAATAGTTCTATTCTGTCAGTAATACTTGCACTGACCACAGACAATCTTTTTTTTAATTTTAAATGAGCAACTTACAGGGTGTTGAAACTTGCTAAAACAAATCTTGAGTAGAGGAAAAAAATTGGAAAATTCAATTTTCAATAAAAAAGAAAATTTTCCTCTACTACCGTAGGTAGACTCAAAAGCTAGGCAGAGTCATTGTAAAGTTAATAAACACCTCTGTTAACAGCCAGAATTTGCTGCATCATTACAAATATAATGAGAGTTTAGGAAAATTTCGATGAATTTGTCCAATTAATCATACCAAAGATTATATAAACAGCTAATTGAACATACAGCCCAGGCAATCAGAGCAGAATTTGGTCAGAATGGCATACCTGATGATAAAAACATAACAATTTCAGATATGGAGACATTCTGGAAAGGATTCTCTTTAGCAATGGTTGCTAGGCAATATTTCCAACCTAGCAGGCCCATAAATATCCCACAATGAAAAAAATTCCTGGATCCACCCCAAAATTCGATCACTCATTTTTGTCATCTCGTGGACCACCTTTCCATCAAAATTCTTTGATAACTCTTAGAGATATCATAGGGACAGATAGGAGCAGATACAGAAATGTATGGAAAAAAATGAACAAATATCTGTCAATCAAAAACAAATTTCCAGATCAACTTAAAAAATGAAATGAAATTTGGAGGTGAATCCTGGAATTCATTTCTGACTGAGAGATAATTTTTTGTTCTTTTCAGCGTTTTTTTTTTTTACATATATTTCCTGGAATTACTCATGTCTGTTCACACAACATCTCTGAAAGTTTTTAATAAATTTCAATGAAATTTTGTGGAAAGATTGACTGTGTGATGAGGAAGCAGTTAGTTCTGGGGGTAGATCCAGGAATTTGTCTATATAGTGCGCACTGCTGTATGATAACATGCCTAACTTATGAAGTATGTCTGTGATGAGGTCTTTGTACACCATCTTGAAAGTTATACCTTACCAGTGGTCAGACTGCGGTAGATTTGTAGTATGTCTTTGAGTACACTTGATACTACAAAAAAACGTTGAAAAATCATTTGTTATGAAAATTTAAAAAAGCAGGTTTCTAAGCAGTTGCTATGGAGAATGAATTCCTTAGCATACTATAGATGGATAGTTTGAGAATATCTTCACAACTGAAAATGATTAATACCTATCAAAGAATATTTGTGCCAAATTCCATGCTTTAATCATCATCAGAGCAATTTTTGCACCATTGCCTGGGCTAATATCAAAGACACAGGAATAGGAGAAGAGTTAAAGGAATTTTCATTACCTTTACAATGTGGTCATTTTAGTGGTACTAAAACTTGAGAGTCAGTATATATCTGTTTTGAGTTAGATTAAACCTATATACAAGTAACTGCACTCAAAGTAAAAACTGTTTTTTCAATAGTATATTGGATGAAGAAAAAATTAAAAAATGAATTTGGGATATATTTCATGTGCCAATCATTAGACAAAGTTATTAAAGTCAGTGAGTTTTCTGTTCGGCAAAGTCAGATAATTCTCTGAATGGCAATCATAGCTCTGGAAGTAGATTAAAGCATTATACACCTTCAAATCAGTTGGAACACAAAGGTTGAAATTTTAAATAAGTAGCATTTTTGTTTTGATGGTCAATTAGTCACTTTTCAGCTGGCTATGAATATCTAGCTTTGAAAGATGTTAAGTAAAGAAAAAAGACATGCCCCTCACCCCAACATCAGAGAATGTAATTTGTTGGGACATTTCAATCACCATTACTTTAATAGTTATATTAAAATTTCATTATCCCAGATGAAATGTCCTTGACCTCTTTCATTCAGACATTAAGGACTTTAATTAGTCTTGAAAGGGTTAAAGCAATCTACAAATATACTGGGTTATAGTTAAGACAGTAGAAAAGAAAAAAAATCAAAAAAGGACCACCCATATTTGCTTTTTAACTTATAAATAGAGGAGTGATGGTGGTAAAATTAAGTTTCCTTGATGAAACTGGTACCAGTATGGTTTGAACCATAAATTCAGGATTTGAAAAAAAAAATTAAAAAAATTAAAAAAACAGGTCTGATGAGTCACTTGATAGAATCTGTTATGTGACCAGTGTCTCTTGCAGCATGCCTTGTTGGAGGTGATCAATAAAAAAAAATTGGAAAAAGGGGTGATCAATGAATAAGTTACTCTTCTTGCCTTTCATTGGGCAGTGAGCACTGAAAGAATTTAAAAAAAAAAAATGAGAATGAATGCAGCCAGACAGACAGGCACACACAAATCAATTTAGCATAGACTTATATTGTAAATTGAGCAACCCCCACTATAAACCAGGGAGGGATGTCAAAGAACAAAAAACGTTTTCGCAACTCATTGAGAGATGTGCGTGCATAATTTCAAGTTTTTACTATGGATCATAAGGGTTGGACAAAGTCCGGGTACATGGATACATATAAATGTCAGAACACATGAATAACCTGAACCCAGCAATAGTGTTCAAACTGGTCTGTTAATGGTAGCAGTAATTTTTTTTTTAAGTGAAAGAAAATAGGTATGGTTAGTCATTCAATAGAAACCATCATGTAACAAACATCTTTTGGCAGCATGTCTTGTTGCAGGTTTTCAATTAAAAATTGGAAAAAGTGAATGAATGAATAAATAAGTTACTTAGCTCACTTTCTGTTGGGCAGTGATCACTCAAAAGGCCTAATTTCCATAAAATAAGTGACCAATTATGCATTAACTCACATTGTAAACTGACCCCCCACCACTGAAAAACTTATTGGGGGAGGGAGGATTTTTGGAAAAAAAATGTTTTTTTCTAGACATATTAAGGGGTGAATCTTTGAAATCTCAGCCCTCCAGTTCCATTGGCACAACATGTATGAGAACCACTTAAAAACTGAAGAAACCTATGTCGACAGTATCTAAGGAAGAAAAAGAAAGAAAGGCCACTTCAAAGAAAATTTACTTTCAAATTTATAATCCAAAATGGATCTGATTAAGACCATATTTTTGGTCTGATACAGCATTTTTCATACATTAGGACACATCTTGCAAGCAGACACACAAGATGCTCACAGAGTTCAAAGCTATGCCAGCTTGAGATTTTTCATGGAGTTTAAAGGGGAGTACTTGTAATTGCAATTGGATTTTCTGGACAAATTTCAAGGTATCAAACTTGAGTTACAAGAGGGTAAATCTTTAAAAACAAAAAAGCATATATTCAAAACAAAAGTTGCAGCATATAAGAAATAAGCACTCAGTAATTTTGCAGAAGAGTAAGTAATGAACCTGAAAATGTCTAGAGAAACAGCAGAATAAGTAAAAATGCTAACCAACAAATTCACCATTTTTGTAATTTCCACTTAGAGATCTCAAATTCAAATGAGATTTTATGTACAGAACAAGACAAGAAAAAAGAAGACTCTATTCAAAACTTGAAACATTGTATGAACTATTTTTGACAGCATTTGGCAACATTAATTTCCTAAATAAAACTTTTTGTTTTGAACTGATTTTTCAAGTTAATCCCCATTGAAGTGTCTGTAACAGAAATAAATATTGCATCAAAAATAATGCGAAAAATGCAATAAAATTCATTGGGAAATGAAAACGTTATAAATATGAAGTGTACACATCAATTAAAACTGTAGCGTCCTTATTCTTTGTATATTCTATTTTTTCATCTCGAGAATTGATTTTTTAAAAAATTTTTTTTGTAAATCAAATTAAGAAAAAAAAGAATTATAGACTATAGTATATCTTCCTTCACTCTCTCTATCTTTCCTTTCATATGAATGTTATGAACCAATTCAAATTTGGTCTGAACGACTTTTGTTGCAGTTAAAAGCGTTTTTACAGGAGTACCTTCTGAATTCTTCCAATATCTTTAGATGATAAATTTTACTTTGAAATGATCGATAAATTTATTGACAGATCCAAAACCTGCAGATGTTATGGAAAAAAAACTTTCAAGGGAGGTAATCTACGATCTTTTATTCATAGAAGATTTTCGAGTGACCTCCCTTCAAATTTTTTTGCCGAAAAGCAATGACGGTTGAGTGAGTATTCGTGCGAAGAGAGATCAATTTAACGATCTTTTCAAAATATCAACCTCTCCCAAGAGAAATATACTGACGAGTATCTGTTCTGTTTTTTTAGTACTGCACATGTATTCTAGTACAAACTGAAAGAAAGCATAAGTACAAATTGAATAAATCCTTGATCGTATTTTTCCAACAGAAGAGGTTTTTGAGATTTTGTTTGAATTTAATTTTGTCCTTTACAAATATTTATTTAAATTTCTAAAATAATTACATTTGTTCTGAAAATGGAGCTTAGTCCGAAGCTTTAACCATTATTGATGTTGGACTCATATTTCAGACTTTTTAGTATCTTTGATACCTTGAAACAAAAGGAGATAGAAATAACTATTGATCACCCCCAACAGAGAATGCAGTCAAAAGAGATTGGTCACTTGACGATTTCTATTGATTGACTAACCAGTTATGTTTTCAAGCAATTTAGATAATCAACTAGCAGAGGCGGTTCTATTGGAAATTGATAGACTTCCTCAAAATAATGAAATTGTCAGGATTTACAATGTAATAGAAGGCCTAACTATACAAGCCATATACACTATCACTTATTCCAGAACCTTCCACATGGTAAAAACTTTATTGATGGTCAACAAAATGATCCATAAGATGCTATGAGAAAACTTATCCCAAATAAAACAATGTTTGAAATGTAAATGTTCAATAGGCAGTGGTGATTCATAATTTCCCTAGGAATGTCAGTTATTTATATTTTCATATAGCATGCAGTGAATGAAGGACTTATAAAATATAGTGTATTTTCTGGAGAATTCAGATTTTTTTTGCCTCAATTTTGGATGAGAAAATTCATTAAATTTTTTCTTTCAAAAAGGTTTTCCCTACTCACTGAAGGGAGTGTTTATGTAAAGCTCCAAATTTCTATTCTTAACGGTTAAGGCTGGGAAAAGTCCAGAAACATAGATTATAATATGTGTTAGTCATCATTACTAGTAGTATATAAGGAGATATTTACTATGTACAACCTAGCCTAGCCAAGGGTAACAGTAATGGATATACACTGAAAACAAGACTCAGAAGCAATGGTGGTTCTTCTACAGCACTGGCACTTGTACTTTAAATAGTTATTCTGGTAATGAGAGTAATTGAAAAAAAATGTAATAGAAAAAAGGAAGTAAAGAGTTAACAAAAGCATTACTTTATTGTAAAGCAGGTATAAATGAATACAACAAAAATATATAAAACAAGTGTAATTAGCAGAAATGCTTTTTTGAGAATAGAAATAATCTTAGTATGGATTGCAACATGGGGGAATGCTGAAATAAAAAATACCATATTCATAAATTGGAAAGAATCATTCCACCCTCAAAAAAAAAAAAAAAAAAGTAACAACTCCACCTGATGTGCTGGTATTATGGTTATGAGGCTCAAAGTCTCAAAATATATAGTGAAGAGGTATGAATGAGTTGAGATGAATAATGATAAACTCTTGTAAAACTTGCATCTTATGCTCTTATGCACCAACAAATCCGGTGACTCTAAGAAAAGCATTTTTCTCTACTGTGCTTTCTTTAAAATATCCTGAGAAAACGAATCAATGGAATAGATAATGAGGATGTAATATAATCTACTCTAAGAAATAAATATGAAAGGTAATTGAGCATTATTGGATGAACAATGGTTTCTGAGCTTCAATTTCATTGAGAATAATTTTGAATATCATGTAGTGAGTTTTTAGATTTCAAAATAGACAATAAGACAGTAGTTTATCATAAAAATAAATGTTAATGCAATATCTACATATTCTTAGCAATATCCAATAGTAAGTCAAAATATAATAGGTATACATTATACAACATCGCATTAACAGCTCATTGCTAAAAAAAAAAAGAATCATGAAATAACAGAATAACTTTCCAAGATATATAACTAACAATTTTGTTGTTTTTACATAATACAAAATTTTGAGATAGTGCAGTGAAATTTACAGTATGAAAATTAAGCAATTTCATAGAAATTATATAAGAAAAATCAAACAATGTCAAAATTATACCCAATGATGTTACAGTATTAAGACACCGTCCTCAATTTAAAAACAATGCAAATTATGATTGTAATTATATTGGTAAAACTGTGACATATTTTCTATCAGTAAAACACACCAGTTATCATTTCAACATTTTGCGTAAAGCAAATAGTTTACTTTTATGATACATACAAATTGGAGGTTCATTTTAGAAAAAAATTGCAAGTAAGCACTTGAGATTAGATTATTTATTAATCACAGGATAAAGTATAGATTTTTCCCCATATAAATGGTAATTGCATCTTCACTTTATGCCATTTCAGTTTACAAAAGGTTTTTAGGAGAACCCTCTGCTTTCGGATAGCAAGGGAAATCTGTATACCTACAAGTTCCACAATTATCAATATTCTCATCTTGACTTGATATTTTCTACCATTTTAGCTTTACTTATTAATGCACTGAGTTAAGCACTTTCAATGTTAGTACTCCTCATTCAAAGCATTGTTATAATAACTGTTGCTGCAAGTTTATTATAAGTAGTATTAGTAGCATTATTCATTATTAATATCATTTTATGACATTGAAATTTTAATCTTTTAACATAAAAGTTGTTTGATTGTTAGTTGGTTTTCCTTCATGTTAAAACAAACAAAAAAAGAGGGAAAGTAAAAGGAACTGCATTCACACAGACACAAAATTGGCTGCTGCAAGTCAGCAAGGCTCTGCTGTGTGTGTGTGAGTGTTTGCTGATTTAGTCAGGCAACAGATGTTGGTAATATCATTGATACTACTTCTGCTGCAGCTTATATCTCAATTTTGTCTTTTACCCAAATCTGTTGCTTTTTTGTTTTAAAATTATTAAAAAAAACAGAAAATATGGAGAAAAGTTTTAAAAAATCAACAGAAAAATAAATTTTGTTCAAGGTATGCATTTTTTTGTTTGCAATTAAATATTTTCTACTAAAATATACATACATATCTATAATTTATCCATATTTAAATAATACCATCATTTTTCAAGGGTACTACACTAGTATGTTTAGAATCACTGCTACAGTAGTTGGCTGTCACATCTTTTACTTCAAATATTCACTTTTTGGGTTCATTTTTGCCATAATAAATTTTTAATCCATTCTCTACATCGATAACTATTTGGATACTCAACAACAAAGTGAAGTACCTCACAAAATCATCTTTGTGATGGTAACTCATCGGGTTGACCAAGCAAAGCTGCTTAATTCAATTTCAGATGGATTTTTAGCACTTTCTAGAAAATACCTTTCATCTTTGTTTTTGCTTATATCACTGTCTGTTTGTATTTTATTCTTATTTCATTTTTCTTTTAACTGAGTGAAATTTCTTTTTAGTCACACTGTATACAAGTATGTTTCATTAAATACATTAATTTAAAGACAAATTTATATTTAATTTGAAATTCTACAAGATTGAAAATATTTATCGAGAAAGCTAGAACTGAAGAGTATTCTAAAGTATGCTGAAATTTGAAATATTAAAGCATTATCCATTAACTTTTCCTTCCTTATTGTATTAATAACTATTCAACAGTAAAAATGGCGATTAGGTGTTCAGAGTTTTTGTGTGGTTAGCTTAATACAAGAATCGTATGGATGTTCTATAAACTTATTAGAATTTCTTCGTCAGAATGTGTTTGCAGATGTTTTAAGAGCAAATCACAGAAAAATTTGGGGTTAGAAATGAAGCTACAGAAAGGCTTCCTTCAAATGTGAGAATTATACTTCAAGTTAAGATAAAGGAAAATTTTGCTTCACAAGACTCACATTAGATAAGCACTTATCTACGTCTGCCAACCCATGTCAGTTTGTCCTTCCATTCATCTGACTGTCTGTCCACATGATATCTCCAAAGATTCTCAATGAAATTTTATGGAAAGCTAAGCAATGGGCTACAGAAGGAGTGATTAAATTTGAGGGAAAATCCATGCATAGTTTCCTCCCCACACAATATCTCTGAAAGTTCTCAATGAATATCACAGAAATATTGTGGATTGGTAGGCAATGGGCTACAGAAGTGATTAAATTTGGGGGCAGATCCATACACAGTTACCTCTTTGCATCGTAGTGACATTCATACCACCCAATATTTCAAAAAAATTCCCAACAAATTTTTAATGAAATCTTGTGAAAAGGTGGGCAATAGACTACAGAAGTGATTAGATTTGGGGGCAGATACGAGGAACTTTTCACAGTTACCTCTCCTTGTGTCTTAATTATTTGTGAAATGATTTTCATTCAATCTTTAGTGATAATTGCATCAGTAGAGGTATCTGCTTGTTGAGTGCTTTCTACTTTAGTATGGGTCAACATGTGTCTTCGTAAACTTGTACTTCTAGAAAATTTTGACTCGCAAAGTTCACATTTGTAGGGTTTCTCACCAGTATGTGCTAAAACGTGAGGTTTGAGACCAGACAACTGAGTAAATTTAGCTCCACAAATCTCACAAGTGAAAGGTTTCTCCCCAGTGTGAGTGTATATGTGTTTTTTAAGGGTTGAACCATTAGAAAAATCTGCACCACAAAATTCACAATGAAAAGGTTTCTCGCCAGTATGTGTGAAGATGTGTTGCTTGAGAGTTGAGCTATGGGAAAATTTTGCATCACAAATTTGACATTGGTAAGGTTTCTCTTTAGTATGAGTTCGCATGTGTCTTTTGAGAGTAGAACTTCTGGAAAAAGTTCTATTGCAAATTCCACACGGATAAGGCTTTTCTCCAGTATGTGTCAGCATGTGTGGTTTCAGAGTGGAACTTTGAGAAAATCTTGCCTCACAAACTTCACATTGGTAAGGCTTTTCTTTGGTATGAATAAGCATATGCTGTTTAAGATGTGAACTCCGGGAAAATTTGGTTTGACAAATCTCACAAGGGAAAGGCTTCTCTCCAGTGTGGGTTAACATGTGACATTTGAGATGGGAACTTTGGGTAAATTTTGCTTCACAAACTTCGCAAGAAAAGGGTTTTTCCCCAGTATGTATCCTCATGTGCTGCTCCAGTTTTGACTTACAGGAAACAAGTAATTTACAAATTTCACATTGTAAAGTTGCCTTTCTTCTATTATTGTTCATGATGCTCATTCAATCCAGACTAGATATAAACTGAAAAGGAAAGAAATCAAAGATTTAGTAGGAAAGAAAATGAGGTATTTTTCGATTATGTAAACAAAGAAGTTAATAAGTTTCAGACAAGTTTTATATCAACTAGTCCCATTTCATGAACTGTACATTCAAAATTTCATACAAACGCATATATGAATACTTGTATTACTATGAAAAAGCCAGCCCCTCTTAAAAGCCGCAAAAACAGAAAACATAAAATGACTGATATCACATTGTCAGTGATTGAAAAGCTATGTTCTTTCTTATGACTGATTTGTTTTAAAACATGAGGTTAAGCTAATTTAGTTATACTATAATTATATTGGATTCTAGTTGTTACAATGTTTTTACTATATACCAATTTATTCAAAGCGGCCTCTTTATCTTGCTTGTTAGTCATATTTTGATTGTTGTATCCTCCATTTACCTTTTACCTCTATCGTCCTATTCAACCCCGGTGACACTAGCATCATAGAGTGATACCTTTGGGTTGAGATAAACATTAAACTGACCTCTCTCTCAGCATCCTTCCTCCAATCATACATCTTGAGGTATTCCTCCACATATATTGCGTTTCTCACATTACATTTACACTTCAGGAAATTTAGTCAAATTTCAAGCAATAGATGAAACAAATTGAAATTTACCTTCTTTATTCAATTGATTAAAATGTGCCAGATATTTAATTGCATTATTTTAGATATCAAGTATATTAGAGATTTGATTGACCTAACTACAATCTTTTTTTCTTCTCTTTATTATTTAGATAGATGGGAATAAAAGACTTAATTTGAAAGACTCCATACTATCCTTTATTCATATCTTATACCTCTTTGAGCTAATCACAGATCTAGAACAAATATCAGTTGTCATTAAGATTAAATTAAAGTATTGCCATTTCACTTTTCTTCAAATTTTTATCAGTGGTAACATAATACCAGCAGCTTCACTAACTTCACATAATTATTTTCTTAGAGATATATATCGTAATCCTGGATGTTGAGTTTTCGCTGGGAATTAGTTGGATCAAACACCATTCTGCTGTAAACAGTTCGTTATTGACAATTAATTCATTTTTGCAATTTGTTATCGTTATTTTATTTTTAGAATGCATATCATTACCTCATCTTTTGGAATTATCTAGAGGACAGGTGTAGACTGCAAGCAATCTGCCGATTCGTCTAATTGGAGTAGCCTCCCCTTATTTCTTAAATCTATCGACATAAAATGAAAGATCACTTTAATTATATGGTAAAACTGCGGTCAAGCCAAACATCTGAACTATGCATTTCTAAACTGTGGTATTACTCAATTTTTTAGCAACAAAAATATAGTAGCTAACAAAAGAGGCCAAATAAAATAAGTTAATTGATGCACTGTGCTATTCCAAAATCTAAGAAAGAACGGAATGCTTGTTTGAAAAATTCATCACGACATTTATTACTTCATAAAATTTGATAACTTGAATGCATGTTCTAAGAAACTAATAAAATTCAGCAGTTGAGGCTTCCTTCATTGGACGGAGCTGTGCTAGGAAATTGGGCCGCCAAAATCCTCCCTTGATTATTTGGTTAATTCAGTTTGTTTATTTTTAAATAAGCATTCCAAGGCAAATTATGAATCACTTGCCACTCATTGAACATTTTTAGAACATTGTTGTATTTTGGATAAGTTTTTTTCAAGCATCTTATGGATCATGTAGAAGGTTCTTTAGTAACAGAGTGAACATGGCATATCTAGTTGAATTTCTATCCAGAAGAATAAAAACACGAAGACGTAATAAATAACAGCGATGAATAATAGGGAAATACACCCTAATTCTAACCACTATACGCCGTATTGGCTGTAAAGTACCACTATAGGGCCGGGGACATGTTTACGAATCTTTCGTTTTTGAGGAAAATTAAAATGAAAAAAAAAAACGCAACAAAAGTTAGTTGATCTTTTCAGTAGAAAAGTTGGATTGTCTGGAAGGAAGAATTTCAAAGAGCATCCAACACACTCTGTGTAGAATCGATGATAACAATACAGAAATGGTTGTCACTACCTCCGGTAAGATGGCGGAAATTCAGTGTCGACTCTAGCATTATAGTAACACAGTAAATAGAACTACTCTTGTTAAAAAATTGTCTTTTTTCCAGAACCAAATAAATTACTGGATGATAAGGGTCTAACGGTTAAAGCACCTAAAATTGAAAGTAAAGAAAAAAATATTGTGTGTGAATTCGCTGCTCACCGCCAGTAAATCTTCTTAACCTTTAATAATGCGCTGCAACTTTTTTTAATGCCATTTTAATACTTTTTCAAATGACTTATATTAAAATATAAATATCAATGGTCGTGTTTTTTAAACTTACCTTTCTTTATTGAAAAAAAAACAAAGCCCAAAAAAGGTAACTGAGTGGTCCTGTTGTGATTTTTTTAAAGCGACGTACTCGTCCCAATTGGTTTCTGATCTCAAAGAATTCCTCGGAAGATTTTCAGGATAAATTTTGAGGTTTCTGATGTTAACATTCAACGTAATTACAACATGAGAAACATATAGCTGAATCTAGAATCTAAATATATATAATTTAAGGATATCTTTTTCCACCATAAGCATTTTGCTTATAGTGAAGGCGAGGCAGAAAAAAAAAAGAAGTTGGTAACCGGTGTAAGGCCGTAATATATCCCCCATGTAAAAAAATGTGTGCGATGTTTTCTTTTAACTTTACTCAATTAAGTACTCGATTATTTTAAGAATGAATTCGATCACTCTAACGATTTCAATTGTGTTGCATTCAATCTAAATAATGACAAAAAATGAAACGGAAACAAATAATGCTGAGAAGTAAATGGGTAATTTACAAGAAACAAAAGTTGAACGATGCGTCCAACATCCGTGGTAGTAGTAGCATGATGAGGAGGAGGGGGAGGAGGAAGATGAGGATGGTTCACCCGAAGATCTGGACCAAGTTTTATATCAATCCCACCTGATATGTCTGAGAAAATCGATATTTAACATTAGTTGAGGTAGGACGAGCAGGAGGAGGATTGGGCAAATAAGAATGGTTCACCCGAAGATATGAACCAAGTTTATATTAATCCAAAATGATACGATAGGAAAAATTGATACTTAACATTAGTAGTAAAAGTAGGAGAAGGATGGGGAAGCGTAGAAGGAGGAGGAAGAAAAAGGTGGGATGACCACCCCGAAGGTCTGGACCAAATTTAATAAAATCCAACATTATACGATTGAGAAAATTGATATTTAGTATTACTAGTTTTGGTAGGAGTAGCAGGGGGGAAGGAAGACGAGGACAGAGAAGATGAGGATGGTTCATTCGAAGGTCTGGACCAAGTTTCATATCAATCCCACCATGAGAAAATTGATATTTGACATTATTAGTGGAAGTTGTAGTTGCAGGAGGAGGAGGATGGAGAAGATGAGGATAGGTCACCTGAAAGTCTAGACCAAACGTCATATCAATCCAACATGATACAGCTGAGGATATTGATATTCAATATTACTAGTTGTGGTATTAGTAGCATGAGGAGAAGTAGGAGAAAGAGGAAGATGAGGATGGCACACTCGAAGGTCTGAACTAAGTTTCATATCAATCCCACATGAAACGACTGAGAAAATTGATACTTAACATTACTGGTTGTGGTAGGAGTAAGGGGAGGAAGGGGAGGAAAGGAATATGAAGGTGGTTCACCCGACGGTCTAGACCAAGTTTCATATCAAGTTCACTCGATACAGCTGAGAAAATTGATATTTTGCATATTAGGGACCGACTGACCAAAAAGTGTCTTATAGTGGGGTGTTAGACTCATCTTAAAAGTCTGTTGGGGCTTGTAACAAAAAGATACAGTTTATTGAATAATTCCTAAAGTTAATTATTTTTGTACAGAATCTTCAACATGATTGAATGGTCTGATGATTCATGCTTTCCAAAATGGTATCTGCCAGCGATGCTGCTGCTGGAACTTTCAGCAAGAGGATAAGCCGGACAATAGGTCTGTTCAAAACATGCACGTTTGGAGCTGGCGCAGCTCTATTGTTTTACAATGGAGATTCCATCATCAGCAGTAGCCAATAGCGTCTATCGTTGGTCATAGACCTTCCCCAAGTTTCGCCAGGCCTCTCTATCATGGGGGGGGGGGTCAGCGAACCAGTGCTTTCTGAATTTGTCTAGTTCGCCACACCATCTGGCTTTCTGTCGTCCATAATTTCGCATATGATCTCTGGGGATCAGCGTTGTGAGTCGTTGTCCATCGTTTGTCTGACATTCTTGCAACATGGCCAGCCAATTGCCATTAGAGTTTTCTAACGGTTTCTATGATATCTCGTACTCTTGTCTTTTTTCTAATAAACCCTGCTGCCTTATGATCTCTTCATATGGAGTTGAACATGATTCCCTCCGGTGCACGTGGTATGGTTCTTATTTTGAGGATCAAAGTTTCAGCCAAATATTATGCTCATATTCAGGAAGTAAATAACGTCTTGAAGGAGGCACATAAAAAAAAATCATTCACATTTTGAAAATACAAGACGATTATTTTTTTATTATTTCTATCTATTATGTTCCTAATCTAAATGACAAAAATGCAACTCTAGTCTTTTGTAATAAAGAGTGGTATAGCAGTTAGAACTTAGGAAGAGCAAACTGTTTAACACTGGTTGGTGAGGCTCACTGACTCTTAAGTGCACTTATAATGTAGGAAATTGGATCCCAGGAAAAGTCGGACCACGGGCTTTTATTTGAAACCTAAGGGATTTTAAGTCATGTTAGTCACATGGCTAAGTCAAACGATCGCCTGCCTTCTCTTGCCGGAAATCTGGTGCGTACGTTAAAATTGCTAGTGGCCTGTCATTCGTATGAAATTCAGCTCTCGTTAGCATTTGCCCTGGGTTGCCAGAAGAGGTCCTGTCAGGCCGACTTTCGCGCGTTTACAATCTGTTCGTCAGAACTTTGAATAAATACCGCCTCTACCAACCAATCAACCGAAGAGGAGAGTGAAACAATATAACTGTACCCCGAATGAACGCAGCGATTTGTCATTCATTCATCAGAGACAGACGGGTTGATTTATTCTCCTTTCTTTTTTTTTTTACCTAATTGTATGACAGGGACGCCCAGTGCAGCACAGCGGCTTTTGATCAGATACCAACCAAAGACATCATCCAAACTCAGTGAAATGGTTGTCGCGCAAAATTGTTGGAACAGCCGACATTCTGTTAAACGCAGGCAAAACGTGGGACACGGCAAAGTTGGTGAACAGCCTCTAAACTGTGCAGCGCCCTCAACTTTGAGTGGTGCTCGGTGACCAAGGATCAACCCAGAAAAATGAACACGCAGGCAACATCAAGCAGAGACCATCCGAAAGACAAGCCCCGGCAACCCGAGAGCTCCCCATCTATAAAAGAAAAATAAGCCTGGGACGTGAAACTGGTAACGGATTGATATCTCGAGTCATTTAAAACAATTACACGTTTACCTGACCCTGCATATTCCCTCCTAATCAGTCTACTAAAAGATGCATGAATATACCATCAGGTACAATGCCAAATAAATTCAGTCAGGTGAGAAAATGTTTCATTAGAAGATAACACATTTAACTGGAGCACACGTTAAATATTCTTATACACTTTATCTACAGCAACTAGTACATTTAGATATTGGTTCTTAAAATAACCTCATCGGAGACGTGAACTCTTTGAAAAGGCATCTTTCTTTTCAGAATTGATTGGACTTTGATAAAGACCATATTTGAAGGCAATGGATTTTGTATCTCATGCACCTACCTTTACCCTCTTCTCTGAGGAAGGCGCACAGTACTCGATCTTCGTCAAGTTCTCACCCTGCGCTTAGCAGAATGTCGGCTGTTCCACCAATTTTGCGCGACAACCATTTCACTTACGTATGTTGGAAAATACGAGTATGCACAGCATGGATTCAGAGTGGTCAACGATGACAGGTCCTTATGGAAAGATGAACGTTTTCGCGAACCACAAAACCCAAGTGGTTTTGCATTGTTTCAAACATATATCAATGAAGACGGGTTCTTCAGAGAATGATAAGCGTTTTGCTGACCCGCAAATCCTTTCGGACGAAACAATTGTCTTCAAGTGGTGTTTGTCGCTAGAAACAACATTTATTTATTTTCATGGCTTAATTAACTTAGGCACACGATGTATGTTATCTATATCTTACTCAAGGGACCTTTCCAATAAAAGGCCGTTCGCAACCGTGCTTATCAGAGTACACCGTGAGTCGAGATAGCAGTCATTACTTTCTGCTGGAGAGGAAAGATCCTCCATTTTTCTCTCGCACTCCAGCCGATTTTTCCGTCCTCCGTCAGTTTTTCTCGCTTTGTACTTCGTATCTTCCGAATAGCCTGAAGAGTAGGTGACCCAGTATGCTATCGAGTTCATGTTTGGCCAGATGGATTAGATTAAGAGTGGAGGTCCTATCATTGAGTTCTGGAGCATTTAGATCCAGAAACCATAAGAATATGGGATCAGTTTGCGGGGAAGACCAAGCGGGTCAATGCGAATGACCTGAAGCTAACATACACAGCGCAGCGGGAGAATTCCAAGGTCGACAATAAAAAGATCAGTTCGGAAGGCAATATTCGTTAAGCCTTCACTGGAACTAGAATCTTACCTCCCCAATTGAGACCTAGAACTAAGTCTACCGAGGGGAAGTCGCAGTCCGGGAGGAATCAATCAAACTTCTAACCAAGATCCCGGGGGACTGGGATTCAGAGGACAAGTTTTGTTTATCTGCATCCCCACGACTACATATGTGACACGCTGTCGGATTAAGGTGGGGTCCCTCATGTTCGAAAACCTACTGGTACAGAGTGCAATGAACCCGATTCCTTGCGCATGATTTCGCAAGGACGTCAGGACAAGCTGGACTATGTCCACCGGACGAATCCTGTTGTGCAAGAGTCTTTAAGTCTCGACGCGTGATTTCGTGGAGTCATTTGGGCAGGCTTGAGTTTATTCATAGGGCGGATTCTGTTGATGCTCTCAGGACTGGCCTGAGCATGCTGGTCAGTGGTTCTAGGGTGGGGGACAATCCCGGAAATTGATTAACTTCTTGGCCTGAGGGTATCAAAGAACAGATACTACATTATCCATCTACAAGGGTTAAGAATAGACACAACGCGGAGGATGGGAGTGAATACCTTCGAGCCAAACACAGAATAAAACAGTCTCTCTCAAGTTGGACAGAATAAACGCTCCTTGACACACTGATGCCAGAGCTGAACAGGAAATAGGTTACAGATCTGCAGCTAACTCAGATTTATGTAGAGGCCACTCATACAGAGTTGCCTATCCCGGGGCGTTCAGAGCGCCCTAGGCATCGGCCTTCATATTTAGAAGATTATTCCGTGTAGATGTTGCATTAAGTAATCTTATAAACAAGGATGTCATAAAGAGTTATAAATAAAGCGTTTAACTGGTGAATGAGGAGTACGTACAAGTAGATGCTTAAGCAGACAGGAAACAATAGTGAGTAGATATGAAGAGCCATTTGAATAGTGACGTTGGTGGAGTCCTGTTTGAAACGGAGTTTAAACCTCCAGTTCGAGCTCAGACCTGATATCACCGAGGGATGGAAGGAAATGTACCCCGAACTGGAGAGAAGCGATCATTCTCATTGGTGCGATAGGGACACGCATGGTTCCAAGAACGAAATCCATCTTGCAGAAATCTCAATAGGGACCATAGGAGAAAATATAGAATCAAGTACTTCCTAGCGAACAAGTGGGGAGGCCAAGTAGATGAACTGGGTAATCAACCCACCGGGATGAATAGGCAAGGACGGGGATATGTTACAAAGTTTGTTTTTATTGTGTTTTTTCAATATACTGAGTGCACATTTCGAATAAACCAACCTGCTTAACAAACAGGTATACGTTAGGTAAGGGCCGGGTGTTATAGAAGAGAACAAACCCTGCTGTTAAACATTAGTTATACGATAGAGAGGGGCAGGGAGCAGCTAAAAGGTGGTTTCTTACATTATGCGTATGCTATGAATGATCGGCTCCAGATTACCTTGCAGGATGGCTGATTGGAGAGCATTATTGCAACTCGTTCTCGCGATGTTAATTGACACACTAAAACATAGTCAGATTCAGTGCTCTTTTTAGGATTGGTGTCACCCGAGGCGTAACCCGGGGTGTCAACCCTAGCGTTGCCAATTCAAAAAGTATTCGCGCTAAATCGACCCTAATAAATGTTTTTAAAAAAACTAAATACGCTAAAAATAACCTACTGTTAACTTTTTTATGGACATTTTTAATGGTTGAAAATAGGTACGTTTGTCTAAAATGACTAGAAAATAGCTATAGGTTGACTAAAATTACTGAAAAATGGTGCTAAAAGTAGCGGTAAGAGTTGAATTTTTGCGCTGCCAAAACATCATGATGTTACCCCTCTGATGGTGTCACGCCCTCCCCGTCTCTACGTCAATGGTCAGATTACTATGGCAAATATAGCCCGCTGATAATTACCTGGTCAAAATGGCTGATCTCCTTCATGATTGATTTGAAGCCGTGATGATTCGTTTCCTTACTCAATAACCTATCAAACCTGACACATTTCGTCAACTGCCAAAACAAGGATCTACCCCGCTGAATTCAACGAGTCAGTTGCTGTCTAAAGTGTCATCAGAGAGACACGTATTATTTTAAATCATGCGCACCTATCAACTTGTATTTCCACTAGAGGGCTGCTTGCACTTATACTTTCCTATTTCTATTCTTCAACAAACATTATAACTTGGGCTTGACTAATATTCCTCCATGAACATTGGTATTCCTGAGACTAACACGCAATTGAAAACAACCTGTTGATATTTCATCAAATGATATTAAATGATCAAGACATCACAGAAGTCATATAATGCACTATTACAAAGTTTAGGGATAGAGTTAGTAAAGACAAGTCTCGTGGGAAATAAGGTAGCTCAGAGTTACTTAAGACCAGATAAGGAGATGTGTCTAAGTATATTGTACTCCCCTAGGCAAGAAATACAGGTATTCATAACGATGAGGGATGTATGAGGAGTTAAGTACTATTTAGGGGGAAAAGAGCAGTGCTTCCGATAGTAGGAAAAGCTTAATGTCCTCTTCGGGGCCATCACTGATGGGGACTTTAGAAAAATTAGAAGAAAATTGAAAACCTTGCGAACGGATCAACAGATCTTAGCTCAAGTAGCGAGGGGCAGTATATCGATCCTAAATGTCGCAAGGGTTGATTTAGCCAAGAATAGCATAAATTTGTTAATTAGGAACATTCAGGCTGTTGGGTAGGAATTGAGTAAAGTGGCCGAAGCTATGACGATTGAAATTCGGGAACCGGGAGGCTTTATGAAACACTACCTGCAGCAGTACAAATCTCGATATGCTTTTGTTGGAGCACTTAGCACCTAGCTTGGTACCAGCTCCCCTCAAGGATCTTTTACTTGGGATCCAGTCCGATCTGCCTAACTGATTAAGATTGCCCGCCGACTCTACGGACAAACTGTAACACTACTACTGTGCATTAAGCTGTGTGACAGTTATAGAGGATGACAGGCTGTTGGGATTGGCGCCATTGCCCTGCCTACTTAGGGAGAGCACTTTTGCGGTCTTCCCAGTGATATATTTACCTATTCCCTAGCCTCAATAGAACCAAGAGTTAGGTATGGTCGCTAGATATGTTAGAGGGAGAAAATATAGCTTTCAACCTTGCTAGAACAAAATTTGTTACTTGCCTATGAAGAAGCGGGGAAAATGAAAGATAGATGCACTAGACCCTATATACGTGAGCGGTAGTCACCAACCATTTTGCTAGAATTAATTAAGAGAGACATTGGGGGTAACAAGCGAACCTGTCAGGTGGAAATCATAACAAGAAGTGCGCTTCCACAAGCCACCAGCTTGTCGGATGGGTATGGGCAATAACAGTAGACAAAGAAATGGACATTGCGGATATGTGATGGAAAACTTACAGTAACGATAAAAGTAAGATCGCCTCTGACAACTCTTGAACTCGTAATGGGGTGCTCGGCTTTCGAAGATACTCTCGTATTTCCGCCCTATTATCAGGTGGGGGAAAATATAAAACTAAGTACTCTTTCTTAGTATTGATCGATGTTTCGCCTAGTAGGTGGATGGATTTCCGGAAGCCCTTGATGAGGACATATCCCAATGTTTCCCTATCTAACATACCAGAATTACTAGGACTGATAGGGAAAACTAATCTAGAACAATTAATGAATAAGCTACAGGCTGTTGGGAAGAGTAATCGGTGAGAACGACCAGCCAGTTGCAACAAAGGTCAGGTTAACACTATTTTGATAGTTACAAGATTAACAACAATTTTAAGTAATTATAAGTGTTTTATTAGATGGATAAAAATAATTAGAATGTAAGGTGTGCCCAAGGAAAGATGCGGAAGCGAGAGGAGAAGACCAGCAGGTACTGCAGAGGTCTTGGCGACGAGCGACACGGGGTATTACCAAGAGATGAGACATCTCGGCAACCCACCCTCATCTTCATCTGCAAGCATCTGAGTAAGAGGCAGAACTGCTGATATTACTAATACCAGGAGACTGTCGAGGTTCTTCTCCCTCTCCCGCCTTTCGACGACTTGGATGTGTAAAACAGGTCGGATTAATTGCTCTTTCCGTTCGTGTGGTTGAACGGTTGCCTTAATGAAGCGCCCCCCTGTTGCACTGAAGGTTTGTATTAATTGCACTTTCTGTTCATGTGGTTGAAAGTATGAAATAATGAAGTGCTCCCCTGAAGCAGTTAAAGGTTTTATTAATAGTACTTTCCCTTCGTGTGGTTGAGCAGTTGCGTTAATTAAGTGCTTTCTGGATTTGACCTGAAAGAAAAGGAGGAACATAGAGGAAGGTCAGTTGAGTGATTTCACTGTAAATGAAAAAAAGAAACAGCTGACGATTTTTTTTTCAGTTTAATTATTATTCTTTTGCATGTTTTGAAATTTGAAAACGAACATTTCTTTTTATAAGTTTGGTAACATATCTTCCTGGTTCTGACTGAGGAAAGGGTAGAGCGATATTGTAGAAGACGAGGGATTTGTCTCCTCGAAGTTTGGTGTTAGCAGGGACGTCACTGGAGATGTGGAAGGTGAAAAGATAAGTACGAAAAGAATGCACATCAAGTTTGAATTTAGACGTGGAGATGAAACAAAGTAAAAAAAACACAAGTATTTGGACGGCTAAATAAGACGTACATTTAATCCAAGGTCATTAATGACAAATGACGAATGAAAATGAAGTACATATAATGTTAAAATAAAACTGTTCGGTCGTGTAAAGAGATGAGAAGAGAAAGTGAAAGGTGGGAACTTTCTTGTCCTTGATAGTACTGGCGTCAGAGTCGAAGCAGATTGTCTGAACTGCTTGTGAATCCGTATGGCTTGGATCGTACTAAGGAATAAGTGGAAACCGGTTACAGTGTGCAAGCTGGACTGCCAAGCCGTGCATGTGACTTGGGGGCTGTTCTCTAACGCTGATAGACACTCGACGGACAGACCATGAAAGACAGAGAACACAGAGTTTTATCCATGCGTGTTTCCCGAAGTAAAGGAAATTAAGAAAGATCGCTGTAATTATCGGATAGTAAAAAGCATTGTCATTTCATTCATGAAAGTGGGAGGTGTTTATGCGTTTGGAACACGTGGTGAGGAGGACACGGTGGCGTAGTTGCGAAGCTGTGCGTATGTGTGATGCCTTGACGACGGTGAAATGAAATGGGCAAAGTTAGTACAGAGATAGGTCACAGTAGCAAAACATAGATTACAGGACGTAAGTTACATTAATATTTGTGTTGAGTAGGGCTTTTACAAGGAATTAAAATACATTGGTATTCGTGACTGGGGAGTTGAAAAAGAGAAACGAGTATTTTTTAAATGATTTGTTTTCACAAATATATTGAGCCAAATCTAGAGATAAAAAGGAAGCTTAAAGACACTGGGAGTAGCCAGTTGGGGATAAGTGGAAAACAACAGGACTGGCCGACAATGACCTCTTCTGTTTTCTATCTGTTATCTCTAGGGATTAAAATTGCTAGTGACCCGTCACTCCTAACCCGGGACGAAAAACATGTTTTGGCCACATTCTTTTGTGACTATCAGAAGAAATTGAAGAATACAAAACAGGAATTGGGAAAACCATCCTATCTACAACGAGGGTAGCTGATGAGAAGGACAGGATGTTCCGAGGATTAGGAATTATACATAGCTTTAGCCATCTCCCTTCCTCTAACCCACGTCCCAAGATTCACTATACAGTCGGGTGTAACTCAGCTCGTGTTAGCATTTACCTTGGGTGGCCAAAAAAGGTGCTACCAGACCGAATTCTGCCCGTTAACTTTGTTCATCCGAACTTGGAGCAAATACCTCCTTTACCAACCGATCACCCAAGAGTGAGCAAATAACTGTACCCTGAATACACTTTTGAATAAATGCTGCTACTTGTCATTCATTTATCAGAGACAGACGTTGTTTTTTTTTTCCTTTCTTACTTACCAAATCGTATGACAGGGGCGTCCTGTGCAGCAGATTTTGCTCAAACACCAACCAAGAACATAATCCAGACTCAGAAACAACGAGGGATTCGGCAAAGTTGAGGAACTATCTCTAACTGTGGAGGACCCTCCATTCTAGATTACTGTCACTCCTCAAAATAAATATGTCAGTGTTGGGGCAAGTTGGTCCCTTTGCTACGGGGCAATTAATCCCTGTTTTCGTTTTTTAGTTTGTTCCTTTTTTTTTTTTTTTTTCATCTTCTTCCAGCCCAGCATTCCAAAATATGCTTTATTCTATTTGCAGATAATTAGAAGAGGTATCTAAATGAACTGTAACAAGGACTTCTGTTTCCTTTTTTCAAAATTATTTTTTCTCGTCATACAATGACTAAGTGTTGTCTTTTTTCCGGATAGTGTTTGTTTGATCAGGTATCCTGGTCGCAAATATGTATATCTGCTATTTTTAAATCATAGTCTAAAGGCATGTAGTGAAATCCTTTTATTTTATCTCATTTTTGTTTTCATTATTTACTGTGCCTACTAAAGGGATGTCAATTAAGTAATTGATTGATTATTTGAATACATTTGATAATTGAAAAAGTCATCTGACAGAAAAGGAAAAAATTCTCTAAAGCTTACACACACCAAATGACGTCACTGGATCACATATAGCAACCGACAAAAACAAACAGCAAATGCCGAATTTAACGGTAAAATAAAATTGTAAATCAACATCAAATAAGATACATCTCTAGCATGAAATTGAACAGTAATAGTACACCCTGATATTGAAAATAGCAGAGGTTGCCAAAAAAATCTACATCCTTTGGAAAGTATTTATTCACACTAAAACTAGAGATCCGTGCACTTTTACGAAAACAAGGAAAGATCACTAAAACATTATTTTTTGTATTTTTTTTGTATATATGTATCTGTGTGTAAGTGTAGGTACACATTGTGATTTATATAAATATATGAATGAAGGTAAAAAAAAAAATCTTTAGTAGATATAGAGCACATAAAATGTTCAGAGGTAAATACAAAAATGATGACTTGGAGATCAGATATTCTATATTCATAATGCTGGTAAGATGAGGTTTGTTAATGATATACTCTTCAAGGAAAATGAGAGGTTTAAATTCAAATCAGGCAATTGTTGTATTTCTTCCAAACATTAAATAGTTTACTTTTAGAATCTATGACACCCACATGATGAACAATAAATATTGGCAGCTATTTTACAGTAACTCAATGCATATCATGTATCGTTACATTTTATTTGCATATCTATGAAATAGGTGGAACATACCCATAAAAAAACTATGTTGTTATTTATTTGTAAATCGGCTGTGAAGAGCAAATACAAGTTTATTATTTCCTATATAATAAGAAAATTTATCTTTGTTTTCTTGTGTTATTACTCAAACCAATTCTACTTGGGCCCATCCAAACATATGATTGGCATATATGTAAATAAGTTCGTCTGTTTATGTGCTCACGTTCCTGATGTACTCTGATGTCCATAGTGGACTCGCCATAATCTGATACATTAATGTCTAGGCTATAATATGGAATGGATAGGAAACGGACTATTCCTAATGTGTTGATTTGCCTGCGTTCCTCTTTTCAAACTGATCCAAAAAGACGTTTTCTACTGAACTGCTGAGAGAAAACTACCGAAATCATTTTGAAATAAATATTTTGAATTATTTAAAAAATTCAATACTTTAAAATCTAAAGTATAAACCGTAAATGAATTCTTTCTCTAGTCATCCCAATTACTAATAGGTTGTTCATGTTACTTTCACTCTTTCTTAGAGAGTTGGGAAAAAATAATTATATAAAAAAATAATCTTTTTACAACAGAGTTGTTTGCTGGTTTACCCTGTCAGTCACGAAGGGGAAGCTTGAAAAAAAATTTGGAAAGATGGGGGGTGCTTCTTTGCAACCTCCCTCACCCAATACCCCATTGTCTGTATACTTCAATCTCAACTAAAAAATTCACTCCCCAACATCCGTCCGACAACTTGACTCAAGTTGACCGATTTTTTCTTGGATTCCTAGGCTTACTTCCGTTGTTAACACATCTGTGGGGGTCAGTCAGCTCAACTGTGGCCTCTTAAAAATGAAAAATGTTTACACAAGTAATTTTTTTGTGCGTTAGCCCTTTATGACTTATTCCGAAGCGGCAGATGTCCAGGAAACAGACCAGAAAATTTCTCTTGAACGATCTTCTGATAGAGATAGATTATTCTCTTTTCTCCATCTGTAACTAGTCCGTTTTTCGACATTTCATTTCATTTCTTCTTCTAAAAAAAAAAACTTACAATCTTATTTTTCCTGTTTTATTTCTTGACAAATCTTGTTTGATTCTACAACAATTATCATATAAAAAAAATTGTAAGAAGGAACTCAAGTTATCATACGATACGAAAACTGAATTCATATATTTATTTTGTGGGCTAGAAATATGTTATTATAAATAAGCTTTTGTGATTATTTTCCTGCATAAGCTATTATCAAATTTGTTTTCGTAATGAATTAGGTTATACTTTTAACATTTTAACTTTCTGTCTGTTAAGACTTATTTTCCATTACTAACGATATCAATAGTTATTTTTCTTATATAACAGTTCATCCTAATAATTCATCCGATTACCCTTATAAAACAGTTTGATTTCAATTGAGACTTTCATACAACTTACATTTAGGATGATACAATATATTTAAAATGCCTTCTACATTGTTTTTTTTTTTTCTCTTTACAGCCAATATCCACACGAATAGCACCATCATTTTTCATGGGGACATCTTAGTTATTTCATAAATATGCAAATAAAATGTAACAATACATGACATGCGTTGAGCTATTGTAAAGGTCAGATGCCAATATGTAGTGGTCTTCAAGTCTAGTTTGAATTTCATAGTTGAGTGAAAATCTGGCATAAATCATGACCTTTTTGCCAGAGAATCTGCTCCCAACAAAATGCCAAAAATTCAGTAAGAGCAGATAGAAGCACAAATGAAAGAAAACAACATTGAATTTCTTTTAGGGGTAACAAGCTTATCGATCTCATGTGGAATGATTATTTCCAAAGGTGTAGAAACGGGGGAAAAAATCAATAAGAGACTGTCAACCAAAACTGTCAATATAGGTTCCTTTGGTTTTTAAGATGGTCTGGCTGCCTGCTTATATACGTATGCATCATGCGCACATACCGCACTTATGGAGCTAGAGGGCTGAAAATTTAGACATTTACTCCTTATTATGTCTTCAAAAAACTTCTTTTTTTTTTGCTTTTCAAAAATTCCACACTAAATAGGTGGGGAGTGCAATTTTCAACGTAAATTTATGCTAAATTGGTCCCTTAGTTTGTGTCCGGAAGCATCTATGCCTGTTTATTGAAAATTCAAACTTCCAAGTTATCACTGCTGAACAAAGGGTGGGAGGAATAACTTATTCATTGATCACCCTTTTTCCAACCCCAAGAATGGCATGCTGTCAAATGAAATTGGTCATGTGATGGTTTTTATTGAATGACTAACCAGAGCTTCTTTTTTTTTTTGCAAATCATCCTTTTAAGGTCAATCAATACAAGTGGTCATTGTAAGGTAAGGGCATTTAGTTTCCATCATAGGTCAGTAAGACTGAAGATTTCATGGATTATACGGATTGAAAAAAAGACAAGTAAATACACAAGCAACGAGCGAGAAGGAGATTGTCCGCATGTCTTAAGATGGAAAGTTCTTGAAATCATCGGAGTAATTTTTAATCTCTCAAAACCATATCTGCTATTTAGATATGTGTGCATGACTAAATATGTATTTTGAGAATTATGTAGACAATCCTGGGAGATTTTTAAAGATGACATTTTTTTATCATACATGATTTTGAAAATAATTTTCAGAACTAGTAAAAATTGTTTACTAATTTTTTACAAACAGCTTAAATAAATTTGGTACACTTTTCTGTAAGAGAAAAATCTTCGTTATTCCATTGCTTTTCATATTTACAATCTGAATTTCCTTCTTTCAACCAGTATTTTAATATTTTCATTTCGTCTGCTGATTTGGATAATTTTAAAAATTGATGTTGGTAATTCCATAAATCAAGTTCCATTCCTCTCTTTAATCCTACAAATACGATATGAATAAACATAAATTATCAAAATTTACCAGTAATTTCCTTACACCAACAAGAATGATGAACAAAATTTCTTTTTAGGTGTAAATACTGAGCACATGTTCCTGATTGAAATGTAGGTTATTTTGATAATTTTTTACAAGTTTCAAAAAATCAGGTACCAAAAAGCATTAAATAAAATATACATTCTCAGATGATTATTCATAATCCTTACAACAGTAAAAGTATCGAAAATATACTTTATTATAGAAAAAGTGAAAAATACAGAATAAACAGAATAAAAGGTGAAGATCAACCAAGAAACCTTACATTCAAATTACTTTCATCAAATTATTCCCTATTGCAACAGGGATAATTGATTTGAATTGAAATGTGCCAGTTAGATTTTTTAATTTAATTTCAATTTGAAAGATTCTGTCTACATGATTAATGCAGAAATTTCCACATGTTTAAATGGCAGGCAAAAAGATTTATTAGTTGATTAATTTTATTTTAGTATCAAAAATTCAAATAAAACATAGAATATTCACATTTGCAAGCAATGTTAAATTATTGAATCATTTAGTTTGATTTTTTTAACCTTAAAAAATACATAGTACACTATCACATACTTATATTTTAATGAAAATAAATACGATCTTTAAAAAAGATGATTTATGATCATTTTCAGCATCAATTTTGGAATCTAATCATGTTTTTTATACTTCAATTTCTTTCATTCTAATGTTAATGGCTTTCACTCAAGATGAAATACACTCAATATATATATATTTATATCATGCTGTTTTAGAAGCATGCAGTAGAAATTGATCCTATAACGAGTCAAGCCAGCCCACAAGCCAACAGATCATCTCAAAATGCTATGGTCATTTATATTAGTATAAGTGAAAATACAATATTCAGTATCTTTCTTTCCAGTATCTGTTGTTGTCTCTAATCGAATGAAAGTTGTAACCAAGTTTTCAATTTCTTTCTCCCTCCATTGACATACGTATAAGTATCCATTTTTTTACATTATCTGCTTATATGAGGTGCTATTCAAAAGTTTGGGGAATTTTAAACAGATTGATCAATCTTGTCGTCAAGTTAAACTGCATTTCCTATATTTTGGCGGACATTTTGGAAATCTCCAGAAATCATTCATTTTTAACCATTTTCTTTTGTTCTTTAAGAAAACCAGTTCACACCTCAAGTTCCTCAAACCTTTGGATAACATCATGCATGGGTAAATAAAGGATACATTGATTTTATGTGTATTGACTCTATACATTTAGGACACAACACAAATACATACTAGTTCTTACTTTTGAGATGCAGCAGATGAGTACTTTGCCTGTGAACTCTTTCCTCCAGACATTAACTAGAATCAGAATCATTTTTAGTTATAAACATGAATAGAAATATCAGAAGAGTAAAAAAATATATATATATTTTATCTCAACTGGAAATAAAATTAATTTTGTCAATCAACAGCTGCAGTTCCTTAAATTCATTATGTTTGCACAGTGCATAATGGATCTAAAGAAGCTATAATAATTTTTATAGGCTAAAGAATATGTATGACGATCATCAAATACAATTTTTCAACTGAATGATCTTATCTCATTGGCTTGATACTGGAAAAGTAATACTAGCTTTGGTTTACTAGTAAATTTTTGAATGAAAAAGGCTCAAAGAGTCACATGAAGTTTCACTGGAAAAATATCCTCTTTAAAACAAGATATACTGAATTTCTCGTTTTAAACTGAATCACATAAAAAAATTTATAACATTTCATTTAAAATCTTATGTAATGAAAATGTTCAATAAAAATGAAAATGTTCTTAACATAGGCTCATAAACCTCAAAATAATTCTTTTCCTGTGTCAATATATGTGACTTGACGTATGAATTAACGGTTCTAAGTAAAGTTTGCTCCATAGATTTCTTGAGGGTTTTTTTTTCCTATGCACGTTTTCATATACACTCTTGAAATGAAATTACAGAATATTTGGTTCACAATCAACAAAGAAAATAGAGAATCATCTATTTACTATGCATGCTTTTGTGTCTTCTGAGACTTGAGCTTCTAGAGAATTTTGCCTCACAAACCTCACACTGGAATGGTTTCTCACCTGTGTGTGCCAATATGTGTGGTTTGAGTCCAGATAACTGTGAAAATTTTGCCCCACAAAGCTCACAATGAAAAGGTTTCTCCCCAGTGTGTGTTAGTATGTGATTTTTGAGACTTGAACTATGAGAGAAGTTTGCCTCACAAACTTCACAATGGAAAGGTTTCTCTCCTGTGTGTACGAAAGTATGTTGTTTGAGAGTTGAGCTATGAGAAAATCTTGCTTCACAAATTTCACACTGAAAAGGTTTTTCTTTAGTATGTGTCCTCATGTGTCTTTTGAGAGTAGTGTTTCCAGCAAACTTAGCACCACAAACACTACAGTGGAAAGGCTTTTCTCCCGTATGGGTCCTCATATGCGTTTTCAGTGCTGAATTCTGTGAAAATTTTGCTTCACAAACCTCACACTGGTAAGGCCTTTCTTCAGTGTGAATGAGGATGTGTGATTTGAGATGTGAACTCTGGGAAAACCTTGCTCCACAAACTTCACAGGGGAAGGGCTTCTCTCCAGTGTGAGTAAACATGTGACGTTTGAGAGTCGAACTCTGGGAAAATTTTCTTTCACAAACTTCACAAGTGTATGGTTTCACTCCAGTATGTTTTCTCATGTGCTGTTCGAGTTTTGATTTGCAGGAAACTGCGAAATCACAAATATCACAGTGTAAAGATTTTTTTATAGCATTCATCATGCTCATCCAATCCAAACAAGGTACCAACTGAAAGACAAAAAAATAAAATTACAATCAACAAATAAAGTGTGAACTTTAACATCTTGGACTTTTTATCAAATGTCTAATACTTCCCCTAAAATTTCTAGCTATAAATTCAGAAAAACTTTTATAATGTGTATACAATAAATTTCATTAGATATTATGGGTTAAAGTTTCAGTTTGAACTTATTTCATTAACAAAAGAATCCTGAGGGAAACAATCCCACTTCAATCACTTTTGCTGAAAAGCTTTGTAAAGAAATACAAATGACTTGTCTGACATTTCCAAGTGATTTATAAAGTGCATATCATCTAAGGATAGAAGTTCATTCCATCCATTTAAATGAAATACTCAACAGTTTTATGTTTTGTCTATAACACTACTAGCATTCTCTCCATCAAAAATGATACGAATATTGGCATATACATTGGTACTTCTGCCTAGAATCAAAGTAGCCATGTGCTCTCTCTGGAACAAAAGTCTCACTCTTCTGCCAAAAATCAGTGTGTATTCCTAGGGCGGTCATTGAAAAGCCTTACACACAATGTATGTATACCTGTAAGGATACCCACTGTGTTTTATACACGTGGATTGAGAGAATGTCCTGATAAATGGTTCATTACAGCAACACCAATCCACTCATCACTCTTGAACAAGACCTTATGATTTAGCCAACAGAATGACAGGAAAATAGATACAATAGGATAGAATACTATTGCACAGATAGGATCCTCGGTTCTGTTTATTACCTGCATCATGCTCCTTCAAATTTCAAAACATTTGAAATCAGATTTATATATTTAATGTTTATTCATTGTGATGGCAAAGTAAAAAAAATCACCAATAACATTCTGAATATATATCATTGAAGGTATTCCATTACCTATCTGGAATTTATAGCTGATCCAGAGATTGCTTTCTAACTCAAAATATAGACACTGTTGTTTAATGATTTCATATATGAGATAACTTGAATGCTGAATGGTAAGCCATTTTCATTTCTTTTCTTTTTTTTTTACATACATTTTACTTTCATGATTCACTTTTCTCCAAGTAGAAAATAGTTTTCCTTGATTATATTTTTCATTTTTGACTCGCTTATTGCTGTAATTTCATATTGTGTTGCTGTTCCTGATGTCTCAGGTCAGTGCACTGCAATAGTTTCACATTGCATTGTTTTCCTAATCCAAACATAGGTCCAAGCACAGCAATATCTTCACATTGCATTGCTTTCCTAATGCAAACTCAGGCCCAAGCACAGTAATATCTTCACATTGTATTTCCCAATGTTGTCTGAGATCCATGTACAGCAATGCCTTCACATTGTATCAGTTCCATACACAGCAATGCTTTCACATTGCTTCCCTAATATGGAATATCTTTTAAAAATCAATGTATTATTACATAGCAATAATATAGAAGCAGTGATAATATCTAATGTTCACTAATGATATTCAATTACACACAAACATCTACATTTACAAAACTCAAATTATATACAGTATAGCTAGTTCAATCAACAGGTTATCATAAAATCAATTGTTTAAAATGTACAGTATATTCAATAAATTATAAGTTTAAATGTTATGTACAGATTAGGTGAAGAAGAAATCAATTAGGATTGTTTAATTGACATCAGAGTATCAGACTTGTGCTCAAATTACATTCTAGTTTCCAGAAATTAGAATTCAAATTTGAATACAAAGTTTTCCAAAAATCCAGCAATTTTTCCAAAATCAGAGAACGAAAATCTTGCGGGTCTGGTTAGTGACTCATTAAAAACTGTCATGTGACCAATGCCTCTTAGCAGCATGCCATGATGTAGATGATCAATTAAAAAATTAGAAAAAGGGTTGATCAATAGATAAGTTACTTCTCTCACCATCTGTTTAATGATTATTGAAAAAGATTGAATTTTCAGAAAACAAGCATGAGCACGGCTGGACACATACCTGAAGACCAATTCAGCATATATTCACATTGTAAATTGAACCCACAACTAAAAATCTATTTTAAGTGGGATTTTTTTTTTTTTTTAAAAAGAAAAGTTCCTTCCAGACAAAGTAAGGAGTAAATGTTCAAATTTTCAGCCCTCTAGGTCCATTGGTGCAGCCTGTATGTTTGATACATAAATAACCAGCCAGACCAACTTAAAAACTGAAGAAACCTTTGTTGATGTTGACAGTTTAGGTTAGCAATTTCTAAAATCCATCAGGTCCTTCCCTCAAAATGCGCACTTAGATCTAAAAGACAAATGAAAAGCCAAAGCGAAATGATAACTTTTTACTTTTTTTTTTTTTTTCCAAATGTTCACTGTTAAAAAGAATACTTTCTGAAACATTTTTAAATATCAGGATGCAATGTTGGGTAGAATTTAATGGCACAACACCTACAATTGAGTATGTATAGAGGTACGTTCTTCCACAGATGGTAAATGTAATACAAATTCAGTTTTTCAGAAATACAGGTATACCCTGCTTAACAGAAATTCACCATGTGCCATTTTTTCACTTTCATAGAAAAAAGTGGAAAGAGCATTTGTTCTACGGCCATCACAGAGGCAGCATACATCCCCATCCTCTCTCTCTCTCTCTCTCTCTTTTATACTCCAGTTTTCTCTACCACCCACCGTACAAGTGTGCATGCACGTGGATGAATTCATTTGAAAATTTAAAGAAAAAAATTTCCACGATAGATTGTGTGTCTGGGGACCTCAGAATGGCATTCTTTCTCCACAGATTTTGAAATTTTCTCAGTTCACAATTGATTTGCACAAACCTAACCCTAAAACTGTGTTTATACAAAATTTCAAAATTTGAGAAGAGAAAATGTTGTGCTGAGGTCCCCAAACAAACATACGGCAGCAAAATCTAACGTGGAAATCCGGTTACCTCCCTTTGAGACGCTTATCTTGAATTTTACCGCATATTTATTCTTTAGAACATTTTTGTTGATGTGAACCAAAAAAATTAACCAGTCATCTGGACATGTGCTTTTTTATTTGTTAAAACTTTGACGTTACTTGTTTTAAATTTGAAAACTAATTTCAGTGCAAAACAAAAACAAAGGAAAAAAACGAATGTCTTGTGTATGGATACATTTTTTTCCAGTTTGTTTACCTTTCAGATATATCGGCAGTCAGCAAAATATGACAAGAGCCAAAAAGAGTGGCTGAGATGAATTTTTTTCCTTCTTTGAGAGTTCGTCAGGTGATTTCCGTCACTTAGTCAGAATTCTTCAGTCACTCTACACAGTAACGAAAAATGTTTTGTAGTTTTTCTACGTTGACCTTCACGATAATTACGTCACCCAAAGAGTTTCAAGATGTCAAGAAATGAGATGCAAATAATTCTTTTTTACGTTATCACAGAAAGAATGATAAAGCCGAACAAAGAGAAATCAACAACCGGTGTTAAGCCGTAATCGACCCCTCTGAGAAGCCGAATGCAAGGGTTTTCCCATTGCATTGGTGCACTACAAGAACTCACAATTTTAATAATTATTTTGTTCGTTCATCTTCTCAAACTATATTGAGTCTTTTGAACACAAAACATTGACTGCATAAACACAAATTTCAAAAAGGAATCAAGAAGCAGTTTATTGGCGAAAAGAAGAGCACAAAAATGAAATGCACAGTGGTATGAAAAAGAAGCTCTAACAATTAACATTGTCGTAGCAAACATCCGTGATATGTAACTATTTTTGTTAAGTACAGCATTATCCCTCCGTCAAAATCAATTTCGCTCGTCTGTTATTATTTCACTTTCAAATAAAGATGTACAGTCAACACGAACTTCATTTTTAATCATTCATTAATATTATCAAACCTGATTTTGTTTTTTTATAATTGAAGTAAAAGATAGATCATTTACAATATTCTACCTCCATGAACGTAATTTTCACGTATTCATATTTACTACTAAGCGTGGCGTAGTACGGCTCAAGGCCAAAAGTGCAGATAACCCAATGGTGATCAAACTCACTGTAGTGATGGTCAGCGAGGAGACTAACAAAATGGTTGTATTGAACGGCGAGTTGCTCTAAAACGTATTCATTTATTCTCGTTACAAAACTACCGACAAGTAACATTGATGAATTAAAATAATGTTGATATCAAGCACAGTCACAAAAATGTGTGGTCAGCAATTAAAGCCTCTTACAGTGAATAGTTTTTTGATCTGAAAAAATATGAATAAGATGTCGATGTCATTTAGATGGATCGCTTCTTTTTTTGCACTTGAGCTATAACTTTCAATATAGAGACACATCATCAATCAAATACGAGGGCGCAATTCATGGAAACAGCAGAAGATTTGTTTTATTTACAACATCTATCTATTCTTCACATTTTTAAGAGCTGGATGTGGTAAAAAAAAATGTACTACTTAGTAAAATCAGACTTACATATAATCAAATAAAATATAATCATTGAAATTCTCTAATGAATGTAAGGATAGCTAGAGAGAGAGAGAGAGAAAAATTATTTACCCTCTCTTGCAAACATTTCTCGATCAACATTAAGTAAGTAGTCATGGTTACACTCGATTCGGTCTTTTTCATGTTCATTAGCACGCCAGTTCTAGGGGAAGTAACTGTTGACTGTAATATTCAGCACGCCAGTACGCCAAAAATTACAAATAAAATCATAGACTCTTTCTAATCAATCAGCCAAAAAAAATTTTTTTAAATATTAGTATAATTGAAGACTCTTGCAAATTAATCAGACAAGAAAATTTTCTAATTACTAATAAAATTGAAAACTCATACTAATCAATATGACGAGTAACTATGTATGTAAACATGTATATCATTGACTTTAATTGCAAAAAATGAGGATCACATTATAATGTAGATCCCATTGTCAGAGTAAATATGGTAGCGGTTACAGTATGAGTATATCTGAACTCCTATCAAAGATGCCAAATGTATATTTCAACAAGTCTTTGTGGGGAAGAGAAGAAACATTGAAAAAATATGATGGCGTATCAAAAATTGATGGGGAAAGAATCAAAAGGAAGTGGGGGTAGCAAATCGAAGTTGGGTCAGTTATATACACTGCTGCAAATAAATGATCCCCTTTATAAACTTTTTAAAGTATTATATTTTCATATTGGAATTTTGCATTGAACATTACATGATTTATAAAAAAACTAAGAATCATGCCAATACAAAAATTCAAAAAATGTTTTAACAAGGCCTTTATATGAAAATTCTGTACCCCCCAGCTTTAAAATTATTTTTGTGGCATTTGTTTTGTTTTTTTTAAGGAAAATTCAGTATTTTCTGCAATATTTTAGAAAAAATTCACACAGTATAATAACCATAATTAGAACTAAATAAGTTACCTCAATCATAAGAAAAAAGTTCCAATATTGCTACTGTATATAAACAAAAAAGGTGACATATCTGGCATTAGAGGAAAATCATTTCTTCTTATTTTAGCTGCCATTTTTTTCTAAATAGTCTCTCGTAAATGTGATGATCATAAAACAGTAAAGAAAGCTGAAAATCCACTTATGCTAATTCAATTATTTCTTCAGATCAAAGAAATCTTCATTAAACTCTTTTTTTCACTCCTTTTATAAGACAGTCCCTTATCCAAGACTACCAACAGATGCCTGAAACCATGGATAAGGAGGTACCACTGTGCTATCCCCCAAACTCATAACTTGATGGTATCTTTGGTTACTGAGTTCAATTAAAGATCATTGCAAAGAAAACCAACATCTTAGCTTTAATCTGCTTTTAAATATCCAGTTTAGATAAAATTGTGATTTGAACAATATTCTTTATCAGTGGCGATTCCAGTTCATCAATGTTACTCAGGCTTAATCTGAGGTGGCTATTTCCTAAAAAGTGTACAGTCTAGACCAGCAGTTCCCAACCTGGGACCCGCAGACCTATGTGGTGAGGGGCAGATAAACAGAGCTATATTCCTTGAAAAATATTGAATTGAATTGTTTTTAAGATTCTTAAGGTAATTTTTCATAGTTCAGGCAGAAATTGGTAACTGGTCCAAGTTAGGTTTTGAGAAGGACAAACAAAGTGTTTTGAGATATTTCTTGTGGGTTTGAAATAGATTGACGCTTGACAGTCAGGATATTCAGGCCAAGCCCAAGTAGCCCGAGTGCTGGTGTCACCACTGAAATATATATATATATGTTCTCATTCCAAATTCTCATTTTGTTTATTCATAGTCTATTTGTTTCTTTCAATGCAACAGTTATGTAACAAGAAATGGAGATATATGATCCGACAGAATGATTATAAATTGTGTTAAATCATATCGGAACTCTTATCGGAATGATCTACCATTGTTACATGACTAATGTATCACTTGGCCTATACGAAGTAAACAGAATAAACAATTAAAAAAAATAGGGCTGATGCAGGAATTGAACCTGTGATCGATAGGATAACCACTTCAACATAGTATTGCTCTTACCATTGAGCTAAACAGGCCCAAATAACTGATTTCACTCCAGATTCTCATCTCATTTATTCTTGGTCTATTTGTTCCTTTCAATGTGAGTTATATATTAAGAAATGGATATATATGATCCAACAGAATGATTATAACTTGCATTATATTATATAGAAACTCTTATTTGGAATGATCTCCCGTCATTACATGTTCAATGTATCACTTGACCTAGACATCATAAAAAGAACAAATAAATACTGCAGGAATCGAACCTAGCTCAAGAACAATGGTACATTGAAGCGGTTACCCCCACTGGTTCGATAATGTAAATTAATTTTCATACAAGCCTCGGGCATTTCTTGTCACATATTGCTTTTTTATCAATGAAATAGTAGCAGTAGTGAAATTAATAATAAGACACGCAGCTGTTGTCCGAATATAACTCATTATTGATTTTTGACTATCACCTTCATTCGATTTTTTTAGTGGTTTTATTTTATCACAACTTGACTAAAGATGTGAATCTTTAACAGTGAGTTAACAGCATGGATCAGTGAAGAATAAGCTCTTCGAGTAAATAATCTTTTTTTCCATCTGTTGTTTTGTAAAGAGGAATATATTAGAACATTTTTCACTGTGTTGTCAAACTTGAAGTTATTTTTCCCCAGGGCAATGCCAGCTATCCTTGCTAGTAACAAGAGAAAACTTCAGATATGGATAAAGGAACATTGATTGATTGATTGATTTCTTACCATTTCTAACTGACCTTTCATCTTGCAAAAGATGTAAACAAAATGAAATGATACATGATAATCCATCGATTCATGGAAATGTCATAGGCTAACATTTAAATTTTTCTGCCCAAGTGTGAATATACCCCAATATTCAGATCAGGAAACTGGTTGAACAGTAACCTTTCATTCAGCAACAGATGAAATGTCAGATAATCTAAAAGTGGAGAAGATTTACAGACTAGAAAAGCAAATGGACTCCAGACTGGACAAGAGAAAAAAAAGAACTCTTCTAAGATAGAAAAGCGATAAAAGCCGCGTGAATTGATAATCAAGATGAATGTAGAGAAGTTATGAAGAAATCCATAGCTGAGCAACCGATCAGCTTGTTGCAGGGGTAGGTTTATGTGGAGTAAGAATAGAAAGAGAGAAGGAGATAATTATGAAAGTGCAGAGAAGACAACCAAATTTATTAAGATGAAAAGTTACAGAATTTGAGAAGAAGTATGCACACATACACACACAGACAAGCACTTACACACCAGGCAATTGCTCTACCAACAGAGCCACGAGAGCTCTCACAGCTGGCAGAAGATCAAATCTAATACCTTAACTCATCCCTCACCCTTTCTTGATCACTCAGTGCCATATTTGCCACTGCGCCAAATGCCATGCATCAGGTGGAAAGGATGCAAGTTCAAGTCTTGTTGGGAGATTATATCCTCATTTCCAATCTGCCCTCTTTACTCACTGCCGTAGATTGACAGTCTGACTAAATGTGATAAAAAGCAATTAAAATCAAGTTGTAAGAAAATACTAATCAAAGGTTGATAATGGTTGAAAAAGCTTCATCTAATAATTAAAAAAAATCAGATGAGTTTAGTGTTGCTAATTTTGTTTATTAAAATAATAGTATTTCTCTAACATTACCTCCCTAAGGCCTAATCCAAAATTTTGTCAGCATCCTGAACAATTGTCAATCCTATTATTAAAAAAAACAAACTTTGCTATCAATATTAAGCATTGAAAAAGTAAAATGCTTGTGTCAGATGTTATTTTAGATTATTCAAAATAATTCAAATTGAGATATTAATATTTCAAAGATTCTGGACATTTCAATCTACTGGAAAATTTTGCTATAAGCAATTGATGTAATTTTTGTTTTTGTTGTAAATAACACAAGCAACTATCTCCAATAAAGTTTTTTTTTTTTTACTATCTGGGTTTACTGAAAATAACATTTTGTTAACATTAGAATATGTACCTTATTATTCTTGTTTCTTTATTTGTACTTCTACACATATCTTATGCTTTCCTTGTATCTTTCAATGTCCGATCTACTAAGTGATAGACAGGATACGATAATATTCAAAACATTATTTTATTATTCAAAAATAATACAGTTTCATATTTGATCATTTTCTTCCATGGATTTTCAGACATTTTTGTGTGGCTGTTTTAACATACAACATCCTCAGAGAATAGCATTGGGATATATTCAGAGGGAAATATGTATCACAGGAGCCAATTTTTATTCCTTCTCTTGGATTTTGAGTGTGCGTTACAGATGGTCAAGTCCATCTGATAATAATAAATATCACTTTACGGATGATTGCAGAATCATCACACAAAATGTCTGTGTTTGACCTTTTTTTCAGAACTCAAGATGGCCTCTCCCTGATCCACCGCACCCCATTCCGGAACCTGCTAAGGCTGCTGGATGATCTTCAGGTCGACTGGCACTAACAGACAAATCAGGAGGTAAATGCAGTTTCTGGAATAAAAAGTAAATTTGAGCAGAATATGACAAATTTCTTTGATATATTTCAGTTCAGTCTTCAGGGAGGAAAGAACAGAAAATTCAGTATCTCAAAAAAGATGCTTCAAACATTAAACAACTCTTTCATCTTACGTTTAATTAGCATATATGCCAATATATGAGACTGACAATTTCTTTTAAAACCTTGCAAATTAATATTACATTGCATCCAGTGTGCTGGTATTAAACTAAGGGACCATTACCAAAGCTTGATAAGGACAGTTATGGGTCTTGCATGAGTTACAGTGAGTGGTAGTCCTCTAGATACCCTTATAAACCATTTGTCTTATAGTCCTCCAAATCCCTTTATAAACCATTTGTCTTATAGTCCTCCAAATCCCTTTATAAACCATTTGTCTTATAGTCCTCCAAATCCCTTTATAAACCATTTGTCTTTTAGTCTGCCATATATGATATGTCATGATCATATAATAAAGAAGTTAATGATAAAGAATGTCACGACAGTGTTGAAATGAAGGGAGGCCTATCCAATTGCAGAGATATACCATATTACAGTCCGTCATGATCCATCTTGATGCCTTCTCTTGATGTATGAGAGACAGTAACAGCCTGTACCACTGCATTGAGCTTTGACTTTTTTAGTCATCTTTTGATAGTTACTCTGCCTTACAGAGCTAAATGGCTCCAACTACCCAGCTATTTACCCATGGATGGAAGGATATTAGGATTAATGACTTTTCCAAGGGTATTAGTGCAAAGTGAATACAAACAGCTGCAGCTGGACTCGGTTCATCAATTTCATTTTCCACACCATAGCTGTTACGGCACTTCCACACCTTACAAATTGCATGCGTAACATATGTAACTGAATAGTGCAAAAGTAATTGTCATATCATAAATAGTGTCATCATTGATGTTACCTTAAAAAGCAACATTAAAACAAGAAGGCACAGGGAAAATGGAAAAAATTCAATCAATTCTCCCACCATTTAACAAAATTTCACAGAAATCCATGGGGAAATTTTGTAGATATTGTGTGGACAGGCATGAACTTTTGGCAATATTATGTAGTGTGGACATATAACTACAACATAAGTGAGGAAACTTTGCATGGATCTGCCAAAACATTGAATCACTTCTTCAGTGGCCTATGGCCCATCTATCCCAAAAAGTTCATTGAAATTCATTGATTATTTTTGGAGATATCTTGTGAATAGACAGAAAGATGCAACCGAATACAAGTACCTCTCTAACTTTGATAGCAGATGTAAAAATTATGAATACTAACACAGCTCGTAAAAAAGCAAACATTGTTGTCTTACCTCAATTACCAGTTTTTTACGTCGAAGTTTAAATGCCCAGTCGGTCACGTCTGGCATCTGACATTTTATGGAATTAAGTTTGGGTAACTGTTTGATATTTAATAAACCTGTCAAGAAATTGAATATTTTGTTAATAAAGAAAACTTGAACAGGACTCTCCTGGTGGAGTAGCAGTTTAATCACTGGGTATTTTTTTACAATCAGAATTTGCTGTACTACAAGAATAGAAATCTTCATTCCCTTCTTAGCTACTGGAAAGATACTGAAGTCAACTTGATAGTAGTATAATAAAAAAACAGACATCTCACAAGTTACTTCTTATTTAAATTTAAAGACGGATAAGAAATCAGATAAAATCAGTCAAACAACAAATAAGTAGGTAAAATCTTGATTATTCAAGTAGAAAGGAGTAGATTATGGTATTTGCATAAAAAAACAAGTTTAAACTGCTACTATGAATTTTAATGAATTTGACCACAGCACAAACAGGACTATCTACCTACCATGATAATCTTTGTATAAGGGATTTCCTGCCTTTTTAGAATCTGCAAAACTCTCAAGTTGTACCACAGTATCAGAGAGTCTCTCAATTCTCCGCACAAAGCCCGGATCCTTGAGGTAAAAAAAAAGAAGAATCTGACATATATAGACAAGAAAAAACAACAAAAAGAGGTAATTGAGCAAAATTATTGTATAAAATTGATTGTCTGAGTCCACAAACACTTACAGGAATTAACAGGTGTGTGTGTGCGCTAATAAAAATTGCAATTATCCAAAGGGTTGGTTTGTTGATTCATACTAAAACAAGCAATTCTACTCAGCACTTATTCTATGATTTTTCAAATGTCGGTTATGATATCATTTTCTTTTCTACCAAACGTATTTATTTGTGAGGGTTTTATCTGAACTGGTATACTTTCAAATGTATCTAACATCAATTGAGTAATTTGGAGATACATGCCAATTATATTAGCTCAAATAACCTGCCAGATCTTATCCATAGATTATCGTCATATTCCATGTTTTGCAAAGTAATAAAATGCATCAGAAAATGAACAAGGAAGAAACCAATAAAGTATACAATACATCAAAGGCAAGATGTAAGTTGGAACAAATATATCTTTTTGGCGTACCTTGAAATCTTTTCAATTGATTAACTTAGTTAACGAGTGATACTGATGATGGTCATACTTTGTAGTCAAAGATAACCACAGCTTCAATTATGATGGGTACAGCTCCATGGCAGGGTCTGAAGTCATGAGTTGCATTTAACTTGGAATAAAGTGAAACAGAGAGTTGTGCATGCCATCTGCCTCACTCTCTCATACTTGTCTGCTTGAGTCTGGAGACAAGACACTGTCAAGGCAGCTAGAGACAGGTCAAGATGCTATGGATGACCATGCTGTTAAGGGCAACCAGTCAAGGAGAAAGACAACTGTAAATTCTAACCAAACATTGCTGAAAAAACTCTCTTTCTGTCCTATCTTATATCAAGGCTTGGCTTTGCAAATAAAGATTTAAGAGGCTTTTCTATGCCAATCACAGGTCTGAGGACCGGGGGGGGGGGGGGACTCAGCAGTGGCTGCTGGAGAAGGTCTGTACCAGTAAAAATAAAAAATTGTTATTATTAAGCTTTAAACCTATCCTTTCATCCTTTTCTGCCTTGCTTATGAATACAAGATAACACAGATAAAAATTGCAATCTGAGGCAATTTATAAATGTACTATAATTTGTACTATAATAGATGCCTGCTGACTAAAATACACTTTGGTATGTATCTTATCATTCCTGCATTGTATTACTGTAATAATGATTTAAATCTTAGAAGAAAAGAGAAAAGAAAACAATCATTCAAGTAAAAAAAAAGGTTATCAGAAATAACACAGTAGCAGATGAGATCCTGGCTATATATATATATATATATATATATATATATATATATATATGTATATATTGATAGGGTCAAGTGAAATGAAGTGAAATGAGACCAAATAAAGCATATATACAAAGTTTTTACTTACATGGAAGATGTGTGAAGGCACAGTAATCATGGCTACTGCAAAAGCTGACCGCAGTATGTGACGGAGGGCAATGAGGAATCTGGGCAATGTTATGTCTATTTCAGGGTATGAGTCTCCCACATCGCAAACTGATAAGTCCCCCCATAAGGGCGAACCCAAAGAATGCAAAGCTACAAAGAGAAAGCTTCATTTGATTTAAATGTCCTGAATTTTGAAATGAATACTCTTTTTTGTAGGTCTATAAATGATAAGAAAGTATTCTGTAGTTGTAGCTCAGTGGGTAGAGTCCTGAACTGCAAACTGAAGAGTATGTTGAGATTGTGATCCAAAATCAGGACCTCAACAGAACATTATCATAAACCCACCTGAAAACACCAATTATTCTTACTTTGATCGAACAATCATTGTTCATCTACTGTGACTGAGTAACTTCATTCATGTAATTACTAGCAACTGTCACCAATACTGTCAAAATAGGTTTCTTCAGGTTACAAGTTGGCTATGCATCATGTGTACTGGCCACACCTAGGTAGCTAAAGGGCTGAAATTTTCAACATTTATTCATATTATGTCTAAAAGAAATATTTTTTACCCCCATCCCCCACCCCAGGTTTGCAACGCAAATCTATGCTAAATTGATCAGTTAGTTTGTGTCCATCAGCATTCTCAATTCTTTTTGAAAATTTGGACTTTTTAGTGATCGCAGCACAACGAAAGGCAAGAGAAGAGCTTTATTCATTGATCACTTCCAACATGGCATGCTGCCAAAAGACTAGTCAGGTGAGGGTTTCCATTGGATGACTAACCAGACCTGTGAATATTTTTATTATTTGATCACCAGCTTTAAAATCGGTATCTTTCTATTTTGTCATAGAGATTTCAATCATAAACACAAGAAATGTTAAGTAATAATACCTACTTTGTATAAACATCTCTTCATACCTAAATAAAGAAAATTTCCTACCGGAGATGAAAAATGTTTCAGCAATGAATTAAGCAATTTCATTTTAATTATCATCACTTGAAATAATCAGGTAGCATTTCACCTTGAAGTTGCTGTTACTCAAAACTGAAGTTTAAATTTATATTTGATGCTTTACTTTGCAATAAAAAGGAAACCAAAATCAAGGTCTTCACCTATTCTCAAGATATTTCTTTTTGCTGGCTTATCTTGTGTTCTGAACTGTCCTTTCATGATTGCTTCTTGTATACACTGAAGAAGTTTTTCATAGGCAGAAAGTTCAGGATCTTCTCTCTTTTCAGAATCTCTACAAAGAAAAGAAACATGTACTACTTTATTTGACAATATTGACAAAGATTATTCTGATACATCAATATCTATAAAGGTCAGGTGGTAAAAATCATCGTCTCATTTTGCACTGTATATTCATTATCAATGAGTGTATTTTTATCCAATTTTTCGTCAGGAATAAGTGCTTTTCCACACCCATACCAAAATGTAAGAAACCATCTAGCAAAATTGCAAAAATAGGTCTCTCCAGTTTTTAAGCTGGTCTGGCTGGCTGGCTGGCTGGCTATCTATCTATGTACACAAGTTTGTATCATGTATACAGGCCACACCCATGAAGATAGAGGGTTGAAAATTTTAGCATTTACTCTTTATTATGTTGAGAAAAAATGTTTTTTCATGCTCATTTTCCACCCATGTTCAAAGTATTTTAACAGAATTATCTGTTCATTTGTCAAGTTACACAGTGTTTCCAGTGTCTTACCAGGCATTCCACAAATCTCTCAGAATCAGAAAATAAAGAGGCTCATTTTACATTGATTATTTTTTTTCATAGAAAAAGATATTTGGTGCCTCAAATTTCCCAAACTTTTTTGCATCACCATTTATTTTCAATGTTACAATCAATTGTAATCAATCATAAGTGAGGAATTAAAAAGAATTTTTTTTACTTTTTAAACAATGTATAAAGCTGAGTTGTAAGGATCAGTTGAGTCTAAATGAGTGATTCTCTAATGAGAGAAATGCATGAAAGAAAATATAATGATAAAAAAATTACTAAATAACAAATCAGAATGGGGAAGAATTGAGGAAACCCGGGATTACAAGGGGAGGAATGTGACCCAAGACACTGAGAACTACTGATCTAAATAATTCTCAGTGTTTTCCCCATTCAATTAGCACAAAATATCTCTATAAAACAATCCAATTCACCCACTTACTGCAGTTCTGTAGTATCAATTAATTCATTAACATCCACCAAAGTCGTATCTACTTTCTCAATCAATTCTTGACTCATGCTCTGGGTCAGATCATAGTAATGGCCAAAGTTTACAGATGTTGGGTTGGACTGAAAAAAGAAAAGTTGAATTTGAGATTTTATAGAAAAGAAACTTTGTGGAGATAAAAAGAACATGTTAAGTAATACACTCACTCTAAACTGAAAATAGCAACCAGAAAGATGTATGAATTTTATGGGTATATAAAAAGGACGCATCTCTAATGCTGAAAATTCACAAGACAATCATTTTCAAAAAAAAAAACATGACATTACAATTATCATTGCTTTTTCCATGAGAAAATTTTCATTGCAGATTTGAAATTTTCTTATTTTCATAAAAGAATGATGTTTAAAATAAGGTTCAAAGGATGCACTTCCTATAAAAAACAGTCAATAAAGATTTCTTCAATTTTCTAACTGGCTGGCAGTGTATATATGTATTACACATACAGGCTGTGCTAGAAGGCTGAAATTTTAAACATTTACTCCTTCTTATGTCAAGAAGAAAAAAAACAGTTTTCTTGTATTTGAAAATCCCCTCCCCTAGATATTTAGTGGGGGCTCAATTTGTAATGTAAGCGTATCCTAAATTGATCCCTTACTTTGAGTCTGGTAGTATTCACACTTTTTGGAGGAAAATTCAAACTTTAATGATCACTGCCCAACAAAAGGCAAGGGAAATAACTTACTGATAGATTGATCACCTCCAAGATGGCATGCTACCAAAAGATGTTGGTCTCATGATGGTTTCTATGGAGTAACAAAGTAGGCCTGTTTCTGCCTAATTAAATGTAAAAGAATAGAGACTACACTATGATCTAAGACAATCAAAAATGGCCAAGCAAAGAACTGTCGAAATAAGTTAGACATTCATCCTTGTGTATTTTATTACATTTATCTATTACTTCTTATTTCATTTTCGAGGATATCTAATCATGTACAACCTAAAACAAAAAGGCTCTACTTCCAAGAATTTCATAGCCATATTGGAAAAAAGGAAATGTTTCTTTCTATTGATATTTTGTTCAATAGTTTGCTTCTTAGGCAAGTGTCTAAAAATAATGATTCTGCAAGGATGTGCACGTTGTTCCCCTAATCAATGATTATCCAATTAGGTTACCTCCCTTTATTGGTTAGCATTTTGACTCTTATGCCCATTTTCTTCTCTGCACATAAGAAGGCAAGGTTCAAATAATTTATCATTGTTAGCCCCCAGTTAAGAGTACATATTATTATCAATTATCATCATTATAAGGAGGGCAGCATTTGTCTAGCAAACAAATCATTATTTTAACTATTTTCAATAAGAATGCATGTTTAACAGTGAAAATAAAATTGGTGAGTATGAGTTAATTTTGCTTCACACTATTTCTAAGTTATGAAAATAAAATTTGAGGAAGAGATATCCAAACTGGTTTCATTTTTTCATGAATTTAAATCTTTTGAAAAAATGTTTTCTTCGAAATATCAAAAAATATCATTAAATTACTTCCTTTTAATTATTTATTTTGACTCTATCAAAAAAATTAGTAATGTTTTTTCAATGCATCTTTATAACATACCAACCATTGTACTAATATATTAATTCATATACTTTTACTTTATTCCAAGAGAAGAAAATTATGGGAAAAGGACAAATATAGATGCAATCTTTAATGATTTTATCTGTACAAGTATCATATGTTCTAAATGATGATTTTTATCTACAGGCATCATATGTTGAATGATTTTATTTTCACAGATAAGGATGATCTTTCAATGGTCTAAATGATTTATCTCCCCTGAACTCACCGCCCAGTTTATTCCAGATAACAGATCAATATGATTCAAAGGGATGTAACTCTTCTTTCGGGGGGGGGGGCATTCAATTGAATATGATTTATTTTGAAAACCCTAGTGAAACATCGTAAAAGTAACAAAACAGGAAAACAACTGCGTCATATTTTAAGGAGAAATGACACAAAAAATGGCAAAATATACCTGGCGTAGGAATGGATACAAAAAAGGTTGAAAGAGAAAACTTTTTTTTTATTATTCATTTTATTAGATGAAGTATTGTAAATCATGAAGTTTTTTGCTATTTACCTTCCTCCTAATTGTTGCCGTTTTATCGCAACTTAACAGCAATAAAGAGCAGTAGCCCGTTAGCAGAGCTGCCCTCCAGAATAGAAAATTGTGAGTTCGATTCTCACCTGCAACTAGGCATTTCTGTGACATGTTGACACCCCATTTTAGAAACGCAATGGAAATTTAAAGAATTTTTTTCTTGTTTTTTTCTAGAAAGAATAAAGTCCAAATATTTTTGTATTTAAAAGAAAAATTAATTTTCAACATAGAATCGAACTCTCAAAATCGATATCAAGTTCTAAACTGCAAAATAAACATTTTGGTGCTATTTGCAGGTGATTTTTTTTTTTTTAATTTTCAATTAGAAGTCTGTAATTGAAAAAATTACTAAAAAATAAAGTATTATTCTTATGATTTTTTTAAAGTTAGAAATACTTACAAACATCATCACTGAACAAAACTGTGAAGAAATTCACAACTATTTTTGTGAATAAACAATAACAAATACCTTTCTTGATTTGCCTGTCAACACTGTTAATAAAGTGCATAATAAATCCATCAAAAAACAGTAGTTGTAATGACAGGTGGCATGTAGGGAAGGCAGTACTTGTTACTATTCTGAACATTTTGAGCTACCACTTTTTATTTCTCAATTTCAGTATGTTTCTTCTTTTTTTTTTTTCATGGACTATATTTTTTTGGTGTATTTACACTGAGGGACCCTGGAATGGCTATCATGATGACCACTATTTTCATAATTGTTTTAAACTTTCATACTATCGAAAATAGTATTCTTTTTGTGATAGTAGAAACAAAGAAACACAAATATGGTACTTTTTATATAATCATGGTCTTCAGTAAAAAAAATTTGTCAGTCAATTGAAAGACAACGAAAATAATTTTGAAAAATACTTTCTGCATATTTTTTTTTCCAAATTTGATTCCTCGCCTTTGTTACATTATCATCTCAAAATCTCAGCACTGGTCTCTGAGAGGAAGAATAAAACAAGAATTTTCAAACATGATCAATTTTTGAAAAATTCTCATAAAATTCTCTTCAAGTTGAAACAAATATTGAGATTTTTTCTTTCATGGATGATAACCATAAATTCAAACTTGATGAAATTTAAAAATAATGTTACCAATAAGAGCAATACTTTCACTTTATTTCCCAGTTGTTTGAATACTCAAGTTATATTTTTTTACAGACACAATTGAACTCCTTTTTCAAAAAGGTAACCAGAATTCATCTTTAAATGGATTAGGCTTTCATATATGTAAGTAAGAATAATACGGTCCTCTAAGGGGTAAACAAATGATTTCTACCTCATATTTCTCTCCAGTCTTTCTTCTTACTAATCACCCAGATTCAGATGATATAATCAAGTTTTTTATGATTTTGAACATGTTTTTGGCAAATTGTCAATTTTCAGTAAAAATTTCAGCCAAGTCCACAGAAATGCCTACTTGAAACTGATTCTTTATTCCAATCCACGCAGTTAATTTATTTAGTCACTGCTGAAGGTAATCCAGCTTGTGTTTAGTGGTGATTAAAAGCAACAACAATTAAAATGAAGGTAAATAATAGCAAAAAATGAATAATAATGAGAAAAATCTTGTTTGCTATTTTCTATAACAATTCTAATGAAAGGGGAAGGTGGTATATGGTCTTTGATTTACTACAGCACTCACTTAGGAAACCAAAACCATGAGAAGAGGACTAACCAAATGTTGAAACCTGATTTCACAAACCTCAAATTTATTCTGGTACTGATATCGCCAAGCAATTTTCATTTGATCAGATTGCACTTCAGACTCCTGACTGGTGTTACTTTCATCTAACACTGGCTGAGGTAAATCCTGTGAACAGACAAAAACCCATATGACATTGTCATAAGTTTTCAAAAAACATTTAAATAGTTAATCTTTAGTACTCTGTAGGTGACTTTATTTGCCAAGCAAAAATTTGTTCTACCACTGCAGGTAACTACAATTGCCAATCAATAGTGTGTTTGAATTTCGCGGTTGTGTCGTCACATCAATTTCACTCATATATTAACAGGCATATAAATTGCAGGTTTTCAAAGTTACCAAGTACACAAAATTTCAGCACCCTTGAAAAAGAATGCAGTGTATTAAAGGTTAAGGATAATCACAACCTCGGCAACTACCTCCCTTTTAGACTATTACTTAACATAGATAAACTATTCACAAAAATACTTACAAACAGACCAACAGGCAATCAACCATGGAAACCAACAAGCTTCAGGAAAGACTATTCGACAATAAATCAACTAATCAAAAAGTAATTAGAATACAACAAAGGAATGAAGAATTATTAACAGCTATCATTATTTTCATAAGAAAATATTTAACTAATAAGCCATTCAACCCCTTTGGGACTAATGGGACATTGATGTCCCGACGTTTCTATGACTACTATGTGACCTGTTTTAGAAGTCCATTCAGTCATTAAGCATCTTAATAGACTAGTCTGAAAATGCTTAAAGCAAAATACAATTTTAATTACCATTATTTTCTTTAGAAGTCTGTTGTCTGACATAATCAATTTATTTATGCATATGTATTTTAGGAAATCATTATTTACAGTGGCTATGATTTATTTTATAAGAAAATATCAATATTTTGAGACACAAAATTAAACATGATGGAGATTTACAAACTTATCCTCTGTTAGTTTGCAAAAACAAAATTATGAAGTTATAAAAATGGTTTCATTTCCATAATAAAAAGAAATTTTGCATTTCGCATTTGGCCGACACTTACTTTCAAAATATCCTTTGGATGAATTCCAGCACTTGCCAGGAAAAGAGATTGGCCTGTCATCATAGATTCTGCCAGGAAATATTGCAATAACAACTTGGCATATCGGCCAAATGGATCTTCTTCTGCAGATAAGAGAAGAAACCTTTCCGTATAAAAACAGCCATGAAAAAAAAAACATCACTTTATATCTGCTCCAAATTGGATGATAAAAAAAAAACTGATTTCAGCAAATATAGTCAAAGGCTTCTAATATCAATTCAAGACAATAAGGAAAATGAAAAAACTACAAATGAATAAATTCTGAAACATCCATCAGAAAATTCTGTTTTGAAATTTATAGTTTTGAGCTGCTTTTTCCATAATTTGAATAAGCTCTTTACTATTGAAATATACAACATGGTCAAAAACAAGTTTTACTAGCAACAGTAACAATCAAACCAATTTTAAATACAGTTATCCCCCGCTATCTGAAAATAGAGCATTTCTATTCAAACCTCTTCTAAGCCAACAGGGTGTAAAGCAATAACAATCATTTTACACGGGGAAAATTTTTGTGTGTTCCCTGACCCAAAAAATAACCAACCAAATCACCTTAGTATAATTCACCAAATGTCCACCTGTCTGTGTTAGCAAAACTCAAGGACGGCCACAGCTATGGCCATCAAATTTTTTATGGTGAGTAATCGGACCAAAGAGCAGGTTTTGGTTCTTGAACCCCCCCCCACCGCCACCAAATAAGTTTTTCAGTATGGATTCAATTTACAATGTAAATTTATGCTTAATTGCTCTTGTATTTTGTGTCCAGCTGTCTTCATGCTTACTTGAAAATTTACTATCTTCTCACCATAATTCAGTAGTCCATTCTGATAGAGTAAAGGTTAGCATGTCTGCCTCACACACAGAAGGTCCTGGGTTTGATTCCTGGTAGGAGTAAAGAGTGTAAGAAACTCCACATTAGGACATTAGTGCACTCAGCAGCTAATTGAGTACACTCCAAATTGTGTAATTAGGGTGGAGGTAACCCTGCATTGGACTTGCATCCTGCCAACGGGTGATCTCGACCAGACTGGAGACTTGCAAAGATCACTAAACTGATGCATGTAACAGAAATCAAGTCATCGACCTCCATACTCTGTTGGGAGTTGTCTCTTGAGAGATGCTTTACCTTTTTACCATAATTCACCAAGCTGTCTTTCAAATTCCCATACATTTCAAGTTTTTGGTCAGGGATTTGGTTTACAATGTAAGTTATATGGTAAATTGGCCCTTTATTTGGTGTCTGGCAGCATTCACACTTACCTATAAATTCACTGTTACTCAAATTCAACAAATGTCAGTCCGTACATTAGTGTAACTCAAGGACAACTAGAGCTATGGCCATCAATTATTTTGTAATTACCAATAGGACTACAGAGCATATATTTTGCATATAAATCTTTGAAAATTTGAAAAAAAAAAAAAATTGGGTCTGCCATCATGCTCTCCCTGATAATAATGATCTGATTTCAATATATGTATCAGTCTATATAATATTAAAAGTCTGATTTCATTTATCTATATGAGACCTCTAAGTAGCAAAAATGGTGCACTGTAGTCGGAGGTAAAGAATTAAGGTACCCAAGAAAAAAAAGTTTGGTCTCTTATAAGGGCCAGAAGAGATCCTGTCCATAGGGCAAGTATTTCAGCAAGTACTGAATGACACATAAAACCTAAAATATACAGTAAAAGCAGGAATGATATGAGAGGGAAAGGGTGCACGCTACTTCTATAACAGTAACTAATATCACAATTGATATTTGAATAACCCGATCCATTTCATTCCTCTCAGGATCCCTGATGAATACTAATCTAATCTTGAAGGTATATTTCTCCATTTATTTTGATTACAGAAGACTTGTTGAGTACAAGGATTAAATATTACATGGAAAAAATCCCTCGAGCTGTAGGCAAAGAGCCCCCCGACATTTTCAGAGACTCAAAACATGTTGCATTGAAGGCAACCATTTCTCTATTGAAGGTTGAGTTGAAGGCAGAAAACATGAAATGCCAGACTTCTGAATGAAAGAGTGTTAAGATGTATCAGGTTACCAGGGCTGAAGTATGTTCACTATTTACAAAACACAGACTAGAATAATACCACACACCAGAACTTGGCATTCCAGAAGTCTTGATGTACAAAATTAGAGGCTGGAATCTAGAGATTTAGAGAAGATGTAGATTGTATAAGACAGTACATTCATCATTTAAGGAAAAAAAAGAAAAAGAAAATGCCTCTAAGAAGATTTGGGAATTTAATGTTTTTTTCATTATCATTATTATTATTTACTTTTATGATTTTCAACTTGAGAATTCTCCAGTGCTTTTTTTGTGTCCTGTTTCAGACTCACTCCATAGAACTTTGACGTAGTATTTTTCTTTAAAGTCTCTGATTTTCCCCAATTTTTTTGAGTCAAAAATTAATTAGGGAGCTCAAATCCCAGAGGTTCACTTCTAGCTAAAATATAAGACATGAAAATATTCAAAGAGAAGATAGAATTACTTGCAGAAAACCAGATTGATGGATTTCCTGTGTGCTTCCAGTTGACAATGACTCAGAAACCCGAGTCTCAAATGTCCTCAACTTCATCTCCTCTTGTTTATATCCCTCTCTTTTACCTTCTTATTCAAATCCACTTTCTAACTCTTACTTGGCACTTGTCTCACATAGAAACACATAGATCATCATCATCACCATGGCTTGGCTTTGCAAATGGAGATTTAGAAGCGTCTTCCACGTCTGTTGCAGGTCCTCTGAGGATTAGCGATGTGGCAGAGGCTTTTCCACAGTGGTTGCAGAAGTGGATCTGGCAGCAAGGGGAAACTTTCCACCTTATGATGCTGCCTCCTCTCTTCTGCTCTTATTCTGAAATTTGATTTTGTTACGTAGAATACATGTTAGACCTTGTGTGGCCACGTCTCCCTGCCAGCAGTTTCTGATGCAAACTACATATAGTTGATTCCAAAAGAGATGAGGGTCCTTCTGTGGGACCCTACTTCTCTACTAGTCACAGACTAGTCTTCCGATAGTGAGGGTCTTTGGAAGACAATTATTCCCCCATCCTCACTACATGGGTGAGTCTTTTGCAGAATAACTCGAAAGCTTCCGGTCCCAGCCGGATCTCATTGTTAGAGACAAAATTGCTCCAGTGAATATTGAGAATGATGTGGAGGCAACACTGATGGAAGCACTTGAGTAGGTATAGCTGACGCTGATATATGACCCAGGATTTGGCACCATACAGAAGGGTGGGTAGCATAATTTTTTTAAGGACTTTTTGTATTTTTTGTGTAGTCTACCAAAGCTTTGGTTTGCCTGAGCAAATCCATTGTCTATCTCACTGTCCAACCTGAACAAAATACAGCTTTTATGGTTTTTCTTTGGTTGAGATGCAAACATATGTCTGTCTTCCAACAAATTTTCATTTGCTCGTAGATAAATTATATGTATGGATGGGGAAGTGGCATAACAGTTACCAGCATGGAAAACAAAATCAGTGAACAGAGTTTGAGTCTTGACCAAGGCTGCTTGACTTCACTTTCCACTAATGCCTTTGAGAAAGCAATGAATGCACTTCTCCTCCCGGTTACGGAAAAAAAGTGGAGCTGTTGGAGCCCTTTAGCCCTGTGAGGCAATTAATCTGAGAGAAGTTTAGACAGAAAAAATCTACAGCTTGGCAGTCATCAGAGCTGGTCCAAAGCCTGGGTAAGAGAAAAAAAATTGGAAAAAAGAGAGATCAATGAAAAATATACTTATCTCGCCTTTATTTGGACAGTGATCTATGTCTGGATTTGCAAAAAGCAAGAACTAATGCTGCTGGACACAAACTAAAGTAATTATTTAGCATAAACTTACATTGCAAACTGACCCCCCCCCCCCATCAAAAATCTATATTAATTTATGCTGGAAATTTCAGTACCAACTTCATTGGTGCAGCCTACACACGTCATACATGCATACATAGCCAGCCAGACCAACTTGAAAATTGAAGAAACCTGTATTGACAGTTTTAGAGAAACATCAAATTTAAAACTGAAGCAAATTTAAAACTGTGCATATCTTGCACATTTTTTCATCCAAAGGTTTAATTTTCCTATTGCAGGATAGTTTTGGCATTTGACAACAACAGACAGACAGACTCACATGTCTTTCTATTTATGCAGATATAATTATGATATATTATAATATACAGATGATACAGTAGGAATAATGGACAGACTGAAAAACAAATTACCATAAATAGTAACTGCCAGCCACAAACAAGTCAGTGACATCTGTGTTTGTTATTCCAACTATTTGTTTCCACTGCTTTGGTATTTCACTCTTTAAAAATATTAATAGTATTTCATCAAGGAAACAATAAATGTATGTCTGCAAGTTACCAAATGCCAAGAGCATAGTTGTTTGGGTGTGGAGTAGCATAATGGTTAACAGCAAAAAAATTGAATCAGCAAGCCAAGTTCTAGTTTTGACTGAGGCTGCTTACGTTCGTTTCCCACTAATGCCCTTAGGAGAGACATAAAGGCATTTTTCCCCTCAACTATGGATAAATATTAGGTCGGTGCAAAAATAATTGTGGTTTTTTCTCCATCAACTTTGAAGCAGTACATCTCAGCTTAGAATAAAAGTTACTCATTGAAATAAGAACCTTCAGAATCTACACATTTTTGCCAATTAGAAACAAGTCCATTCTGTGATTTTGGAATTACTTAATTCTTCGAAGATGTTTTGAGTGTTGCTGATTAGATGTTGAACTCATACAACAAAATTCCTCAAATTTGCTTTCCTTTTCTATCTTTGATTTGACAGCCTCAAACAAAACAGAATAAAAAGTGAAAAGAAAACGTTCAGCTCAAGTAAATACAGTGGAATTCACACTTTAAAATAGTATACTCCATGAACATAGTCAAATGATACTTCATTCCAAAATAAGCATCAGAGTTCAAGATAACAAAAAATGCAATTATTTTTGCACCAACCTAATAGCAGGGTAATCGGAGCATTTTATGTGGCAATGTCGCCCTATGCTCCACAAGAAATCCACAGGGGGGTAAAAAATAGTCCTGTTGACATGAGGGAGAAATAGTATTAAGAATGAATGCACACAAAATAAGTCCAAGTTAATTCAAAAGCTATAAAGTGCAAGGATTTTTATGTCACCCCAAATTTAAATCCATGGGAAATTACTTTTCCCTTTCACCCAACTGATATGAGAATGATAGTGTGAGAAAAACACAAAGGTATTGTCATCAGTCAACTGTGTTAGTACATGCAAGATAACTCTAGAGAACAAATCTTGACAAAACTTAGCTTACAAGGTAAAGTCCTTGATGGGATTCATTTTGGGGAGCTCTAGCTTTTAAAGAAAACTTGTGTGGGTGAGATGGGCATTCATGCTGAACAAATCATTCAAGTGTCATGGTTTGCTGCCAATAAGAATGTGAATAGTAAAAGTGTTGTACCTCATAACTGAAATAATTATGCTTTTCCATCCAATTCAAACCCAGGTAAAAGCCAGGATTTCAAATGCTGATGTTCTACGCAGGAATATATGGACCTCTCTGTTAAGTGTAACACAATCTTTCTCGCCCTTTTAGCCTTAAGGCTGCATCTCCTTGTTGGATGGTGTTTTGTTTTGTTTTGTTTTTTTCATTTTTATTGTAACTAAACAGTATTCTTGTTTAGGGGTGGTATGAATAGATAATTTGAGTATTATCACATACAGGATGTCAATTTTTTCAAAGTATTATTCAAGAAAAGTTAACTATTTTAATTTTGGTTTCTCAAGTTTATTTTCTCCAACCTCAGAAGTTATTAAAGAAATGATTTCAAGTTCAAAGTTTGCTTGTTTTTAAAAATACAAAGGAGATGTATACATACCAATCAGAATTACAGAACCCACAGCTACTCCTCCACCTGGAATAAGAAAATTAAAAAATTGTAAATCACTAGCCTACTATAAATGTTATCACCATGTTTAACCAATGCAGTCTTTTAGCAGAAATTCATTCTGTTTCTGGGTGTTGGGCATTTTTCATTGCAATTCACTGGTCCTTTGGTTAATAGCTACAATTATTCATCTGCCCTACAGTGCCCAAGAGCCAGTTCAAACACATAGTTGTATATCTCTGGAGACTAAAAACAATAGAAGTATATTACAACACAATAACAAAGCTCATGAAAAAAAGTTATGGATATTATTTTTTTAATTCTTAGATGAAACATTATCAATCATAATCAATTTTTCAACAAGTACTTCCTTGATCTTAATTTCAGTCGCTCCTCAGCCCAACTATTTAACTGTCTTTCTACAGCCGTTGGTAAGCAATGCAGATCAGAAATAAAGAATAAGGTGAGGGTTAAACTCACATCTTCTTTCCTTGGGAACAGCTGTCCCATAGACTAAGCCACGGAGCCTACCAGCTGCAGTCATTCAAATCTAATTATACAGCAATTCTTTATATTGTCTGACACATCTCCGTCTACACACACTAGGATATCAAGTAGTAATACTTGTTTTCAAATGGATACCTGCATTATCCTTGGAAGTTATCCAAAAGGTGAAAAAAATCTTTTATAATAATTAGATATAAGGAAAATAATATAGTTTCCCATTCCTTACTATCATACCATTTATTTTTTTTTTGCAACACTGTCAAAACATGATTGATTACCACATTGTTATGGAAATATGAGAGGATGCGCAGTTAACAACATGGTGAATGGAATTGGCAAATACTTCAGCAGGGACAATTTTCATTCACTTTGTACTAATGCCCTGAGGAAGATATAAATCCATCTTCCCCCAGCTATAGGTAAGTAATAGGGTGGACTAAGCTCTCCGGCCAAGGTTGGCAACCAGTCTGGGAGACATACAGTTCCGATCCCACGGTAGGGAATGAGGTCCCCTTGAAGCAGCTGGATGGTAACTTTGGCTTCCTACCAGAAGCTCCTACAACCAAGTCGATACCAAATGTATCATTATGATTTCCCTGGGACTACATCAACAAAGCTGAGAATAAGATTGTGTCGATTGGGCATCCCAGTATCTCCATAGCATAGGTCATTTCAGTGTCATTCCAAGGCAGAACATGACTTTCTTCATGGAAATATGACACTTACCAGTGTATAATGTAAAGGTATTTGCTTTTGTTTACATGAGATTTGACTGTAATTTTCTCACAGCAAAATTAAAATCATAATTCAAAGCAGAGAAAAAATCTAAAAAGCTGAATAGTTGCGAATAAAAGCAGCTAAAAATTTAAGATAAAAGAAAATACAAGTCAAAAATGAATAATCATAATGATTGACATCTTAATATTGTTGACTATTACAAGAAATTTCATTAAAAGGTGGTTAGGATATAAGACATTGATATTGATGGTCATCTGGCAAAACCTGTTTAATGCGGAGCCAAAGAAAAATCTAAAAAAAGACGGCTATGAGGAGTAAACATAAATAATGCTAACAATTGAGAGAAACCAACTTGCTTGTCTAAGATCATCATTTGCACAAGCAAACAGTTCTGTTCAAAATCACCATTAATAGTAACATCTAAGGCAACTCCATTCTTCCAATGTAGGTTCATAATAAGTAATTACTTAGCTAATATTCATATGCTGTAATAAGAGATTCATCGGAAATCCATATTGTCTTTAAAACATTTCAAGCAACATCCTTCACCTTGGATCTCACTGAATGCAAGTAGAAAGTACAGATGGGATTTAAATTACTTACATAGTTAAGTGGGAAAATGATTTGAGTTTGTTAGTCTTACTAGCTACAGTCAATACCAATCGCCTAATGAGAATGCAGTCAAGTATGCAAAGTTAAATACACGGACTGTCTGGAAAGTATCCAGCCATTTGATATTAATACAAAAAAGTAGACTACCTCAAGCGATGGCGTCTTAGTATTATTCAAAGTAATCCCCATGGGGTTCATTCACTCAGTGTCCCTTTCTCTTTTCAAAACAGTTTGTAAAGCTCTCATTTAGGATCACTATCTGCTGCCTCACTGAGTCCTCCTTAATCTCATCCACGGTCTGAAATTTCTTTGTGAAAAGCCAGAAGTCACAGGTTGTCAAATCTGAACTTTCAGCAAGCTGACAGACCTGAGAGAAGTCATTTTTTGAAAAGAAAAAAAAAAAAAAAAACTTGCACGAGACACGAAGAGCAGGTTCGATAGTTGTGAATTTGATGGTCACACAGTACACAAGCTCTTCAATGGTATCTCACTGTCGACTGAGTAACCCAATGGGAGAGTGTTCACACATGCTCAGTACAGACCCATCTGATGGATTGCCAAGTTTCATCAAAGGCATGCAACCAATTCTAGAGAAATTCAAAATGGTTGGATACTTTCTGACCAGATCTTGCATAAATTGCAAGATTTTTTACTAGACTTTTACAGAGCCACAATGAGGCACTTTTGAGGATAAAACTCACCTCAAGTTTAGCTTAGTCTGGCATATGGTCACAGTAGTGGGGAACCCAGTTAAGATCTTATTCACTACACTTACCCATGTAAGGTTATATGTACCTTTGTGAAGAAATTAAATCTGTTCCTAATGTGGAGTCAGTAAGGAAGATGTTTATACATTCTGCAGATATATTTATTTAACCTACAAATACAACTTGCTTATGGTGAGGTAAAATGTAAGGGAAAAAATCCCAAACCTTTCATATATGTAAAAAAAAAAAAAAAAAAAGCGAAGGTACACAGCTGTAATGAATAAGTGAATTTTATTTCCCTTTAAAGTCTCCTTCTACCCTTGTACGCCACTATCTTCTATGTAAGAACTTTCCAATCTCTTCTTTTTTTTTTATCTATCTCTTTGCAAGTGCGTTGCTTGTATATCTTCAGACATATGGACAAGGTCAGTAAGAACAGCTGTTGGATGTTGAAGAATCAAAAATAACTACACAAGCACACATTCCTGAGAGTAAGGTATCTGAAGCCAACAAGAATGTATCATATTACATTAGATTATATTCAATACTTTCAGGAAAACTCATTGCTTTTCACTTTGCTTCCCCTGGTTTGGTTATCTAATCAATAGTTGTTTATAGTCATCCTCACAGCATACCAAGTCCTAATCATTATCAACATCCCAATTCAAATCTCAACTGCAAATTCCACACATAACTGATTTGAGGTTTATGAAGATGAATCAGTAATTCTGACACAAGAAATGGCACAGAGAAATATTTTTATATATTTGGAGTAGACCCACAATTCCTCTTGTGTGCCTTTGCTCATCTAATTTGGGGAAAAAAGATTAAGTTAAAGCGTTACATCTCTTAAGAGACAACCCCCAAAGGAGAACAAAAAAAGACTTCATAAATAATTTACTTGGGTGAAAAATCACAACTTTGAAAGCAAAGAGGGGGTAATTTCTTCTTAAAGATAAAAAAAAAAAGGTTATCTGCTAAGCACAATAGGATAATATTGAGAACAACTGATAATCTTAGATGTCGACACCCATGGAAATTCCATGGGTGTTGATAACTAAGATAATGCATTATCACATGCCTCTTTCTCCCTCTTATCCCTTCCAATCTTCATTGTCTGTTCATGTTTTTATCTAAATATTATACAAACATCAGTTTCATATGCAAATGAGGGATGGACAAATATATTTCACTGGATTTTCTCTTTTATTTCACTCTTGTTCTATTTTGCCATAAAGAATTTCAATGCATCATAATTTGTAAGCTTCTCCATGCTTACCTGCCTTTCAATATTTGGCTCATTGTCTCTCAATATGGAACTAGCAAGCCAGTATCTCTATATCTTTCCTTCATCTCGAAGTGCACCCCCCACCTCTCTCTCTATCATTCTTTCCTCTCAACCCCTCCTAATCTCTCTCTGTCTTTCATCTTGACTCCTTCCCCCTCTCTGTGTGTGCATATATATGTGTAGGGTTGAGCACTCTTTAAGTGAGGTAACTCATCCATTGTAAGCTTATGCAATGCTCTTCCATAGGAATAGAGCACTGGTGGATGAGGAATTTCTGTGTAAATAGATATGACTGTCTAGTTCCGTAGTCCAGAGGTAGGATATTGGCCTCCGGGTCTGAAGTGAAGGTTTCAATTCTGCCTCACAGTTCTGGATGGGATAATGGAAAGTCTCTTGCCACACTGAAGAATACATCGAAACAGCTGTCTGTGGATGATACAATAATACATATATATATATATATATATATATATATATATTTATTTATTTTCACCTGCTCTTCTTTTCATTTTTTTCCTAACTTCCTTACCTTTTACTTTTCCTACTTCACACCCTCTATTTCTCTCTCCTCCTCTCCCTCACTTTCCCCGATTGATATTTCGTGGGTTTCTCAGTCAGAAAGCATAACTGATTCCAGCTCAAGAGGGCAAAAACTACACTCTGATTCAAGGTAAAAAAGTATAATGGTTGAACATACAATCAAGCAGAATAATATATAGGATACAACTACTACTACTACACTTCATTAATTTGTCAACCTTGGCAACAATAAGGAACTCTGAAGAGATAGCCGGTTTGACCCACAAGCTTATCAGTGCAGTGCAAAATCTTTTTGAGCTTCTCACAAGTGTTTAGTTGAAATTAAAGAATAACCTTTGTTGTCTCTAATAGAGTACAAAAGGAGAGAATTTTCACATGAGTTAGTGGATTTCTTCATGGATAACACAAAAATTTTGTACACAAATCTGAATGAAAACAGAGGGTCTTGCTATACTTAAATGTAAGCAGGAGATTTTTTTTCTTTATGCTAAAACTGAGCCCATTAAGTGACTGATGTAACGCAGCACCCACCTCCCACTAAGATATTTGACAATATGACAAACCAACTTTTAAAATGATATGAATTAGACAAAAACGTTTCAGTAGTCAGTGAATGAACATTTTCAGTTATTTGAGCTTTTCCCCCCTGAAGGTGTAGGGGCTAAAAGTTGCAAACTGTAGTGCCAAATCGAGCACCCATGTTATACAAGACACTGCAATTTTATACCCATTTTCACTTTAAAATTTAATATTCATATTACAAATGAATTGTGTTATGCATAAAAAAATATGGTATGACAAGTCAGTGAGTTTTCAAGCACAATTTGGAAATTTTAGGATAGAAATGAAATTAATTTATATCTAATCTTTCAATAAGTAAGTTAACACCTGAAATTTCATGAAAAATAATTTGGTAAATTGAGTTTCTATTAATTAGCAATGCAACATAATCACATGAGTGAGGCTGTTTTCAGATAGGAAAAAAATAAAATGAACAATGAAAGTAAATATTTTTTTACGTCCTTTTTGAAGAGATATTTTTTAATGGGAATAAATACATATTGCGCTTTTATTAAAATACGAGAATATAAATTATATATCTTAAAACTCTTCACAATATAATTAATCTTGTTGAGACCAAAGAAAACAAAATTTATATATAATATTCATCCGTGACCTTAGAATATTTACAATCTATGCAATACATTTATTTTTCTCTCTTTTAACCACGGTGATTTGTAATCGAAAATACTGTTTTCTCAAAAATACAAATCACTTGATAGCATTCAGTTGTGTACAATAGTAGAGAATTTACTATTAAACAAACTTGGCTGCTGCATGGTTAATGTTAATTTTAAATATCGCTTTGGTTTAACGTGACAGGATGGACAAACGAAGAAGAGTTTACTCCCCTAAATTTAGTGAGGATTGTTCTTGTTAGGGAGGGGGCAATAAAGCCAACTCCAACTTGGATTGGAGATTGCCAACAGAGTTTGATGTGTATTTACTTTGTCATGAAACATATCAAACAAGTAGGCAATTTTCCAAGTGATTTTAAAAATATTTTCAGCTCTTAGTGAATCAGCCAATTTAGATTTTGATATTTGTTTGTTGTGATCTCAAAGAAGACCATCAGTCCGCTAAAAAAAGTTTCAATAAGGTAGACTCGCAATATGAAGCATAATAAAAAGAATTTTAAATATATAATAGGAAGTATTTATGGAACAGAAAGTTTTAATTCACAGCGATTTGTCTGAGGGAGAAGTTTTGGGTTGTTGGCCAAAAACAATCAAATTTAGAAGAAAATTAAAATGATTTAAGCATCTCAACTTTATATGGAAGCATAAAGACAAAACCAATTTTTAGAATACGTAGATATTCCTTTAAAAAACTCTTGACAGCATTAATAACCATTTGAGGCCATAGAAAACAAATATTAAAAAAAAGAAGCAAAGATATTAAAATCAATATAATTTATCTTTAACATCAAGTGAGTAAGTAATGAGGTTATCAAAATCATTCTTTTCTAAAAGCCTTTTTTTTTTCTTTCAATATCCTTTGATAAATCCTTCCAGTAACAAAAATTTTCCATTTTTTATTTTTGCTTTCTACAAATTGCTGGTTAAAAATTTTGAAAAAAAAACCAACAAAAAACAAAAAAAGAAACAGAACTCTATGAAGTGAACCAAAGATTTTCAGAACAAGATGGTCATAAAAAGTAATAATGGAAAATAACATAAACTAATTATAGGTTGCTGTTTATTCATTTTCACCAGAATACAAAATACACAATATAGATGTATAATTATCTCACATTGTTCTGATCCTGTCTCAGTATAAACTAATAAAACTGACTTGTTTACAAGCTTATTGTCAAACTCCAGCCTAACCCCGGTAACTTTGTTTTTCTACCGTAGCAACAACAAGAACAATTCTCATCGATTTTTAAGGGAGTAAAAATTAACATCCCCCTGCTCGTGATTTGAAATCATGTACGACCAACTGGTTGGAGGTCCCGTCTCTTACCAACTAAATTAAATCAATAAATCTTACATATCTACAAAATTTATCTTCATATACACAAGGGCTTATATCATTTTAATAAATAAATACATTTATACGAAAAAAATATAATATATGTCTATAATTTCTTATTTATCATATATACAAAACGAAAGTTGCAGTAATCATCTTCACTGGGAATAGAAGTGGGAGAGGAGTTTGACCATGCAGCAGCCAGGTTTGTTGTACTTTGTTCAGTGACACATCAGAAGACTAATGAGAAGTTCTCAATAGTAAGGTGAACCCAATTTGAACATAACTTAACGGAAAATATCGAATCAAATCAACAGCATAATACTCTAGTAAGCTTGGAAAATCTCTGATAAGTATCATGGATTTTTCAAGCTTATTCCAGAAGTTGAACAAAATAGCTTCACATACAGAACATCAGAAAACAACCACAGAAATGGTTTCTAATTCCAGCTGCTGACCACTACGATCATTTAAGCAAATACCTTTATGAAAAGTACAGAATTGAATTTCTCTATATGATGTGCAGTCACACTAATTTTCTCTCATCACCTCATAATTAAATATAGAAAGTTTCACTTGCAATAATCCGAAAAACACATTCAAGGTTTACTCAGCTAAAAATTTTAACTCAGCTCCTGTTCTTACTGGAGCAGGAAAAAACTTTTTTGGTTGATTGAATCTTTCACGAGTATATTTGCTCTCATCTTTATTCACCATTGACTTTTTAAAAAAGTAGTTTAACCAGAACCATAAGAGAAGCATTTTCCAAATGACAACATGCTTTTATTGCCTACTAGTCTAGTTATACCATAAAGTAGGAGCTGATGAACATGCAAAGTAACCTTGGAAAGAGCATTTTGGAGACACATATAGTCTTAATGTGTCACAAGGTGCAAAATTAATGTTACACTTCTCGAACATGGTGATAAGACCAAGATCAACTGACCTTAAATGAGAGCTAATAAAAGAAAGACTGGGACCCATTCGGGTTTCAGTTGGGTAAACCAAAGGGACAGAATGAATGAACCAATGACCAAGTGGCTGAAGAAAACTAGGCCCTGTACATAAGGGGCTGAGTGAGCGAAAAAACTTATATTTCCTCTTTTGTTTAAATTTAGAAATCAGTTTAGCCCATCTCATAAGTACTAGTGAAGCAGAAAAACTAAAACTGATAAATATTCCCAGATAGCGAATTCAGCCCGGGAGGGGGGAGTCCCTGCCCCCTACTCAGCAGTGAATTTCGCACTTAGATACCCACGAAGTTGCCATAAATATCATCACTAGGTAATATCATACAAGTGACACGTGTCTCTCAATTTTTTTTCATCCAACTGTGTATACAAAAACTATGATGATGATGATATCATCACATCTGATCTCTGCTTCGGGGTCTCTTGGGATGTAAATTCTCTGCTTGGAAGAGTTGAGTTGATAGAACACGTGATCTGTTGACAGCAGAGGGCCATATGCCGTAGAGATAGGCCAAGGAATCAGGGGAATGGTGAGATCAAGGCTATGTGAATTTTTTTTTTTTTTTCATAGAAAGAGAAAGAAATTGAGTCCAAAAAATGCCCGAGATAGCTCAGTATTTTTCAACTTATCTCAGCATATACAGTGACTGTCTGGATAAGTGAAACAGTCTGAAACAAATATATTCCAGCTTCCAGGGTGTTTTGCCAGAAACTTTTTTTAAGGTTAAAATCAGAATTAAACGACTTGATTGAGATTGACGATTTAAACAAGAACCATAAGCTCGATGATGCGTCCACAATCCATGGTAGAAGTAGTAGAAGGAGGAAGAGGAAGAAGAGCAAGTAGTCTTTCTTTGAGTCGATTGATTCTTATACTTGTAAAATATTGTAATAGGGAAATATTCTGCAAGTATTAATTTCAATGAAAATCGAAAAATTACCGTTCTTTGCAGCCATTAATAGCTTTTTTTAAATACAAAAATGCAGACTTCAGGTATCATATTATGACATCATCAGTAACTGGTTAAAAAAAAATATGATTGGAATACTGTTCTTTTAATGACTTGACAACTGTTAAGGACATCACACCTCTTTTTCCCTACCTATTTCTGTTATTCCCATCACTGAGACCATCCAACAGACCAATCGGAAAGAATCTAATAGAGATGCGTGGACACATCTAAAAACACAAAATTCTTGTTTAGAAATCAAATGTATCGGTCATCTAATTATGGATTTAAACATACAATTATATATTTTTTTGAATAGTGATCATCCCCTACAAGAGTCATAATAACTGAAGGTATTATAATAATAAAAACTTGGGTGCCACCAATGAAATATATAGACTAGCCGAGGTTCTCGGGCCTTGCCTAGAGAAGGTCCTATTTGCATGTAGATATAATGCTAAAATGGAACCTCACTTCAGGCATATCTGGAATCCGGTCACAATTTGTCTACAGCACACATTTTAAGGTTGAATTTTATAACAACAAGTTCATTGATTTCTATCAGGTCTGCATTCATGCTCCCAGAAAACAAGTCTGTTGAAAAATATTTTTTCTTGCTCTCCATCTAGGATTTTCTCAAAAAGTATTTGAGTTAGATCCATGAAATCAAGCTATGTGTGTATTTTGAGACAGCACCAAATAGGTTTTCATCATTTATTTGAACTTACTCAGATATTTTTTTTTAATTGTGCTTTTGGACAGTGATTCGTTATTCCAAAGTTATACCCAACTGGTTATAACCTCTGAAAATAGAAATGGCATACCAAGTTTAAACTTTGAAAGAGAATTTTTTTTTCCCTTCCAATTTTATGCGCTTTCAAACAATTTATACTTCAAATCTCTTGGATATTTGTCTATTTTGATGAAATCATTTTTTTCAGGTTTTACAGGGGATTCTTTTTACAATGTAGCTATAATTCTTAACTGGGCCCTCACTTTCCATTCATTATTCGAAAAAAAAGCGGATATGATTTCTTTTCGTCTCAGTGCTTATGCCTGAAGTTGCATACTGGTTCAACCAGTGAGGAATCACAGAGGGAAAACAAAAATCAGCAGATCACAATTTACTGCGAAAATACATTTTATGGTTGGATTCTACAAAAATTAAACCATCGATTTCAATAAAGCCTGTGTTCACATTCACATAAAAAAAACAATTTCATTGCTAAAGAAATCAGAGAGAGCAATAATATACCAGTGTTTAGAAACATGGTAAATACAGCAGACAGATTTCAAAATCCAATAGTGAGAATTTTACTTTTTTTCTGTCGATTTCATGTTCTTTCAGTTCATTAGATATTCAAAGTTTCCAGAAATCTGCTAGTTTACAGAAAGGAAATATTTAAAGATTTTATAAGAGGGGTTTCAATATGTAATGTAGCTATAACACTAAACTGGACCCATACTTTTCATTCTTCATAGGAGACCATGAACATGGATTTCTTTTTTTCTCAGATTATTTGTCAACTGTGATCAAGAAATATCAACGTACAGAAGTCAAAGAACAAACCATTCTCTCCGTCAGAACTCAACTATAATACTTCTGTCTCCATGAACTGTAAGATCTTGTGAGAAATGCTTCCACTTCTATACGGTCATTCAACTACAATTTCAAAGAACTGTTATCACTTTGATTAACCCCACAAGTGCATATTTTCACAACTCTCTTTCTTCCACTATTTCTCCGTTCTTTACTTCTGTTAAATAAAAGATCAGGTTTTATCACAAAAACTAAGGTCTCGGCATCTTATGTTTTATTCATATTATTTTGAGCTGTTCTTTTGATATGTGGGTGTTAACGGGCATTATTCAAAATAATTCCAATACATAATCAAAATCATTACATATTATATTGCTGCTTAAGGTCAAATTTGTCCTCAGTGATTTACTATGTTGTTCTTTAAATCAATATTTTATAAAGGCTTGCTTTTTGTTTCACACCTGTTCAATTTATTTTCCCAGTACCTCTTATCTACTTTTCTTTCAATCTAGTTTGTATGTGTGTGTGTTCATACAAATGTGTGTATAACTGAATTTTTACAAACACTTACTTCTAAGCTACTTTCTATTCAAAAGAAATAATGTCGGTCTGTGCAAGCATTCTCTCTAAATTGATAATTCTCAGGAAATTCAGACTGTGAATACTTCAGGCCAACTCATTATTTTTGGTTAATTATCTCAATTTTCATATTTGCAACTGAGATGAATCATTAATATAGATTTACTTTTAACATTTATTTATCTTTTCACTGAAATCCTGTGAGAAAAAAAAATGAATCTCACCAACTGACTTTTTTTTCACTCAGTACGATAACTTTCAAGTTTTTTGCTTATACAGGTTAAACCTCACTAATCCAGCAGGCTTGGGACCAGACAGGTGCCAGTGTAATAGATTTTCCAAACCAGTGAAGCTTACGGTGAAAAAATAGCAAAATAATGCATATACTGTACTTCAACATTGATACAAACTCAATTTACGTCAGCATACACGTAACTTATGCTCACAGGACTTCTTCATGAAAAACTACAACTACAAGTTTGCTGTACTGTGAGACAAAAATCAGAAGATTAGTAAGAAAAGCAGAGGAAAATAGGCCTACCTGTTAAACATTATATGATATTATCAAATAAGTACAGAAAATTTCATCAAAATCCAATTAGTTGATTTTTGGTAGATTTTTAAAATTGAGGTGTGTTTTGCCAAAACACTTTCTAATGCAAACAATTATGATTCTTTTTTGTTTACAGGTAAAAAAAAATTCTCACAATCATTTTTCAAAAATATCCCCGGTTCTGTAGATAGTATAAAAATATTTTTTTCATCAGAATTTTCTCCAATCTTTCTCCTTACTAATGAGACAAAGATTCTGACAATAAACTCAACTTTTATACGAGTTTGGATTTTTTTGTTACTTGGGTGTCAACGCCAGATCTAAATCCCTGTCCTGAACCATCTAAACAGACAGACTAATGAATCTCAGATTAGTGAGGTTCAAGTATAGTTATACACAATTATCAAGCAATTCTAAGTTGATTTTCTGTGATGAAAGAAATGTTGTTTCATCCTCAGGGCAGGACTGTTTATGTTTAATAATTATAATCTGCAAAAATATTTATTTATCCACCTCTGGAGGAGCCTGGGAATACAGAAGAGAAAAGAATTTCAAATTATATTTGCTGGCAGCAGATTTAGATCTGTGTTCATATCTATGGAAGAGGCACAAACTTGTGATAGCACAGCTTACAAAGACAGCAAGTATTTGATATTTTGTTTGTTTTTATCAACTCATTAAGCTTTACAAGTTGTGTTTTTAAGAAATAACAACAAGTCATTAGTTGAATCAAGAGTAGATTAAAGTAACAATGAAATTCCAATTACTATTACCAATTAATTATTTTTCCAATTTGTGTCATAAGATGACATAAGAGTTGATAATTTATATAATGCTAGATACAATTACATCAAAGAAGAGTACAGGTCTACGTAATTCGAGCTGTATTTTTCATGCCTTGTGCACCTTGTGCCCCATTTGGCCATATTATGGCCAAATTTGCCTTTTCAGAAAAGTATCTGGCCAGAAACTATTTTCTTTTTTGATAAGAACTTTCTTCCGTACTTTGTGCCTCATTTGGCTACATAGTATTACCTGGACATTACCTTGCACTTGTCTGGACATTATACAGCTTTCTTCAGGTTTGATATTTGCAAGGAAATATTTCCAATATTTTAGTGTTGAAAGGTCTTGTAAACAAGCAATCATGGTTGCTATTTTAGTTGTATTATTGCTAAACATGACAAAATTTGCTTTTTCGAAAAGCGTTTGGCCATGAATTTCTTTTTGTCGACAATACATACTTGAATTCCAATGAGGCACTCAGCAAGCCAAAATGGCAACCATGAACGCTTGTTTACAAGGTGGCCAAACACTTTTCAGAGAGGGTATTTTGTCAAATTTGGCCATAATATTGCCAAACGAAATGGCAACCATGATTGCTCGCTTACAAGGTCCTTCCACACCAAAACATAGTACATACTTTCAAGCAAACATTAAACCTGAACAACGCTGAAGAATGTGCAGACAAGTGTAAGGCAATGTCCAGGATGAAGAAGGCAACGTCCAAGAAGTATAATATGGTCAAACGAGGCACAAGGCAGACAAACCATAAAAAGTACTGATGTTTATTTTTCTAACTTATGTCATGAGATGATATGTGTTGTTGATTTATGCTTGATACAATTTCATCAAAAAAAGAGCACAGGTTCAAATGAATCATATATATTTTTCTTTGAGGAATACCCTTGCTACTTTGAGAGTGAAATTTACCTTATCTGATGACGTATAAGACCCACTCTTTTGCCCAAGCATTTGAATTTCATAAATTTCTAATTAATGCATTAAACTTGTTTTAAACAAAGCCTTATAAGGAAAATGGGTGGAGTTCCAGTGAAATTTGATGTACCATTCGAAAATTTTTATCTTAACATTCCTTGCTGAAATGCCAGGGGTCTTATATACCATCAAATATGGTACTCAGACATAAGAACAGTAATGCACTGAGTTTAGTACGATTAAAACAAATGTCTTAGACATTCAGCATTCCAAGGTTAAAGGAATAAGTACCAGTGATTTACAAAGAGCACCAATAAATAAATGAGTAAGAGAGGTGTAATCCCCACCACTCTTTCCTTGACAGAAAAGTCTGTGAAAGAGAATCCTTTCTGATGACATCAAGCTGTGTCTGCCTCCTTTTCTATTGACAAACCAAGTAGGCCACAAAACTAGCACAGCAAAACATCAAATAATTGTGGTACTAAATAGTCATGATTTGCAAAGATCACATCACAAGATAAAGACTGAGTCTAGTGTTCATGATGACCAAGAAAGAAACATGAACTGGGCCAGGAATCCCTCCTTTTCTAGATCTTTATAAGACACTCTTACTGGTAGGCTTTGCTCATTGGTAACACTGATGCTAATTGGCTGAAGTCAATCAATTTGCATAGCAAAGAAATATGGGCAGACAACCATTGTAGAGTAACAAGACAGATCAAATTTATTCAAGTGTATTATCTTTTATTATTCTTTTTCATCGGGATCTATATTTCGTGAAATGATATTTACTCTTTTCCTACATCTTTAAATTCTGAGATAGTAATGCTTTAGGGAAATCTTAGCTTCCTGTACCACACTCTACTCTCAGTATATTTATCATGCAGATATACCGCACAATGCACAGTATTCCTAACTTGATCCTCCTCCTTTGAAAATAAAAAAGAAGAAAGCCTCCTTCTGTCTCAGTTGATAATGGAAGGACACAAGCCTGAGCAAAGCGTATGGATATCCTGGGATGCCCAGATGACAGAATCCCCCTGCGTTGTAGATGTAGTCCAAACAAAAATGAGACGAGAAGCAATATGTTTGATAACCTAAAAAGAGTAAAAACTGGTATTCAACCACCTTGAAGCAACTCCACTGCCTGGTTGGGAATTTTTTGTCTCCTAGACTGATTGCTAACCATGCCAAGAGAACCCAGTTTGCCCTATTATTTACCCATAGCTAGGATAGGGGTGGTGGATTCATGCCTTTCCCAAGAGCATGGGTGCTAAGTGAAAAAAAACTGTCTCATCTAGAGTTTGAGCTCCATTTGACATTTCCATTCTCTATGCTATTAACTGATAGTCCACCCACACCTCCTAAAAAAAGTGTATAGGTTTAAAATAGCATCCCTTTATCCAAATTCTCTGATTTAGCAACATAGAATCAGATTAAGACTCATTAGACCATTTCAAAAAGTTGTTCCATAAAGATCATTCTAAACTACAAAGAAATACGGGAGAGAAAGTGATTTACAAACTTTTAAAAGGATTACTGTAAGACACTTCAATAATAAACACCAGCTGGTCAAAGGATTGATAAGCTTGGTGAGAAAATTGCTTGGTAAATAGCAAATAAGTTTCAAACAGAGGTACAACACAAATATTCTTAGACAATTTTACTGGACTAATCAAGGCAAAGTGGATACTGATTCAAAAAAGACATGTTAGATGCTATTTCATTACATCATCCTTTTATGATAATCAATACTCTTACCAACTTCCATGGTTTTTAGATGTGTTCTCACATCCCTATTAGACACTTTTCGGACAGTCAGTTCCATTTATGCAAACATCAGACAGAGGAAGGAGGAAATTGTGTGACATCATTAAAAGAATATCTATTCTGAACAATAAATGAGGCATCAAGCATTTGTTTTTTATAGTATTGTCAAGTGGCGTTTGTTATTAATAGCTAAAATTGTCTCCAAAAATGGCTAAACTTATTAGCTAAAAGTGTTATATATACTCATTTAAAGCCCACTTACCAAAATATAACCACACGTTAAGACATCAGAACAAATTTTTTATTAAAATTGTACACTTACTTTATCTTAAACTTACTAATTGCTTTTCTTAATAACCAGCTTTTTAGATGAACCATCCTCACTCTCCTCTTCCTACTACTGACACAACGAGCAATGCTACTACAACTAATTTATTCAGAATCCTTTTGAAATCAGAAATCATGGATATAAACATAAGGATGCATCATTGAACTTGCGGTTCTTGTTTTGATATTCATTGGCTTCATGGAACCTTTGTTTACATAGGATTTGAGTATGATGCCAACTTGATCATTCATATTATCAAAAGTTGAATTACTGAACGACAAGCTTTACAAGGTATCTAAAAAGAAGAATTAAAACCACCAGAGAAGATAAACTTACAAAGGAAATAGCTTAGTAATCACCAGATCAATCTCAATGACAATGACGTATGAGGTGAGATGGGTTTGCAACTTTTTCCAAGTTTGATTGATTTGTGTACTGTCAACAGCTGATAATGATTTTCTTTTCTTGTACTTGCAGGTCAGATATAAGAAAACTGACTGTGCATGTAGGTGTGTCTATAGTTTAATACGTGAACAGGACTTCTATCAAACTTATTTATTGTATGGTTATAATCTCACAGATTCAATGAACAGAAGTAAAGAGGTGACTCAGTATATTCAAATGGTATATCATTGGCCCAAAGCTCATTCACTGAGAGTTAACAATTAAATGTAATAAGACACATCAAAATAAAAATGAAATTTTCCCTAATAACAAGAAGCCTCGATATGCATTTGAAAACTGACTATATATATATATATATACATATGAAGAAGGTCTTCAAATGTTGGTTAGTTTGTGGGCGACACATGCCTAAGTGAATGTGTGTGTAGAATCTTGGCCAGATAAAAGATCCTGAAGAGCAACGTGTTTGTGCCACATCTGCTGACAGATAAACAACATTTTTGACAAAGCACGAGACAAATCTCATCCCTCAATGCCCAACTCTCCAGATTTTACTGTTGACTTCTCTTGTTCCCTGAAAGGTCATTGATTGCAGCCAATAGAAGAAAATGTACCACGAGACCTGAACACTATCTCTCGAAAAAACTTCCATTTCAAATTCAGGAATAGAAAAAATGCTGGGAACGGTGTATTATCAGCGGAGGGGACTATTTTGTTGGAATCAGATCTCATAGAGCTCTTTTCAGACACACCTCATGAATACATATCACGCACAACTACTTCAACCAATATTGATTCGACTGCCACAGTATCAAACTTGAGAACAGCTATCAACAATTGGGTTTAGACCTTAGTTGTGTTCTATTCATGCACACACTTAAAAAATCTACAAAGCTTTATTTTCCAAATATCTACTAAAATATTTACAAATCTTCAAAGAGATTTGCTCTATGTGTGTGTGTACGTACACATTTCATGCCTTATACATGTCACACACATTGCATTATCATAATCACAGAGACAGGCGGGTGTACAGCAAAATAGAATTCTTTAAATACTCAAACTTATAATCAAATGGATGGCTGAGCAGCAATGTAACTTTCAACCAATATTAACAATCAGTTCATGTTTCTTGAGAAATAATTGTTTCCGTGCCATTAAACATTATGCTGCCTACACCTATGTGCCTTTGTAAACACTTACAAATCACTACCTCAGCAAGTAGGGAACTTTTCAGCTCAGACTTGAAGCACACACTGAACTGATCTATTCTTATTCTAAAATCTATGTATAGTTTGAAATGAATAAAAGCCCTATTGTTTTTATTAATAGCAGTTGTTTCATCACTGACTGAGATTACTGCACAAATAGTTCTTGACTTGGGTTGGTCTGGCAAAGTGGTCACTTCGGCAAGGCTTTGAAATCACAGGTAGTAAAATCCCTGGTAATGCATTGTAACCTAAAATCAGCAAACAGTACTTTTGTAGAAATAAAATACTCTGAATATGGTTTGGTAGCCTGAAAATATAAAAAGATTAGGGTTTGGTTTTATTTTAATCTTGTTTTCCTAGTAATTAACAGTGCTAGCACAGACTTTGACCAAGTCCCCTAATATTTTTCTATCAAAACTGTTGGTTTAAGCACTGCATTGGCCAATAATTATACCTTCAGTCATGTTACTGTAATAATTAGATAATGCTACTTCATGTCCTTGGTTGGTGCCTCGACTCTGACAGTGTTTTATACCTGTCATTTTACCCCTTGGATACTGTCCCTAGGGTGATATAGTCTTTGTATTATAGTTTGAAGTGCGTATTAGCACAGTATTCAGTATGCTTCACTTGCACTGAGGATTTTTTCTCAAGCAACTAGGAGAAAGCTTTACCTTTTTCATGCTCATCATATCTATCTCAGTCTGAGTCACTCACAATTATATATATATATATATATATATATATATATATATATATTTCATCAGTCTACTTGATTATCTAGCTATCTGTTGAATGATCTCAGCTTGTTTATATTTGATTATGTTCATATCAATCGTCGAATCTCTTGCATAGAATTTAAAAATTTGAATTACAATGTCAAATGCAAGTCACTATCATGATTCTCAATTATGAATGGGTCTTTTCCAATTTCTTGTACATGAAAGTGAATAGCCGACTGAGATCATTCAAAACATCTACATTTTGACTATCAGTTTAAAGTAGTCCGATCCATTACATCAGGCTTTTTGGAGTGTCATAATTATATAATACATCATGTCATTGGTTGGTGCCTTGACTCTAACTGTCTTTATACCCCTCAATTTACCCCTTGGATACTGACCCTGAAGAGAAAGGTCTATGTATTTAGTTTGAAGCCAGTAATTAGCGGAGTATTCAATATACTTCACTAATACTGAAGATTTCTTTCTCAAACAACTGATAGCAAGATTTCTTTTTTTTTCTTTACTTTCTTGCTAAGTACACTCATGGGGGTGCAAGTGGCCTAACAGTTAACTGGGTTCTATCGCCAGCTGAGACAGTTTGTGTTTACTTCACACTGATGCCATCTATTCTTCACCCGGCTACGGGTATATAGCAGGGAAGACTGTGCCATCCATGTCTGTCTATGAGAGGGATGTCTGATTTCAAACCAAAAAGTTAGGCCCCTTCATTTTGAAGAACATGAAGAGCGTGACATGACCAGCACCCTGGTCATCCACGGCATCCCAATCCATCTCTAGCCATTCTACCTACGTCTTGCCACTGGATCCAGGTAGACAGTGACAAGAAAAGGAGGCTGAAAATAAGTGTGACTCTTACCCATTATAATCCAAGTCAGGGTCTGACTTCAGACTTCAGACCCCACAGTGCAATGCAGCTGTTGTATCCCTAAGAACTGAAGTCATGGTTATCTCTGACCATCTAGGATGAACATGATAATGATGACTCATCAAAGCAATTGGTGTTAGTAAGAAGTAACACTCACGGATATTAGAAGTAAACAAATAAACTGACCCCAACAGGCAATGAGAATTATAAAAACAAAAGATCTATGTAATTAATTTTTTCCTCTACAGTAACTAAACTGTTCTTTCGATCAGCAAGCTTTACGAATTACCAAAGAAATGCATAAAAATACCTGATAAAAAAACTCTCAGAAAACAATTTCTTTTCCTTTTTGACAAAAAAAAAAAAAATGTTTTCAACTAGCACAAATATGCGGAAAAAGTTTTAAAAGTTCATTCATGTAAAAATTAAATTTGTAAATTTCAAGGTATGGCCAGAATTCACATTTCTACTTTGAAGTCAGTTGTGATGCTACTATCAAGTGCTGACAACCATTTTCTGAGATAGCATCATAATTATGGGTGTCCGTTATGGGGGTACAAACAGAGCATTTTCCTCACCCTCCAAGATTAGACCTTCTCACTATAGGTGGGAGTGTTTGAAAGTTGAAAACTTACAGTCAATAAAGGATAATGGTGCAGTACAATCGTTTTAATCCCAACTTGATATTCTCCTATAGAAAAAGACCGCATTATTATTCTCTGGTTATCACAATATTTTGTCATCCTGAGGTCAGGTTATGCATCTCTGTCAATGCTCAAGTGCACTCTCTGACATCTGGATCATACATGGCGCTTATGTTAATGTCAGGTGGAATGCTTATCATGCAACATGGAGGCTACTAAGATATATATTCCAAACATACCCCTTTTGACCCACCCTCTCCCCCGGAAATATATGCACCGGCCCGCACCCCCATCCACCCGGAAAAGAAGCAACGGACATCCACAATCACAATCGTTGCAGATACCCACCACAAATCTTTGGGAGGGATTATGGTGCTTCTTGATTCATTTTCATCGGTGAATTGACTTGCAATAACATTCTTGAAGAAAGTACCATTACCGAGAGTAACGTTGCTGTGTCTGATATGCGTAACTTCTTATTCATCACCCACAGGAAATTACTTTTTCAAAAGTGGGTTGAGACCGAGGACTTGGAGAGCACTCACCCTGAAGAATGTTTTCAGGTTAAGACAGGTGGATTCATACAAATATTATTCATACTAAAGTAGATCTTTATATCCTTGGCTTTTATACATTTTCTTTTTTTCTCATAAACACTACTTTTATAATTTTTACACTTGAAATGTCATTTTCTCTTTTTTTTCTTTTTTTACATCAAAGAGAATAATGCTCAAAGTATCAGATTTACTAATGTAATTGCATTTTTTTTTTTTTTGAAGATTCAATATAAATAGACATATAATTTGTTATTACGGACGTTTTTCATCACTTAAAAAAAAAAAGGTGTCTACCCAAGAAGTTGGACTAATTTTAGAATTAGATTTCAAATCAAGATTTGAAGCTGCTCAAACTAGTGAGAAGGCTAACATAATGTTCGGAGTGAACACTACTACAATGTAAACTCTTCTGTGTTTGTTCAATAGGTTTAGGCCTGGTATTATGGATACCAATAATAAACATCAAGAGAGGCCCAAACCAACAGCAGAGGCCAACAACACACAAATAAGAGTTCAAGTACTTTCTAGAGACTTTAGTTAGAAAAATAGGTCTCACATGAACAATGACATTTTCTACAACGCTAACAGCCACCAAACTTCTCAGCTGACTGAGTCTAGAGTTAAGCTTTGATTGCACTACGTTGCGGTGAAATTATCGATGATTGAACCGTACGTTGAATGTCGGTAGGTTTCTGTGAAGTGTTACCGATTAGTATTTTTAATCGTAGATCAAGATGTTTGATTCTCAAGACATTATGACTTGACCTCAATCATTGCAGAAAAGACTGATATTAGATGACCATAATATATAAATCAAAAAAATAGAGAGATAGTAATAATTTAAACAAAATTCTTTTTATTCAAAACAGGGTTACCCACAAAGATACTTTTTTTTTTTTAACAAAAAAGTGGTTAAGGTAGTCAGATATTCAAAAATAGATACGAAAAAAATGTTTTTGCAAGTAATTTTTTATACTTTCAAAAATCTTATTCATGCCCCTCTTAAAACCAATTTTTTATTAAACTAACTAAAACTTTTTGCCCAACATATCTGTTCATCAAACAATATTTTAGATGTACTAAATGCACAATTCATAACAAAACTACAATTTATTTTAATACATAACTATTTATTAGCAATTTTCTAATTCAATGTTCATTTTCATTGTAACGACGTAAAATATAAAAACTTCTAAATTTTCCTAAAATTAATTTAGAAATGTGAAAATAGGAATTATTGCTGATACAAAAAGGTCCCCATTTTTTTTTTTTTTTCATTTAGTTGAAAAAGAAGTGACGTAAAATACTTCTTTCCTTCTGATTGGATTGGTGACAAGATCCCAGATGTTATTTAAGGTCATAAGAACACTCATTTTGGCATTTAATTGCTGATATATTCATCGCAGATCTAATGAAATCTAATCAGGAACTGATCATAAGCATAGCTCAAGCTTACAGATTGGGATATGAAGTCTTGCAGCAACCCTCTCATTTACCAGACATTTATCTTACAGACGATCATTTTTTCAAGCATTTTGAACTTCATATCCATAATGAAAGGTTCAATAATAGGGAAGTCATAATTCATGCTTTTACTGAATTTGTGACCACTAAAACTAAAGAATTGTACAGAGATGGCATATTACCATTTGAGGATCATCAAAAAAAGTTATTTCTTCAAATTCTGCTTAAAAAAGCAAACTCTTTACGTGTTACTTTGCAATACAACTAAATATCTCTTTATAACTTCTGCAAATAAATCTTTATTTCTAATACAAATAAATACACAACAAAGATGAATGAACAAAAATATAGATCTGTGGCACTGTTCCAGATTTTCAGATACTATTTACCCATTCCTAGAAGGAAAACAGTTTTCAAACTAAATCAAAAGACTCTTTTTCCTTATAGTGTTAAAACCCACAATACCCAAGTAGTTTGACTTTCTGTACTCCAAGAGGAAGAAGAAAAAATATATTCTATTTGATAATACCATTTTCATATTTTAGTGCTTAACTATTTCAAGATACCTGGGACATTACTTGGTTAGTCAAATCACATTCACAGAGACCTGCAATAGTTGAATTCGTGGTCAGAATATCTGAAAAGTTTTGTAAAATCTTGTCTTTCTTTTCTTTCAAAGACTAATATCAGTGTTTATCCATTCTTTTCAGCTGAAAGAGATAGGTTTGTTTTAGATTTTAATGTGCATATGTCCAAACATTGCAAAAAAATCAATGGAACATTATCATAATCCTATGCGTAATCAAGATAAAAACTGATTAAAACTGTTCTAAAATCCTTACAAATTTCCTACCCGAAATTGTGATAATTTTCGAGGTCCTAAAACTATGGCCTATGAAAATTTCATAAAAATTAGTTCTCTCATTTTTAAAATCCCAGCTTATCATATACATAGCACACTTGAGGAAAAAAATAGGCAGTTATTTATACTAAATGATTAAGTGCAAGTCTACTTTAATGAGATTTTTGTTCTGCTTGGTTTGAAAATCAGAATTACGTAAAGGGGTAATTTTGGATACTTCACACCTACCTCACACCTCACAATCCTCAATATTCTGAACCAAATCACAACTGCATCTAGATAAAAGCTATTCCAGTTGAAGAACTGTTTTCACCTCAGTTTTTCTTATCTAAGATGATCATTCTTAAAAAAAGCCTCAACCTAGTGGATCAGTCAGGATTTTAAACCTTGTTTTCAGTTTATGACTGAAAACTTGGTAAATTCAACATTTCAAGACCAAAAAGAAATCACATGATATGAAAGAGAAATGTATGCCTTTCGGGAGAGTAAATTATAAAATCTCTAAAACATTTTAATATATTAAATGAAAATTGCTTCAATAAATGCAATGTTATCATTATTCCTTTTCTTTATAGAAGAACTAATGATTGAAATTTCTGAACTCAGGATAAAATGCCAACCATAAACTAACACAACTTCTAACTATAAACTCTAATCCTGGGAAATTTTGGTGGTCAATTTTATCTTATTTTTTAAATTGACTTGAATTTCTTTCAAATTCTACTTGTGGAAAAATGTATTATTCCTGGATGCTAAACTTTGATTTATATAGCACAGGACAGGAGAGAGAATGAGATTCAACCCATGAAGTAAGGCTGGCAATTCTAAAACATTTACACAATAAATTTCAAATTTCAACACCAAGTATTATTATTCATTTTACAAGCATTATAATAACTAATTTATGGTATTTGTTGAGAAAAAATATTCACATTTACATACCCAAACCATTCTGATGAAATGAAATAGAGAATTAATTGAATATTCTGTTTAATTAGCTCTTTGAAGCACTCTTTGAAGACAGTCATTTAATACTCCATTGTTTTTTTTCCATGTAATGCTCATCAGATATTTACATCTATATATGATGAAACTTATAAAATATAAGATAATGCAGCCAATTTTTTTATCAACTATCCAAACCAAGACCCAAACTTATTATAGAGAAAATGTTCAACCTTCTAAGCACACAACAGATTTCCATACCAACTTTTACTTCCACTCAGCATTTTTCTCTCCCTTACCTCTTTCCTAGAAACTTAACAATCAATTTCAACCATTAACTCTTATAACCAGCTCCTCATAAGACTCTCAACACTACCCCACACCCCAAAGTGCTTCTCTCCATGGAGAAGCCTCTCTTCATCTTGTTTCTCTCCATAAAACTCCACAACAAGATGTTTGCACTCAAGGGACGTAGTCATAATATTGGGAGCTAACATTTTCTTCTTATTCATTGAAAGATGGAATGTGCAAGAAGAATCCTGATGATATTTCCAGAGTAGAATAGCAAGGTTAATTGGAATCGCCAGGATTCAAGCAGACAGATATAATTAACAAATGAGGAAGACATACTGTACATGCTGGTCAAATGGTTTACAAGGGTATAGCTCACTACAACTCATCCAAACCTCATAACTGCGTATCAGGCTTTGAAAGAAAGCCCTCAAGTCATAATATGAGTGTATGAAATACGATGTAAAATTTGCATAGTTTTTTGTTTCTTTTCAATTGAAAAACTATACAACCCCAACTAACAAAATTCAGACAAGAAGTTACTGGTTTCTACATAAGTGGAAATGGTTGTAATGGACAATTCTCAGAGTGGACTGGAAACCACTTGTTTCCACAGAACATATTCATATCAGATTGATAATGTGGCACCTGTCTTCCACAATGTGTTACTCACAAAATGGGTAGAAGAATGGATCATCTGGGACATTGTATTGACAATTTCAAGGATGCAAAAAAAAAAATTTTCAATAGCTCTTCTTCAAGTTATTCACAATATATTCACAGATTCTATTTAGTTGAGCACTTTGCTGTTTTCTTTCAACACAGAAGTTTTTATCTTTTTTAGAATCACTCAAGTTTTGCTAGTTTAGGCTTTTTTTTTCTTCATAGATTTCAATCTAATCATACCTTCTAAGATCCAAGTGTTGGTCAAAGATAGGGTAAAAAAATAAAAACTGCTAAGTAAAGATAAAACCATTACACCTATACAGTTTAAACTCCATAATGCTTTACAGATTTATAAGGTCTAAAATTACTGAGTCACTACTGATAATAATGATAATAAGATCTCGACACCTGATGTATCCAGTGGTCATCACAGGGGGGCCAAGTGATAGCGAATCTATAAAATTACTAAAAAAAAAAAAAATTTCCCAAGTATTTTGACAAACATAGACAGCATTAGAATCACAACAATTCTTCTTTGGGTCCATTTCAAATCTTCAAATGCTCCAATGATTAAAGGCATTAGTTTCACTGATAGTAGCTCTCAGGCAAGAATATGATATTTTCTGTCTGATTCTTCTTCAAATTTATCTGTTGATTTGTTGAAACAACTATATCCACTATTTGGCACATTCTTATCACTGTCCCAATGATCATGTGACTTCCATTAGTCTAGCAGAATGTTTGAATCAGGTTCCAAGGCAAAATATACAAAACAATTTTAATGGTTTACCGCTATCACAAGCTTATTTTTGCAACCTTTGTTCTTAAGAGACAGACAATCCATATCTTATACAAGAACTGCATTCCTAAAACCCCCGCGCAAGTTAAATTTTATGCAAGAAAGATCTAGAAGAGATTTCACTGAAAGGATTTATATTCTAACCTTGCATTACATTATACAATTACATAATACAATACTCAGTTAGATTATGTCAAATGAAAATATATAAAAGTAAATGAACAACGGAATTCAAAAAGAATATAATTTTATGCAAGTTCGACAATTGTTGAATACCACAAATTCCACAACTTAATGTGAATGCTATGTATTTCATAGACATCAGAAATCATGTGCATGTTAGTTATCCACCAACACCAGTTAGTCACTGTGGTATTTCATGAACACAACTAAAAATGAAAACAAAGTAAGCTACTTCAAAAAATGGTTCATAAAAATTCTTTACCTTCATGTAAGCTTACATTGCAATCTAGAGAATAAGTGTTAACAGATAAATACTATGCAGTGGAGTAACTCGGACTTCATTAAACAGTATTTGTTATCCTTCTTTTTTTTTCTTGGTATCTTACTAAAGGATGGAGAGGAAATGGGTGCTATAGGGCTGCAAAGTGTACTTAAAACACCTCATGATATACATCTCTTTAACCAGTTCACTGCCAATTATATTCTTCAATGCAACTCTGGTGTCAAGTTTTTCTTACAAAAAATTGGTAAAAATAGAAAGTCTTCATTGCATATTAAAAACTGTTTTATTTCCACATAAATCAACCAATATGTACCAAAGAACATCTAATAAATGTCATCATCATCATCAGTCTTTTAACGTCCATCGTTGGACATAGACCTTCCCCAGGATTTGCCACAATTCTCTATCATGGGAGTCGTGGAGCCAGTATTTCCTGAATCTGCCCAGTTTATCTCTCCATCTTGTGTTCTATTGGCCTCGGTTTCTTGTGCAATCTCTGGGGATCCATGTTGTGAGACGTGATGTCCATTGGTTGTCTTTTATCCTTGCAACATGGCTTGCCCATTGCCATTTGAGTTTTTTAATAGTTTCTATGATGTCATGAACACCTGTTTTCTTCCTTATATATTGTGCTGTCTTGTGATCTCTCCATGTAAGGTTGAGCATGATTCTCTCATGCGCACATTGCATACTTCTCAGCTTGCAGATCTGTCTCTTGGTTAGGTTCTATGTTTCTGCTCCATAAGTGACTATTGGAAGAATGCATTGGTTGTATACTCTTCTTTTTAGGATTATTGGGATCATCTGGTTTTTGAAAGTTGAGTTTGCTCTGCCAAAGGTTTGCCATCCCAAAGTGATCTTTGCTTGATTTCCTCCTCTTTTGAGGGTCTCATGGAGATTAGTTGTCCTAGGTAGATGTAGTGGTCTACTTTGCTGAGTTTTGCATCTTCTATCTTGACAGTTATGTTCTTATTCTCAACATGATTATTGCACATGATTTTTGTTTTACTGAAGTTCATGTGTAGGCCGACTTTTTTGCTTTCTTTGTTCAGATCATCTAGCATTAGTCGGAGGTCGTGTAGGTTCTCTGCGAAAAGGACGATGTCGTCTGCAAATCTAAGGTTGCTCAAGTATTTGCCATCTATTTTGATTCCTCTATTTTTCAGTCCATGTTCCGGAAGATCATCTCAAGGCAGGCTGTAAAGAGTTTGAGCTAGTATCACCTTGTCCTACTCCTTTTTGGAGCTGAAACAGTTCAGAGTCCTTATGTAGCCTAATGAATGTGTTGCTGTGGTTGCATATGTGTTGCAGTACTTTAACGTATACAGGGTCTACACCTTGTAGGGTGATGGCCTTCATGACCATGGGAATTTCTATGGAGTCGAATGCCTTCTTGAAATCTATAAATGCTACAGCTAGTGGCATTTTGTATTCTGCTGCCTTCTCTTTCAGGTGATTTATTGAATGAAGATGGTCCATGGTCGAGTAATTTCTTCTAAATCCAGCCTGTTCTCGTGGTTGATTCTCGTCTAGTGTTTTAGTAATCCGGTTGGTGATGATTTTTGTGAAAAGTTTGTAAATGCAGTTGAGCAGGCTTATAGGTCTGTAGTTGTTGAGGTCTTTGGGGTTTCCCTTTTTTATGTAGAAGCATTATAATAACAGTGTTCCAGTCTTTCGGGACTTTACTCTGTTTCAGACACAAGTTGAATAGAATAGCTAGCTTTCTGTTGACTCTTTTACCGGCTTTTTTGAGTAGATCGATGGTGATGTTATTTGGTCCAGAGGCTTTTCCTTTTTTCGTTTGTTAGATGGCTTGCTTTACTATCCATGGTGTAACTTCGGGGAAGTCTTCGAACTTATTGTCGGTATCTTGTGTATTCTGGTCGTTGCTAGTTATCTGTTTCTTTCCTGTACCGAGAGCTTTGTTTATTGCTTTAAATCCTCAACGTTTTTCGAGGTTGGTCTCGATGATGGGTGCCGTATACCTTCTTTGGTCTTCTTTTAGTTTCTTTTTTATTGTTTTGTTCAGTTTGATTTCTTCTATATTCTCCCTTGTGGTCGTTGGTGGTTTGAGGTTTCAGCACTTTTCAATCAGTTTCCTGGTTTCATCTGAGATTTTGCTAATGATCATTGAGTTTCTTGGTTTGAACATATTGGCTGCTTCTAATAGAGAGGTTGTTATTTTGTTGTGAAGTTTGATGACGTTGCTGTCGTTTTCGTCGGTAAGGATATCAAATCTGTTTTTCAACTCTAGCTTGAAGGCTGGGGTGAGTTCATTTGGTATGTTTACTGGTTGTGGTCTAGTGTGGAACATTTTCCTGCATTCTTTACTTTTGTTTATTTGCATCTTACATCTTACCATTCTATGGTCACTCCCTACATTCACTTGGTTTAGGATTTGGATGTCTTTGATGGTGTGGCTTTTGTCCGTTAAAATGTAGTCTATTTCGTTTTTGGTTTCATGGTTGGGGCTCTTCCAAATCCATTTTCTATTGGGTTTCTTTTTGAAGAAAGTATTCATAATTTTGAAGTTGTTTGCCATTGCAAAATTTACCAGATCTTCACTTCTCTCGTTTCATCTTTTGTATCCAAATTCTCCAACGCAGGTTTCGTTTCCTTGTCCTACTTGTGCATTGAAATCTTCCATGATGATATTGAAGTGTCTTTTGGTATCTTGGAATAGGGAGTTCAAGTCATCATAGAAATTGTTTATTTCTTCTTCGGTTGATTGCGAAGTGGGAGCATAGACTTGGATGACATTTAGCTTATACCTCTTTGAGAGTTGTATGGTGACTCTAGCCATGCGGTCTGAGATAGCTTTAAAGCCTACCACGATGTCTTTGAGGTCTTTATTGATGAGAAAGCCTACTCCACTCTGTTTCACCTTCTCTCTCCCGTAATTGTTGAGAAGATGTTTGCTTTTCAATTCTATCAGTTTTTCTCCTGATCTTCTCATTTCGCTAAAACCTATGATGTCCCATTTGATGTCTCTGATTTCATTTTCTAGATGGGTCAGATGAGAGTCTGATAAGAGTGTCCTGATGTTCTAGGTGCTGATGTACAACATAGTCCTTTTGTTGAGGGTTTTTGGGTTTTCGTTTGGGTTTAAGGGTTCTGTTTGGGTTTTGTTTGGGTGGTCGTTGTTGGGACGCATCACTCCCACCCAAGGCAAGAGATGCGTCTAGGCCTTTCGGGACCGTTGGCCCAGCAGGAACGGACATTAACGTGTATCTTTATGTATTTTTCTACCTGTTCGTTCTAATAAATGTAATCTACTATAATTAACAGTGTAACTTTTCTGTTTCTCTGTCCATGATGGACTTTTGTATTTAAAGGTAACAATTTTGCTAATAAAAATATCTCCAACACACCATTTGAAATAATGGGCTAAAAAAAAAAAAAATCATTCTCAGGGAAATCGGAATATATCTGTAAATTTTTTCATGGGAGATTACCTATTATATATGTACATGTATGTAAGAAGAGAATAATAATATACTATCATAAGACATCTTGTCGGTGGCATTGGACTGACGACTTGCAAAGACAAACTATCTTATGCATGGAAGTGAACTGGTTAAATTCATTTATAAAAGAACATTCAATACGAAATTTATTGATTGGAATAAATGAAACATTTTCCTTTCATGGCAGTTTAGTAAATGGAGCAATCTAATGTACTAACCCAAATAAAACTCACATAAGAAGGCAAATCAAATCAAAGCAACAGTCCCAAACTGTCATTATGTTCATACATTGATTCATGAAGACAAGTTTCTGCATTTTTTGTTGTTTCTACCACAATGTTTCAGTCACTGTATTCGTTGGACTTCTTCAGGTGTCGGGTTGAGCTGAACCCATTTCCAGTGTCCTTCCTAGGGAATTTCAGAACCTCTCCATTGAGCCTGCATACATAGGTAAATCAATAAATCCGTAGCCAAATGATGGAAAAAGCATTGATTTTATACAGCTAATATTTATTTCCTTCCTTGTTGATGCACTTAACTCAATGCTTATCCATTAATCACAGATCAAGCATTATACAGTGAAAATTTCAGATCAAAATTGAGCAAATAACTTGCAATTTCCAAGAAACCAATGAGCGTTAACCACTAAGCCATGTCCCATAGGACAATCATAGGTTGTTTCACTGGCTGGTTATTCATGTATCTGTCAGATATACAGGTCAAACTAATGGAGCTAGAGGACTGAAAATTTAAAGACTTACTCTTTATTATGTTTTAAAAAATGTTTTTGTTTTTTAAATTTCCTCCCTGGAATGTTTTTTTTTAAGGTAGGGGGGCATATTTACAAGGTAAGTTTTGTTCATGCTAGGCAAGAGAAATCATTCTTTCATCAATCACCAATTTTCAAATTTTTTTAATTGATCACCCTCAAAACACCAATTAAAGAAAAGTGGGGATGCAGCAGGAATTGACTCAATCATTACAATGACTCATTCTCCATGTAACAACAGGAGGTCATTTCTGATAGAGTCTCAAATAATATAACACATTCATAAATATTCTGTCTGATTATACATCTATTCAATAATATAATTATCAGTGTTAGAAGGAAAACAGAGCAGACATGAGTAAGAAGAGTGGGTATAAAGCATTTATTTGGACCTTCGCCTTTCCGTAGGGTCGTTTAGCTCAATGGTTAAGAGCAACGCTACATTGAAGTGGCTACCTTATTGGTCACAGGTTTGATTCCTGCAGTAGCCCCACTTTCCTTCAATTGTTTATTTCTATTTATGCTGTCTCAGCCGAGTGACTCATGTCACTTCAAATAATATAACGCATTCATATATATATATATATATATATATATATACATACCAATTTTCACACCAAATTCTCAACTCAGTTATTCTCAGTCTATTTGCTTCATTCAACATGACGGTTTGTATCAAGAAATGGAAATATGTGATCCAATAGAATGATTATAAAGTACGTTATAGATAGAAACTTATCCTATCATTACACAATTAATATATAATTCACCCAAGACAATATAAAATAGAATAAACAACTACATTGAAGCAGCTACCCTATCAGTGGCAGGTTCGATTCGTGCAACAGTCCTATTCTTTAATTGTCCATTCTATTCTACATTATCTAGAGTGAGTGATACATTAACCATGTAATGACAGGAGATCATTTCAGATAAGTTTCTAAGAAATATAACGCAAATAATATATATATGTATATATATATATATATATATGTATATATATATATATATATATATATATATATATATATATATATAAAAATGTATATGACATTCATTTTCCTGACTCTCATATTCGCAACTCACCATTTCCCACTCACTGATTGGTCAACTCATTACTTCACCGACTCTCAATTCCCCAGAAAACAAAGGAAGACAATTCAAGGCCTTTCTTATATATTTATCATTTACAAAAACTAGGTTGACATTTTTTTTCTCAAATTAGTAGGATTGTGTTATGTTTACAGTTTATGGAAAAAATAAATTTCTACCTCAGACTTTTCGGCTTCATTTTGTTTTCAAAAGTAAAAATGACTTACTAGATAGAATTCGAAGTGAAAAAGAATCATAATATATGTACTAATGCAATTTTCAATAATTATAAGTTAATTTGTGTTTGTCATTCAATGTTTCATAAATCATTTTTTTTACTTTTTATAGCTAATCTTTGTTTATTTTTTATAAAAGACAAATGAAATGTATGGGATTTTATGAAACAATTTTGGTACAACTAAGTGAAGGTGGTCCTGATTGGAATTCTGCGTGTGAAATAAAAAGAAATAAGTGAGGCAGTACAATTTAACAGACAATTTATTCAAAGCTATAAAAACAAAAATAAAACCAAATTTTTAATAATCAAAAGTAAAAACAAATATGAAAATTCATGAAAGAAAAACTAGAGTGAATAGATATCTTATTCACAAAGAAAATAAACTTTATTCCAATACACGCCACAGAAAAAGATCCATCTAGTTAATCATTTTTTCATATGAGGCCAAAATGTCCAGAGAAAACCTTTTTTTTTCATTAATCATAAACATATCCCCATCATACTAATTTTAGAAAAAAAAAAAAAAAGCAACTGGTGCTTTTGTAAATGATAAAGTATGAAGAAAAGGCCTCGGATTGTTTTCCTTTGTTTTCCAGGGAAATGAAGAGTCAGCGAAATGATAAGCTGACCAATCGATGTGCAGGAAATGGAGTGTCTGGAATCTGAGAGCCGAGGGAGAATGATATAGACCTGAATATCTACATAACTATTCATTTTGGCTTTTGTGTAAAAAAAATAGTTTGGAGGGGGAAAGGGTTTGACATTAACAATGCAACAGACCTAGAAATGAGAGCTCAAAGAAGGCCAAACATGGAGAAATTTACACTTGTTAAACAAAAGCCTTATCATTACAGAGGTCTTCAAAGTCTCATTGTTGAGTCACTACAATACAGCATTCATGTCTATAAACAACATAAAAATAGAGAGAGAGAAAAGTGAGCAGGCCACAGCAATTTCTGTTCGCCCTCTGATGCAAAAGAGCTACAAGTGGTTACCCAGCTGGCACTTTTCATCCCACCAAAACAGACAGAGAATCTGAGCATTCCACCAGACAAGACTACTCTTCAGCAGCACCCTTGTTCCCCTTCTGATGAAGGGTGGTGTCACATTCCAACCTATAGTTTACCCCCAATTTACTGACAAGGGAATAAAAATTGCCCTCCTACAGTACTGAGTGGAAAAGAAAAATGTTATATATATATATATATATATATATATATATATATATATATATATATATATATATACATACATCAGCAGGGAATCCCAGCATTGCCCCTGGTGGGGGGATAATGATTGCACATTTGACCATACAAAAATAAAATGCTCTTTAATATATGTCTTTTTACACAATGTAACCAGGTGGGCAAGAGTTGCACAGAATGAGTCAAAAATGGTTTGGGTGTACAAACTGGCAGGTTGTATGATCAAATCTCTGCATGGGTGTCACACAGCCCCGGGCGGGCTCATGCACATTACCGGGCAGTTCTGTGCAGTCCCACAAGCATCCTCGGATTGGTCGATGTAGTCTGCGCAGCTTTTCATGGGACTGTTATTGATATGTTTGAAAGTAGAAGATTGGATCTGAGATTCTGATAATATGAAATTCATGAATAACTTCTTGAACCCCAAAATGATATTTAGTAATCCTTCACTTTGTAAAAGCAAAGATTTTAACCATTTTCATAATCTACTGTAGACGCAAAAAAAAGGACAGAAACAAAGTGACTCAATTGAAACCACACAAATGATTAATTGTAAAGTTCCACTCACTCACAAATTTTCCCAAAAAATGAACATCAGAATCTGTATTTAGAGAAATATTAAGTTTTTGATTTATGCCTAAATATGGTTATTTGAAAAGATTTTTAAAAAACAAAAAAACAAAAAGAAACAACATTTTGGAGCCAGGAGCCACTATCAAACAACTTTTTAAAAGAAATAGAAAAAGTTTTAAATTTCGGAACAGTTTTTTTTTCAACTCTAAATTGTATAGTTTGTTTGCAAATTTATTCCGTTATAAAATGTTGTACTGTGAAATAAAAATGGTTTTGATACTTGATAATAAATTGTTTTATAGTTTGTTTACAAACTCATTCCACTATTTAAGCATACTATGAAGTAAAAATAATCTCACTGCCTTGTAATAAAATGTTTTATAGTATGTTTACAAACTCATTCACCCATACTGCGAAGAGAAAGATGATTTTACTATTTTGAAAAATAATTTCATAATTTGTTTACATACTCATTCAACTATACTGTAAACTTGAAATAATACCATGTTTTTAAATAAATTCATTTTAACTCTACAGTTTGTTTTCCAACAAACTATAAATTGAACTACAGAGGTAAAATAATTGGTGAACCATATACACGCACACTTGTATACATGATGAGTACATACAAATATGTACAAATATATATTTGGGTGGAGTGAAAATTGAACAAAAATAAACAACAAAAAAACAGTGCGTAAATCCTGACAATTATGTCAAATTTGAGATAAAAATTTATTTTGGGTGGTTGCCACATCTTCTACCCTGGCAACCGGCCTGAATGAGTCTGCCAATGTATCTATGTATTATTTACAGGTCACTTGCACAGGCCACACCACTGGAGCCAGAGGGATGAAAATTTAAACATCTACTCCTTATATCTAGAAAAATCCATTTGTTTTTAGAAAATTCCCTACCAAGATGAGATTTTAGTGATAGGTTCAATTCACAATGTAAGTCTATGCTAAATTGGTTCCATAGTTTGTGTCCAGCATAGTAGATAAACCAGACAGATTCAAGTTGCTTGTCAGGATAGAAAAGATGGCAACCACTAAGAATAAATTTTTATCCCAATTTTAACAGATTTGACAGGGTTTAAGCAATACATTTTTTTAATTAAAAAAAAAAACTCATTTTCACTTCAACCAAATATATATATGCTTTTGATTTGGTTTATATCTGTTGCATCATTACAAGAGCAAGATCGTCAGTCGGAAACCCGATTAGCTTAAAATAAATATTATGTATGTATGCAAAAATATAATGTAAGGTATTTATAGAAGACCATATTGTGCAAATCTGGCAATATGAGAAGGGTAAGTAAAACTACCTCCGGAAACAATGCGTACGTTCCCATCTTTCAGGAGGAACAGCTATCATATATATATATGCCGATGGCATTTAACATTGCCAGAATTATCAAAATATCACTGTCTTTCTTTCTGTTCAAGTGCCCTTCTCACCAAATATCCTCAAAGATTATGCAGTCAAGTTTTGTTTTTTTGTTTTTTAAAAAGAAAGAGAGACAGAAGGAGAAAAGAAATGGCTTGGTACAGGAATTTTAGAAATAATAAAATTAAGAGAAAGAAAAGAATGTCTCTGTCAATTTCTTTTTCTCTCTCTCTCTCTCTCACACACTTAAGTTTTCCTAAAAATCATCATGAAAGGGTTAAAAAATACAATTTTTCTTCATTTTATAAACATCACTTAGAAAAAAAAGTAAGCAAAGATAATTAACAAATAGAAATATTGTTAGATTTAAACCCATCTGCAATTTTTGAAGCATCATATACGTGTGTGTGTGTCTCTGTGTGTGCATGCGAGTGCGGAGCCACAGAAAATAATTCATCATAAAAATTTAGATAACAAAAAAAAAAAATGAAATAACACAGAAAATGAAAATTATTTACAGCTTTTAACTATACTTGAATTAATAAACTCAAAGATCGCATCTATTATATTAAATTTTCAACAAATTCACAAAAAACATTATTCCGTATGAGAAATATTTCTCCTCTTTGCCTTGGTGTTCCGGCCTATTAATCTCTATTGCTTTCATTTTGAAAAGACCTGACGTATAAAATTGTACATGGCTGTGATAAATCTATTTACACCCTATAGAAAGTTTGGTTTTGTGGGGGATTTTTTTTTTTCAGATTAGAGTCACTGAATAGCAAACAGTTTTTCTATCCAAAGAGAATTATTCATGGATTTGTGAGTAATAAAGTAATATGACAGTACAGTCAATGAGCTCTGAGGGAGCATAGGAAAATTTGAGACATGGACATTTAGGAAGATAGGCAGGTAGGTAGAAATAATTGATCCAGGTATACCACTAATTCTACAACAGATGGCCCAGCACCTCTTCCAATCCGGACAAAATTTCTCACACTAGTTCACTGATTAGCCACAGGTGGCATTGTGTATGGAGCCATCCTCCAATTATGTATACTGTACCACTGACTTGATAAAGTTCCTAGCTTTATTTGCTTGCATTAACCTCTAGTAATGGCTTCTAAGTAAAGTGCAGCAGTCAGTGGTGATGCAAAGCACAAACATAAGTCCATATCAATGCAAGAAAAGGTAGAAATGTGGAGAAAAATTTGACCGTAGAGGCGCAAAAGTCTATGATATTTGAATTTGTCCAATTGATACAACTATATCCATTGCATTCATTTCTAAAAATAATATTGCACTTAACCATTTGATTCAAATTTCCAACAGTCCTAATGCTTTAAAGATATAAGACGTGCATAATCGGTTAGTCAGAGGTGTATTATTGAATAAGTATTATGTGATCTCTGTTGGTCCAGCAAAATTGGATAATCTTGTATGGTTTCAGAATCAAACATGCTGAGAAATCGGTCGTGTACTTGTATATAGCTATCACTCTTTCTAAGTGTAATGAAGAACAATTGGATAAGCAATAAGAGAAATAGGTAAATAACAGGTGAAGAGAGAAGGAGAAACAGAGAAGGAAGATGAAGGAAAGAAGTAGGTAAAGAAAGAGGATTTAGAGAAAGAAGATCGGTTTGATAGATCCTGTTGGGTATTTCTGAGCACAGTCATATAAAAGCCTCATTATTATGGGAAATTAGAAATTAATTTGTTTTCTCTTGTACAGGTATTTTCCTCTTCACGTTCGATCATATATATATCAGGTCCCATATGGTTTTAATAGAGTTTTTATTGTCATTTTGTAGTTATTTCTCCTTTCTTACTAATAAAAAGTCAACAGTTGTTTCCCCATATGGTTTTAATAGAGTTGAAAAACCTTAAGGAAGGTAATGGACAAAAGCAGACGTAGTGGCTTTTAAAATACTGCCAGACGTATAATGGTATATTATATATCTACGGTGTATACTGTACATATTTCTCAATATTAAAGATATATGTTACTGGCTTATGTATTTACTGTACTGTATTTTTTTTATCGGCATTTTGATATAAATTCTTTCTCACTGATAAAAAGTCTAGTTTTTTCGTGTCATATGCCACAGCATAAGTGACCACATAATTAGATTGATCAAAACTAAAATGAATTAGAATTTTCTTCAAATATGGCTTCAAGTTTTCTCCTTTCTTTGCCTAGAAAGACAGAATGAGATGCCAATACAGTTTTTGCTACGTGTAAGCAAATTTACAGAGAAGAGAAAAAGCAAATAACATAGAACATATTTTGTAAAAGAAAGCCACTCCCTGAGAAGAGACTTGCCCAGATCCTTCAGGCATTGAAGAATGCAATGTTATCATTTTTGTCGATGATTACTCGATGCCAGTTTTCAGACCTATGAAATCTTCCTGTCGGGGGAAAATGTAGGATTTCCTGTAGATGTCAATGAACCTGATCATGTGTCAGAGTGGGGGTAATTTGTTCACAAAAGTGTTAATCAAAAAAGTTTTTAAATATTCTTAGTTATTTTTTAAAAAGTATTAAAAAAAAATCATATTTTGTATAAAAGTTTATAGCAGAAATTGAGATTATTTTCGTGCTCCCATAAGACCATCCTTATGCCACAAAAATGTAGCCTTCAGTAGGCTAACACTGAGATATATTCCTATTGTGATTACATTATTTTAGGGTATTTTTGTTATTATGTACATGTTGCTATTGTACCGTTACTTTATTCAATATTATTGAAAGAATACTGGACCAATAAACATGCTAATGTATCTTTTTATATATTTTTTTCACCTCATCAATTTTTATCAATTTTTGGTGTGAAGATTTACCCAATGCTTGTTTCTTTTCATAAAATAAAAATAACTTCGACAGTGCATCTTCGAGATACAATAATAATTACATTCAGAATTGCAAGATATGTAGTATTGAAATATAATGTATGTACTGGAATTTTGGGGATTTGACAAATGGAAACCAAGTTTTTGTCAGCTTGGTCTACACTACACCAACCTATGATATTTATTCCTGTACATATATAACTGAACTGTAATGAAGACAGCAGTTGTACAATAGTATTTTTATTTTATATTACAAGTATACTTGCTACAGCGTATTCTGTTCAGAATGCAGAATAGCTATTATAGACAGCAGATGTTGGTACATATGTAGATCTATGCTAGTATAAGCTTTGTAGTTAGTATAATGATACACATTTTACGTACTATTTAAAATATATCCTTTTTTTTTTTTTAATATGTACATATAGTATGAGACTATCAGTAACAAAGTGCATAATTTTGGCTATTTAGTCATTACAAGAAGTGTAGCTATGATCCAGTATGCCATAGGCTTGTACAATATATAGTATTATATAATGTTTGGCTAACGTCCAAATCGCTTAACGTCCTATGGCCCAAACATAACGTGGTTGTTAAGCAATGCATACCTGTAATTATATGCTAAGAGTATATATGAAGTGTTACCCAGGAGTTTGGGGAATTCTAACAGTATGTGTAAACCAAATGTACTATGGACTTTTGTCAATACTACTACAGTGAACAGGACTCTTTATGAACTCAGTACACAGATTCCATTTCCCATATTGTAAACTTTTAGGCCAACTCAGCATTTATCTATGACAGTCCTTTTTTTGGGTTTGGTACTATTTGATTGTGGGCGTTCTGATATGAGTAGACATCAAACCACTATCAGCATAACCCCATTTGGCCGACTGATAGTTTGGTATTAGATAAAAAAATTAACAAGTTTTGATCGATTCATCATCATTCAAAGGTGAAACATTTTTTAAAAAAACTAAAACTGTGAATTTAACTTGATTGAAAAAATATGTTCTACAAAAATTGGAAGTTTTAAAAAAATTAAAAGACAGTTTTTATTTAGATTTACTGTTTGCTTGGATCAAATCAAACAGTAAACTATACTTCAAGAATTGCCTATGATTTGATTGAAAACAAAACTAATTTGCTTTTGATTTTTATCAACACTATCAATCGACTTTTTATTTTACCTAAAAAAAAGCATAAATTTTGAGCTATTTTACATTAAATAAAACCTTACATGATGACATTCAATTATAATTATCATGAATGGACTTTTCAGATCTATTTACAATTTCACATGAAATAAGATATTTTCTTTCAAGGTTTTTTTTAGTCTTATTTATAAGACTTTGACTTCTATCTAAATTATTTCTATCTTAATTGAATAAACCTTGAATTCCCTTTGAATTCCAATAATATTCATTCAACTTTTCAATTGCTTCATTGCTGAAGGAGTTGGAAAACAAACTATTTTATTCATTAATGATGCACCAGAATTCATATCTAGAAAATATTCAGAAAAACCAGATATCCGACTTTGCCAGATTTCATGATATCTGGATTACACAAAATTATCAGAAATATTGCTGTGTTTTGTTACTATTATACAAATAACGATTTGTGAACAACTTGAAAAAAAATTTGTTTTTACGATAAATATATCTAAGTATTTATTGCATTAGAAATAACAATGAACAATAATAGTACTATAACCACCAAAAGTGGCAAAAGGTTTTTTTTTTTTTGTATTAGCATGTGTTTGTGTGTTCCGGTGCCTGGCCATACCATTTTGTCTACAGACTTGAAAATTGGCATCAGTGCCCTACTTGATACCTTCTGAAAAAATTTTTTTCTTTTTTTTTCCCCAAAAGCTTTCTTGACCTTTTGTGGGCTTTAATGGATTAATCAATAACAATAAAATTCTCCTGAATCTAGATTTTTCTAGATATTCTTTTACTCAAGATGCTTGTAGATATTTTTCAGTGAAAATGCCAGTGATGTCATAAATAGAATTGATTTTTTCCATATTTATTCTTCAATGGAATTTTTTCACATGACTTTAAACTTTGACACTACGGTGGTCCAATTATTTACTGTGATGGTGAGTTTAGATTAATCTTAATCATTTCAAAGCATAAATGAATTTCATAATAAATTCAGAAGTTGTTTCAATGTAAGAATGATTTTAATGTTGATTATTTTTTTTTAGATTGGCAAGATATATTTCCTAACTGGCTTGAATACATAAATAGATTATAACTTCAAAATACTGACTTCCTATAGTTTTAATCATTTGATTTGTTGACAGTAGTTCTTGTGAGTTTCACATTCTTTAAATTAATGACATTCATTTTATTGTTGATCATAGCAAATTGGTATTTGCGATGTCTTAGTTATATCTTTTTTTTGATTAAGTAAAACTTTGAATTATCAAAAAATATAGTAGCAAATTCGTCTTTGAGAAATCAGTGTGTTTGCATGTGTGTATGCGCACCACTCGCCATTGGAAGAAGTTGATATTCACCAGATATGTTGGTCCATGCACCGGACATTGCTGAGTCAAATTTGATGTTGTTTGGGTCAGCTGTTCACAATATGGAGGGAGGGGGCTCAATTTACTAAAGAATCTATACTGAAATGAACACGTGTTTCATGAATGTTTCAAGTGTCGGAGATATGATGCAATCTGCGTCTCTAATCATTTTGATGTTAAGTGGTTTTTGGTATAGAGAGAGTGGGAGAGATTATAGTTTTATGAGAGAGTGAAAGAAAGAGAATGTTTATATTTTCATGGGGGAGTGAGAGAAAAAGCAAGAATGTTTATATTAGAAAGAGAGAGGGAGGGAGGGAGAAAGAATGTTTCTTTTATGATAGAGAGGGATGATAGAGATGAGATGTTCTCCTCCAGCCCCCCAATTTTTTTCTCCACCTCAGCCCCCCCCAATTTCTTTTCCCCAGCTCCCCATTTTTTTCCAGAAGTCTGAAAGAAAGATTAATTCCTTTTTCGACAGCAATTTGTAAATAATAGCTGAAATTTCACCTCAACTTTAATCTTAACTCAAAATTTAAACCAAAATTTGACAAAAGTTTGAAATATGTGAACAGATTTAAAACAAACATACAATCGCAACATCAATGCGCCAATTTAACTTGAGCCATCCCCCACTTTTCAACTTTAGTCAGACTTTGGTATCAAATCACTCTTTAAGACCAAATATCACTCTGATTTCAATCTAAATTATACACATTATATGATTATTTTACTTGATTATTACGGCAGGCCGATCCACACACCATAAATTCTGGTTACCTCCAGACCAAAATAGGCACCCTTTGAACAGGCATGCCCCAGTTATTTAAATTCATGCATTTGTTTAATGTTAAGTTAACTTAATAAAACAATTACATTCACTGTTCTTTGCACAATATATGTTTCGCTTTAGAACACAAGTAAAATCTATAAGATTTTTCTGAAAGACCATAAAGAATGGGTTTTATCTGTATCTTATTAAAGAATAATTAGGTTTGATTTTGATTAATCTTATGTGAAAATAATAATAGATGACAATTTAAGTGACTATAAACAAGATGGATGTGATTTTACAGGGAAATCAACACCTGAGATATTTTGAAATCTATCAAAAAAGTAAAAAACAATTTTTTTTTTTCTCCCTGGTTATCTTTCCTAGAGGTCACTTTATACACAGAAAAAAAAAAAAGAAGAACAAAAACACTACACTTCCCTGAATGAAAAAAAAAAAGCTCTGTTTGAAAATTTTCTGCTTGTAACTGAACGTAATAATATAAGACCCCATTAAAGCCGGAGAGTACACCATCTGAAACACTGATAAAAACAACAGAGATTAAAATCTGATGATACCTCCCAGAATTTCAAACACGCAGTTTTTTGGGGTTTTTTTTATCAAGACAAGATTGAATATCACAGGAAAAGTTACTTCCCCAACCCCTGGTTTAAATGTGTTATAGTAACTTTTATCAAACAAGGACTAGGAATATTACCCAACATTTCTCAGCCCTCTGCTCCATCTAGTAATACCAACAAGTGCTAATATGATCGAGCAGGGAACCTTGTTTTCTGTTATATTGCTACTAGCATGATACCCATTATGGATGATGGGATTATTTACCAAGAATCAGAGTCTCTGTGCACACAGAAATAAATAATTAACCAAGAGATGATAACAAAATCATGCAAGTTATGCACATTAACCAGTATCAAATGTTTATTCAATTTGGTACATCCATCATGGATATTGTATGTCAGTGGAATTATTATAAGATAGAAAGCTTTTAACACCTTTAATGATGTCATGTATTGCGAGAAAATAGCTTCACTTCTGCCTACAACCTAAGCGTAGTATATAGGAATTCATTGAAAAGTGTTACACATAAAAAAATTAAGAACAAAATTGAAGTTTTTTCTTTTCAAGACGTCTTTTTTATGGAGGTTATCTGTTTTAAGAGCTAAAAGAGTGAAACAAACACAAATCACAGAATTTTCAAGAACTTGAATATGATAGTACATAAGCACGCCAACAATGTTTTACGTTAGTTCTTAATTTCAGCACTCGTACAACTCATCTGTCTGCTGGTTAAGTTTCAGAACATATGAATAACAGTTCTGGCTAGTCACTCAGTAGAAACCATTATGTGACCAACAACATCTGTGTTGGAGGCGATCAATTTTGATTAAAAAAAAAATAAAAAAGCATTTAAAAAATGAACAGAGATAATGTGCAAACTTTACTATTAAAGTTATCATAATCTATCCATAGCTATATGATGCTGGTATTTGGAAGAAGTTGAATGAACAACTAAGAGAATTTTTATGAAGATGATGATGCCAATTGTCATGTTTGAAAGAGCTAAAAAAAGCACTTCTTTAAGATTGTAAAGATACTAAATAAATAATAACTAATCACTTCCCGCAGCCAAGAAAAAATACACAAAGCGTATTCTTATCACAGAAAACATTAATAACTAGTCTGAAACATTTCAGAAATTTTTGACTTAATCTTTGTTAATACTATATTTTCTACTTGCGCATTTATGATAGATGGCACAAAGCAGTATTCATGGAGAACCTTGTGAGAACTGCACGTTATCCAGCACAGAATGAGAAGGATATAAAACATAATCAAACTCAAAAAGCATGTTTGGACTGGCTTTCTAATTGATCTAAGGACTAAAAATCTCTTCATTACAAATGCAAGGTCTCAATACCCATAGGAAATCGATAGCTTCTGCAAATGAGAGATTTAAGTCATATGCCATTCATCATGTGGTTGGGGTAGGTAGGCCCCATCCAACTCAAACTTCAAATGATAAGGTCCTGTCAGTAAGAGCAGATTTTCTGGTGAAGAAACCAAAGCATTGGGGTAATCTGCATTTCATATACAGTTCCAGACTAGACAGAAAAATGTTATGCCTAAGAAAATAAAAGTGCATAATCAAAACAACTTCAGCTAAATTGCTTTACATAATAATTTGACAAAAGATTATGCTGTCATAGTAACATTCTACTCTCGCTGGTTTTTAATACATTAGTAAATAATGATAATGATGATGATAATAATAATATAAAAGAAATAAAGATAGTAGAGAACTACTTCTAAATACCATGAATCAACATTTAAAGCATAAAAAAAATCTCCCTTCATTTAGATCCTCTGATTTTAATAGTTTGATGAAAATGGTGTTGCTTTTATCTAACCAAACTGGGCCTGACCTGAATGAGTACCTCAGAATTTTAGGGAGTCAATTATATGCAATATTTTCAAAACTTTTTATCCAAAAAAATCAATAATCATGGCTATAAATAAGACAACAATGATTTCTGAAACTACAAAATAGAAAAGAGGGAATTTTTTTGAATTTTCAACAAAGCAGTCCTAGAGTGAGAAATGCTCTATTTTGAAATAAAATTAAGATATAGTTTATGCATATAAGTATATACATTTTTAAAGCCCAGCTTGTCACGCCATATAAATTCTCCTAGGTAATGCTTGAAATAGTTGCATGTATGGAGATGAATCTCCTTAATTCTGGACTTCTTGTAACCAGCAAATAAGTGGCAACAGGTCCTCCACCAGCAGAAAATGATTGACAGTTTCAAATGTGTTGTCAGCTGAGGTTCTCCCAGCCACTTAGTTTTAGCAATTAAACATCCTCCCCCTCACTGATCCCTCTCAGGGGAGGGGAATGTTAAAGTGATCCTCTTCATCATGATGAAAAGGATCACTTTATCATCCTCCGCCCTAGAAAGGTTAGATGCTAGTTCATAATCAGTATGCATTATAACTCATGTCTGACAACACATTCTAAGCCGTCAATCTTCTTTAGCTTGTGGAGGACCTGTTGCTAGCCATTCATTGGTTACAACAAAACAGCTCATTAAAGTATAGCAAACCCTTATTTTAAAGGATTACCAACAAGAATTTTTCGGCATGACAGATACACTGAGGATGCATTTCAAAATTCATCTGAACTAATATTTGAACTGTTTATTTGTTGGTTTGTCCATACCTCCTTCACGCAAAAACTACACAGCCCATTTACCTAATATTTGGCAGGAAGACAGGCTATGTAAGATTTAACTCGGAGGTTAACCCTGATCATTTCTAGTCATATTTCAAAGTTGTAGGCTACAATTTTGCATTTATGAAGCTGAAATTTGGTATAGGGATAAATCTTTCCATGGCAAAGATAGTGAGCAATCTGATGTTGACCTTGAAGGTCATTCAAGATCACCAGAGGTCATTTCTTGCCAATTAATCAAGTTTTGGGCCACAATTTTGTACCACCAATGCAACCCTCTCTTATTTAATTTTATGAAGTCTTTATCAAACATCGCTAACTTCATGTGTTGTAATATTTCGAGTTTTTTTTCCCCCAGACAGTACCAGGCAAGTGTATTCATATAAGTGAGCAATATCCACTTCTACTTCGTCAATAATAGACCATTTAAAAATTAATGTTTTCATACGAGTGAACATCATATTTTTGATTTTATAGATAAATTAAATGAATTTCTGTCTCCCCTATTTCCTTTACCTTCCCTAAATTACAATGGTTGACAAATACCTTCCCTCTTATATTGCATTAAGGGCGTGGAGGATGTTTGATCGACAAACCTGGGGGGGGGGTTCAAGCTTGTGATGGGGGGGTAAAGTGATCCAAAAAGCAAAGACTATGAACAGGAAGGTATTAAAATAGACTAATAAAATCCTTTCAATGATTTCTGGACTTTCTCCATGAGGGTAATCTAATATTCTAAGACTAAGATTCAAGTTGACCTAAACATAATCTAATAAGAACAGGTATCAAATTTTGACTTTAGTTAAGAAACTAAGATTTCTTTTTTTTCCTCTGAACAGCAGTTACAGTTTGTGGTCATCATTATTAGATGAAATAACTTCTACTTCAATTGATAAAACTTAATTCTAAAGAATATGCTACTTTACCTCTTATTTATTTAATAAAATTCAGAGAAAGTTACTTATTATGGTCACTTTGGGAAAGTGTCATTTTAACAGTAATCAACTGATGACATTAAACAAGGGATATAAAAATTGGAACAATTTACATCCATTGTAATAAATCATCAAATCCATCACAGTAAACAATTTCACACTATTTATATTATTGTTTTTTCAATTTCTAAATCATTTACTTTCATAATGAACAGTGAGATATTCATGGATTCTTCGACTTGAAGGTAATAATTTTTGCTGATAGAAATATCTCCTACCCGACATTTGAAACAATGGACTCTCGCACTGTAACTAGTTTTCTAAGTTTCTTCAACTAATAGAACTCAAACACAGGTAGTCCGTACTTTTCAAAAGTATGCTTTACTTCACTTTTTTGGAAAAAGACAAAAAATGAAAATAGCGTTCACCTTTCACTTTGCAGCAGAGCCATCATAGAAAATAGCACACACCTATTACCTCACTCTTCAACACCAGATTCTCCACTGCCACCATGGCCTCTGATGACTCAACCTGACATACCATTCTAAGTATTTTTGGAGTCTGGGAATGCTCTAAAAAAATTTCCCATGTGTATTCACTTAACGCCATTACTTGAAAAAGAAGCTTTTATACAAACACTCCTTTCAGCTGGTGGGGAAAACCTTTGCATTCACAAATTTCTTCATGGGGATTAACCAGTTTTAAAACGAGTTGAGACCGACTGATTTTGATAGCAATAAGCGTTCGGTAACATCATCCATGATTATAATAAACGGCTTCCTCTATACATATTCTTTTTTGCAGACCCCCCCCCCCAATTTTTTTTTCATAAAACTTTCACAACTGCAGACATCTAACAGTAGACAAAAGAATGTACATGCAAATGAAGTTAACTTGGAATGGGGATTATTTCAGGCAGCACCAGGTTACCTTGATCACAGGAAATAAATAAATAAATACAATGAGGAATTATTTAAAACAAAACCTTACATTGTTAAGGAAAACAATATTATAATGGAGTAGATTCTTTTCCCACACATCCTTTTTTTTTCTTGCCGATTCCATGTTAAGCACAGGAAATAAATAACACTGGCATGGCAAACGTTTGTCTCGAGTAGATCATGAAAGGAACTCGTGGGTGTAATATAGTCAAATGGAAGAGGAGTAGAACAATTATTGTCTGGAAATTTCTACACTTGAAAACGGTATCAAGTTTGGAGATCATATTATGGTGATAACTGTATTGCTCTTGCTTTTTTGCTAAATATCAAGTTTGTAACACAGGAAAGAACCTTTTTGCAAAAAAGGTCTTCCTAAAATATAAACCACTTAGAGAATCATTATTTATTTTTGACTATCATTTTGAATTTTCTGTCGCTTCTTTCATTGCAACCCTTCTCAGACCATCAGTCTACAGCAGAGAGTGAACAGTGCTGCTCAGAAATAAAGAATAAGCTCTAGACAAGACTTGAACTCGATTCCCTTTCACCTCGAGAAGCTGCCTATGCATGGTGCTACTCTGACTTACAAAAGCTTCAGATTTGATCTTCTGTCAGCCATAAGAGCTCTAATGGTCCGAATAAGTTACTATAAAAAGCAACAGAAAATTCAAGCTGAAAGAAAACACTAATCAAAAATTAATAAAAAGAGAAATCAGAATGATATTACTTCAAAAACATTATAATCTTTCTTTCATTGTGAAAATCAATTATAAAATACACAGACCTGATTGCAACAAGAAAAAGGGTAGAAAATGGATTCCTTAAAACCAGCATATGAGTATAAATGTAAGTGTACACTGAATGGTCAAGAGATAAACTATTATTAAATTTTTGATAAGTATATCATACATCTAGATTGTAGTTGCTGTAATTGAAAATACTCAGTCTACAGCACTCTGACGGTCTAAGTAGTTGCAATGTAAAGCAATTGAAATGAAAGAAGTACGAGTAAAAAAAATTAATGATGGTTGACAAGGCTCCTTGTATGAAAAATTCAAAAAGTCAAATATAAGTGTGACAGACATGGCTCTTGATGTTATCCATGTATATCATATTATGATAATGATTAGAAATTCATTACCTACCACTTTAAACCTAGAAAAGTTAATATCATAAAATCACTTTGGTAATATGGCAACATCTAAATGGAAAAATTTTAAGATGAAGAATCCAGTTCAAAAAGTTTTAAAATACATGGTTACCTATATTTAAAGAATAAAGTGCAGACAAAGATAAGTGTAGAAAGTATAGTGATTTCTAGAAGTACACAAAAACTAATAAATTTTATTAGAATTAAATAAAGACAGAAGGTTCCACAACTGATAATGCAAGATGCTCTTCTAGACTGATAAAAATAGCCACTACTTCAGGATCTCAAAGTCATATTTTATAGAAAATTCAATATCAATATCTTTGCTGTGAAGACAGCATGCAAAAGATCATCGTAAGTTGAAAAAACAGTTATGCAAGAGAAAACAGCTTATTTATTAGTGCTTTTCTCAAGACCTGGTCTTTCTCTCCCTTTTTGTAATGTTTATTCAAAGTACTGGAAATTTAATCGAATGTAACGAAACTGGATTATAGAGAAGAGATGATATGAAAGACTTGGCAAAGAACTTGTGTATTTTGCAATGCTCAGACCCTAACCTTTGAGACTCCTGGAACATATATATCCCAAGGTTTCTATAACTGCCAGTGAAATTTGATGTATTTTTGTTATTAAAAAACAAGTAAATAAATAAACTGGTAAAACCATCAAATTTACACATTTTCTCCATATTCTGAACGTATGTACAGTTTTCATACAATTTCAGAACAATCCACTTTTTCAGATGTTTTGATGACCACCCGCTTTCATCAGGGTTTATATCCTTTCGTTTAAAAAGTTTTTTTTTCAAATAATAGCATTCATGGTGATCCTTTTAAAAGACTTTTTTTCAAAATGACAGCATTCATAGTAATAAGATGATTGAAAAATACATTTCATGATAAAGACGAAAATAATTGATCAGAGAAATATTTCTTGCAAGACAAGAGTACTCTTTCGGGCGATGTGATCACATTATTGAATACTTAGCTCGTTTCAGATTCTACCCTCTTACAATCAAAATGCTGGTTTTATTAGATATAATCATTTAACTTAATACAGATATACATCGATTAGTGCGGTTAATGCATTCCAAAATCATCCATACTGTTCAAGGTCTTGTTATTATTTAATGTTTTTTATAAGCTTATACTTGATTACATCAATTTGTACAGAAATACCTTAACTGTACTACTTCAAATCCTGCACTATTCAAGGTATTCCTGCAGTCAAAAATTTCAGAATTCTGTAACACCTCGCTGTAACAAATATTGGGGGGGGATTGGTTGTTAGAGGCCAAAAGTTTGTTACACCCAATGGTTGCTCCTCATTCAGTGAATGAGAAGTAAGTTCAGTTGCCCCACATTCTATTATCGAACTTACCTTAGATTGTTTGGTAAATCCCCAATAACTTCCAGCTTCGACTTCGGAGATATTATATTCCCCTTGCAATTTCCTGAAGGAGTAGACGTTCGTGTACTACATTTAGAGGCCTTGGTAGAAATGCACACAAAAAACAACGCAGTCAGCACAAAACGAAACACATTGATGCAAATGAGTATCCAAGGAAAGTACACCATAACCACACATACACATGCGTGCCAGAATTCCTTCACATCAACATATCCCAGGAGTCTTGGTACGCACACGATTGGTAATTGGTTTTCATATTTATCAAACTTCATTCAGTAAATGAAGTTATTCAAGGTCCACATGTTCACAACATAATCAAAATTTAGTTTGGTAAATCCAAAACCAGTTTGGGAATTCATAGGTCCATTAAAGCCAAAATTCATTATAGCGAGGGTTTACTGTATTTGAAAAATGATACACGATTCAAAAACTGTTTCAGGTTTTAACAAAATGGAATCTATCATTCTTTTGAATCCGAGTTCCCCAAACTTTCCCTTTACAACAGACCTTAGAATTATTGAATGACTTTTGCCATTAGCAGATGTACAACATTTCTCAAACTTGATAGCTATGTGGCAAAAGAATATTCACTTTTGTAATAGAAAAGAGAGTGATTTCAATGAAAATTAAGATTTTCTATGATTGAAGTTAGTGTTTATTCTTCATAATGTCAACTGAAATAAGTACACAAACATTCCTGAGAAAAAAAAAAAAAAAAAATGATATTCTTTAATACTCTAACTATAAATTGTAGTTGATTCTAAAATAACAGATTTTTTTAAAATACAATAAATCTGTTATATTTGATTGAAGATTTCAAAATCTGAAATAATTTTTGTAAGTACAATACTAATATATGAGCGAGGCAACTGATAAATCCAGAGTTTGGAAATCACTGTTCGAGAAATTAATCTAATTCACAGAAATAAATCCACAGAACATGATGGAACAAGTAATGTGGTCCCTAAAGAGAGAAACAGTCCCACACACAAAGCTTGTAGTATTGTTTTCATTTTCACATCTCACACTCCAACATAGCTGACATTCCTGTTGTCCAACATTAGCATTAGGAGTAGAGGTAGCTTCAAATAATTTAGGACCACAGTCATTGCAGTATGAGATGCCTAAATAAAGCAACACTACAAGATTTGTAGGACGGACTGCACTTCTTTTGGGCAACTGCACTACTTGTATCAATATGGTCAACAAGAACCATCTATAAATTAAAAGGCATATCCAGAAATAATCATCCGCTAAAATAAATATTGGACACCAATCATATGATGGTTAGCAAGCTTGTCTTTCACTATAGTGAGTTCAATTTTCACTGAGAGCCCCAATTCCAGCTTGGTGCCTGGATAAACTAAGCAATCAATTGAAATGTGTTTTTAAGAAGGTAAAAATCAATCAAGTGTGTGTGTGTGTGTATGTAGAAATAATCCATATATAGAAAATTAGAGAACAATCAAAAATTATAAGCATAAACAATTCCATTTTTATATAAAAAATGTTTATTTCTCTGAAAAGTATAAAAATTAGAAAGGTAGGATTGCTTACACTCATTGAGACAGAAAAAGATTAGAAAATTAAAATCAATTTTTTTTTCTTTTTTTACAAAAATTACATTTTTTTTAAATAAACCAGCATTCAAGAATTTTCATGTTGTCAGCACAGTCGGTTTTTTTTTTCAAGTTCATTAATACATTTCAGAAATATTTTCCTGAAAGCTGCTATGAATTCCCAAGGAAATATAGGCATGTAGAAAGATGTCAGATTAATTTTTCCACAAGTGTAAATTTCTTTAAAAAAAAAAAAAAAAAAAAAGAAAATGAATAGAGTTTCCAAATTATTTCATAAAGATAGGAGGGTTTGTTCCAGTTTAAATTTTACTGACTTCTGAATTCAAAAGGATATTTTGATCGTAAAAGGCACTATCTAAATTTGTTATTCTAAAAAATTAAAAAAATCATAATCACCACAGAAACATAGGAACTGAAACCAGTTATCAGGACTTTATGTCAGATTCATTTGAATTCTAATATTCAAGAAAATTTGTATTTAATGAAGCTGGAATTTCTACAAAATATATAAGCCAAAAATTAAATTTAACCAGAAAATTGCATCTATCAGAATAATAAGGTTTTATTTTGTCTTAGTTAATTCTTAGGCTTTCACAGGAGAAAGTTATTTGATATCCATGCTGTTGTTTTTTCGAATAAATAGAAATATATGTCATTAAAAATCATTAACGATCCGATAGTTTAGCAACCATAAATTATCACGGTTGTTGGGTGGGCACTCGGTAGACAGTTACAACAAAATACTAACTAAGCAGATATCAAATCTAATGAAAACATTAAAGCGTAATCAAATCCAAAAGTGAAATAAAAGTTAAAAAAACTTCGTATCAGCAATTTTAACATGAACTATTTAACCACTTCGGAGCACACTATTTTTTTTTTTTTAGATTAGAAATCTGGAAGTTTTTTTTGTGTTTTTTTTCACGAAATTTTATGATTAAAAATACTACTAGCAGTGAAAATGCTGATACAGTCGAAAAAGTGACAGAAAAGTTTGTTTTCTTATCCTCTATTAGATTTGATATCTACACATTTTGTCGGAACTGATCGAGTGTCGCCGACAACAACTGGGATAATTTGGGACGCTATACTACGGTCGCCAAGAAAAACATTCTGAAATGTCCAAATGCGATATTTTTTTCATAGCAAGTAGCAACGAAAATGTTTTTGAGTTTTAAATTATTAGTAAAGATAGTAGCTAGTAATGCATTGCTGGATCTGATGTTTTCTTTTAAAAATAGGAAAAAATTAATTTTAAAAACTGTTCGATAAGTACAATAATTCTAAGTACAATTTTTAGTTTAGATCCGTCTTTTCATTATAATCCAATATTCTAATTCATATGTTCAAATTAAGATCCAGACTTTAATTGAAATATGATAATATTGATAACATTCAAGTCAATTTGCTTAACAGAATGCTGAAATAAGTAAAAATGGTGGAGAGAATTTGGTTAGTAAAATTTTAATCATTAGGGTAAATAAAGCGTTGAAATAGAACCAATTCACAGTATTTCAATAATGTATATCCAAACATGAGACTGGATATAATTATTTGAGGGTGTTATAAAATTATTTTGTTTTGTTTTTTTGAGAAAAAAATTTTTTTTTAAATATCAAGAAATGTATGAATAAATCAAGAATTATTTCAAGATGAAAGTATTTAACAGAAAAATAACATTTTTGTTGACTAGGTACATAGCAATGCTAATTTACTGTTTTCAAGATTAAAATATATGTTCTTAAAAAAATAGAATGAAAAATAAATAAAACAGAAAACAGGTTTGCCAAGTCAAAGGCACGATTTCCCAGCAGTTCAGAATGCATACGAATAACTTTGCTTAATACAGCAGAGGGTGCTTTTAAAAATAAAATGTTTAAAAAGTGATAAGTAATGTACAATAGTATTTTAAATGACAGGGCAATAATTTAGATGCTAGTTTGTCAGTGTGTATTTTTTTTAATGGAAAAATAATCAAACACTTGAAATAAAAGAAAATTTTTTTAAAAATGAAATCAGCAGAATAATGAAAGATAAAATCATTTTGAGTAAAGCATTTGCCATCAAAAAAAGTGTCAAGATGTTATAAACACTCAATGAAGAAAAAATCATTTGACAAACTTTAAAAAAACAGTCAAGATAAAATCAAAACAGCAGGTTTACACATGAACTTAAAATCTATAATTTAGTAATTCAATGATAAAAAATAAAACCACTGATTTATACAACAATAAAAGAACATATACATATATGCCATCTGATAGCTACAGATCAATTATTTTTCTGGTGATATAACAATTTAGATATCAGCAGGGAAAGGGTACACATGTAAATTGTTAAGTAGCAAAGCCATCACACAGAAAATATACTCAAGTAGTAAGTAATTACTCTAAATGAACAGGTCAACAGTCAAGCTCGTTTTTTTTACCTGTCATGAACAGGTTGATAAATCATTATTATTTCTTGTAAAGAGAAAATTTTGCTTCACAACCATGTATACATTATTTTTTGTTTTTGCAACTCAGAATAAAGCTATTTTTTCTTTAATGGAAGAGAGTATTTCAAAACAGAACAGTTAAATTAGTAAATATTCTTTGCTGATTGTCACTAGAAAAAAAATATGTGGAAAGGAATATTAATTCAATTAAACAGATTAACAAAATTGATGTATAACCAAAAGGTGTTTCTGTCTAAAAACAAACAGTTGCAAGTTCCTGAAGCCTGACTCTAATAGAATATTTCAACAGTAAATTCACTCTAAGTAAAAAAAAAAAAAAAAAAAAAAGTGACAAATTAATAATAAATGATAACCTATAATGTATTTGAGAAAAATTAGACAGTGGTTATATGAGTCGAGTGTTTTTTAAATAACGAATTAATGTTTTGTATACAAAACTGTACTGTCCAAGTGTCTGAACCATATACATTCGTTGTTGTCGAAGATGGGCTAAAACTATAGGAATATCCACACTAAGATTATGTTCTAAGCAAGACTTCATTATGGTGGATAATAGCACCACACCAGTTCGACCAACACCAGCACTGCAGTGAACAACAACTGGTGATTTCTTACCACTGCCCTCTTCACTTTCTGCCAGCCGATGAACTGATTCAACTTCATCTAAGAAACCAAGAAATCCATAAATGTCTTCTGGGCAGCCATGATCAGGCCAGTCTGTGTATTGCATATGCCATACCTGACGTTCCTCCCCAGAATTTTTGTTCCGTATTGAAATTTGACTAGTAACATAACACCAATTGCCATTGCTGAACTGTAATTCTATTTCAAATGGGCCTAACTGGATCTTATTTTCTGAACCAGAATCCTGAGGCCAGTAAGGGAAACATTTTGGACGTTCTTGTTCATTGAGTCCAGTCAGCATTGCAATAACATCAACCTCTTGCTCCCAAATCATTTGCCAGAAGTCTTGAACAGTGTTCTTCAAAGGAGCCTGAGTAGCAATGAACCACCATTGCTGTTTGCCAAGATTAACTTTTATATGTGATGCATTTATGTATCCAGAAGGATTATTTTTGCTGGAGGAAAGTTCCACACGAGTTTCATCATAAGGTAAGACATTCTGAAAGCGATTGCGGCCCTTGTTTTCTGTACATTTTCCAACATTGCAATCCATGTTGGAAGCCTTTTTACCAATTTGCTCGAATTCTGCAAAAACACAGCCTTCTAACAGTTTGTTCTCGAGCAGTTTCCGTCTTTCATCTTTGGGTGCGCGAGATTCGTCTTCACTCGCAGATAAAATGATAGGACGAGACAGAGTCAACCCATTCATTGCTGCCATTTTTAAAGGCCCCATACTTCGACGCTTCATGATGTACGCATCTTCTTCATCCATCATGTCTTCGTCAAACTGAACTTGGTCAGCTTCAAAAGCCACATTGCCAGAAGTTGTCCGTTTCGATTTCACCTGACCAGCAGGCTCCGTTGAATTCAATGATCCCTCAGCTTCACTACCAGATGTCAAGCTGTGTTCTCTACAAAAAGAAGAAGAATCAGACGAGTCGCTATTTTTTGCATCTATATTACCATTCTCTTGATCACTGTCATCTTCTGGGATCTGATTTTCAGTTTTGCTCTTTGATTTTGTCTTCAACCTGTCAAGACAACCTGGATTAGAACGGGCTATCATCATTCTACGAAAACTTTCTCTGAGAGTCGCAACCTCCTTTGACTTTGAAGGCGGCGGTGCTGCATCTGGGGCAACATAACGAACAACAACATTGTTCTTTTCAACTTCACTTGGAAAGTGATTGTCTTCCAGATCTTTTTCTGAATCTTTCAGGCTGTAGCTAGTGTTATTTGACACCGAACTACACTGGCTCTCCTGATCTGAAAGATTCACTTCATTGACGGCAGCTGCCAAGTTTTCCATACTTTTGTCAAGTTTTGACTGGACAGCAAAAGGAACATGACCAATGTTTTTCCGAGAGACGAGGTCTGGGCTGTAATTGATATTAAGTTGATTGGTCTGAGCAGCAAGGTCTGGTGTGCTGCTACTGACTCGTGGATAAGGAGGAGGGGGCTTGCAAAAGACATTATCATGCATGTAGTCTTCAGACCTGGAATCTGGCCCAGGCATTCCCTGTACAGTGGTATTGAGTTCAGGAGAGCTGTGAGTAGGCTGTAATACAAGATTAGTATACCATGCATTCTGATGGCACTGCATATTACTGGTGTCCTGCTGATGCACAATATTAGCATATTGTGGGGTTTCATCAGCATAATTATGCATGTTGGCGAACATATGGTGAGGAACAAGAACCGTTGCAGTAGAAACATTATATACAGGTTGTTGAGCTGAATTTTGTGTTTGTGAAGCATCCATCTGAATCGACTGATCTATCCGATTACGCATCAATTCATGATAATCTGGGCAAGGACGGTAAGCAGGAAGCAAGGCTTGTCGGTGTTCATAGGTGAGGTCTGGTTGTTGCACCTGCATTGCATTTGGCGCAGGGTTAGACATTTGTGCAACAAATGGAAGGTTGTTGTTGGATGGTACCTGGCTCAGATCACCACACGGATTTATACAATGATGAGCAACGATGTCGGGCGTCAAATTATCCATGTTTCCCTGTGCTTGGACAGGATATTCTTCCAGGTGAATAGGGGGCTGGCCATCCAACATATATTTTTGACTGTGTGAATATGGTATTGTGTTGGGATCCGTTGGGTCGACGGATTCGTATTGAAAATTAGATACAACTTGGTAATCCTGAACAGAACTGCTGACTGAGCTCATATCACTAAGATCGGTGAGGCTAGAGCTTGGGTTCAGTTTATAAGACTTGTAAAATTTCTTTAAAAATCCGGCAGTTTGTTGGAAGTACTTGGCCATTTCTGTATCATCTAAATAATATTGGATTGAGGTTTTTTGTGTATCTATAACCACAGATTTCTTGTTCTGACCGATGTGTGCAATGTCAGACCATCTGAAAGATAAAGCCTGCTGACGATTAAGGTAACGCGCAAAAATTCCAGAACAAGAGGTCCCGAGGTATAGTTCCTTACCAGAATCGTCCTTGGCAGCGTAATACTCCATACCGTAACCATCCAACATTTGGGCTTGTTTAATGTAGTAAACAACGGCTATAAAAGGGTGCGACCCGGCCAGATTTTGGTAACACTGAATGACTTCTTTTAGAAGCTCAACGGCAGTGTTTTCGTCTTTTGTCATGCTGTTTGGTAGAACTTGTAATTCTCTTAGATAATCCAAAGAGTGTTGTTCGTGGTCGTACTGGCCCAACTCTACCTGAAGATACAAAGCGGCCAGCCTCACCGCTTGTTCTGTTGAACAAGAAATTCGATTGTCCATCACGTCAGATTTTAGTTGTAAAAAATAATAATAACGAACCCTGTTGTCTTCAATCTTGTGGGCCCCATTGACGTAGAACATAACGCCGAAATACAATCGGGGAAACTGGGCATGTTTATCCAACTGCTTCTTCAGCGGTTTATCCAGGTTTATCCATCGGAACTGAAGCTTCTTAGTAACATAACGAAAACCGAAATACTGGGTGTCTTCCAGCTTCATCATATGTGCGATACATTCTAAACAATCATGTCCGGTACTGTCCGCTTTTAGTGAACATTCCAAGAAGGAATTGTCCAACATGTGTACCCCGACAACAAACTCATACTTCGACGACACTTCGTAACGCTTCGTACGTTTTAGTTTAAAGTTAAAAGGCATTTTGATTCGATTTCTTTTTCAAGTCGCGTTATATATATTCCTGATTTGGTTTATGAACAGCTATGGTTAGCAAATTCTTCATCCCCTTGCTGGTGTAACTCCAGTAAAGCAGCAAACGAAAGGTTGTCCAGCACGGGACACTTGGCGACTGCAAACAACTCCCCAGTTGTCGACCTCCATCTTTGTGTTGACAATATATTTCCGATAAATCCCGAAAATAACCGAAAAAACGGCACGCAATCCTCGAGGCTTGGTTGGATATAAGGTGCGCCAATGATGAAGCCCCCCTCGTTTTGTTTTGTTTTTCTAACTTTCAGTTCACGGCTGCTACACCCTCACTGTTTATATTACGAGGTTGTAATAGTAATAACGCTAGAAGTGGTAGTGGCTGGTTGTAGTTTCTCTGCTGACACAGGCAGAGTGAGTGAGAGAGAGAAAAACCCTCCCGCGAACTCGGTTAGACATTCCAACTGCGGTTCACTTCCTCATTTCGTCACTTCCGGTCCGCTTATTCTAAACAAGCTATTTTTATTTTTATTTTTTTGATTCTTCTTTCCACTGACAGTTATTTTAAATCTTTTTTTTTCAAGTTGGGAGATCTCACGATCACACCACCTTTTATTAAAAGGTGAAAATAGTTATAATTTTCGTTTGCCTGATAACCAACTGCTCTTTAATGTTATTGTTACTTAGGTACGAGAGGGAACAAAAAGGGCACCACAACCAGCATTTTTTTTTTCACATTTGCAAGTGGTAAATTGGAGCAGGAGGAGACTGTAAGTTCCATCTAAAGTGCCGTGTTGGTTGAATTAGTCCCCCCAACTTGCATTAAAGAGGGGTAACACTGATTTCGAAACAGAGTAGAGAGCTTTCTTTGTTGCAAAAATGCGTGACCCACGAATAGTGCCGTATAGAAAGGTCACTCTTTGTTTTTTTAAGAATGTTTTGTTTCTTTTCTTGTTTGGGAAAGAACACTTTGTTGATTTTCTTCTAAACTTTTTTTTTTCAGTAAATTACAGCGTAAAAATCAGTTTTAAGAAATAAAACAAGGGGTGGCTTAAGTCTTAATCAATAATAAAAAAAAAAGATTTTTTTAATGATAAGTGAGTCATTAGTTCAGTTCAATGAAGCTACTCCCCCCTTTTTAATATCACACCAAAATCAACTGTCTGTGTGGGAGTCTTAGTATGGGTTCAAATTTGACAGTCATGAGGACGTGGGTGTCAGCAACAAAAGTATACGTAAATGTGTATTGTGTAGTGATGTCATAGATCATACCAAACAAAAAAAATTTTTTGTCAATTCATTTGGTCCAATAAACTCTTTAATAAGACCAAATGTATAAATCACCCTGGAACCACTGTATGCTTGGAATTCGAATGAAATTTTAAAGTGGGGTTATTCACTCTCTTACTACTTCGGTGCTTGGTTATCTGAGAAAAGGAAAAACTTAATTTAAAAAGCAGAGTTCTTCCTTCCACATGAAAAATTTGATACAAATAATTGATTCACATTATTAAACCTTCAACTTGAAAAATCTCGAACATGGAATTTCCCACTGTCTTGAAAATTGGGAATTTTCAAACAAAATCGATTTCCAGACTTGGGGAATTTTTTTTCATAGGGTTTCAGAAGCAAAACGAATATTTTTCAATGCCTTATAGGAATAGTCTTTTCAGGTTAATGAAAATGAAATGTAAAAACTACTCATATCTTTTCGGAATATTAAACAACTTTGAAAATATGAAATCACTCACAAATAACCTACAAGAACAGGACAAATTTATCTCCCTTATGAATAAGTGTAAATTTGACTCTATTCTGACAGTTCTCAAAGAAATGAGCATTTTTTAAAAATTTATACATGAACCGATACGAAAATTCAATTTAAAATGATCTTTTTTACATTTTAGGTGCTGGTGATACTTGGACATTCAGGTTAGAGGCCAGAAACAAAGGTTCTGAGCTGCTCAGATGAGATATGACACTAACAAACAAATTTTCATGACTAATTCAGTGTCACCCACTGACATTAACTCAGCTTCATCCAACAACTTGAGTGAAGCTTCAGATACAGCCAAGTTTTTTCCAAAAAATATAAGATTCAAAAGTTTCCCTACCTTTTATTTCTGAACTGCTAAGGGCCTTAGATTCCCATTATATGAAAAACTACAATAGGGTTAACCATTGACCACGAGGGTAAATCATGTCAATATATGGCATACAGATTTTTTTTAAATAAATATCAAAGGGCGTTGTACTCTAATGGGATGAATATGATTACTTCTGGAAAAAAAAACTAAGTTCCTGGATACATATCAACCTGTTTCTGGATTTTATTTGGTAGACAAAATTATTCATCACTCAAGACAGCAATTTTTGCAATATATTTTGAATTCTGACAGTTTCTGCTCATTCAATCTGAAAACGGATTATGGTGGATTCCCCATATTTTAAAACCTACAAAAGCACATGTCATTCAATTTTCTGCCTTTTTCATTGAAAAAAAAAATGCACATAAGTTGGCCCCAAGGTAGCGTCTATCTTGGATTTCTCAATTTTCAGGCACAGTCAGATGTTTTTGAGCTAGGCATACAGCATATTTGGATTCAGCACCCCTCAATAAACCTAATAATGCTGCATGTCGTGTATAAAAACATTTTGCCTTTTGCACTTTTAATATACACAATTTCAAAAATGGTTGCCATCTTGGATTTCTGAATTTTGAGGCATTGTCAGCCATTTTTTAGCTGAACATACAGCAGATTTGGATTCAGCATCCCTTATTTCCTCTTAAAAAAACATTGTTTGCCATTATTTTACACAATTTCCCTTCAGCACTTCGAATACATAAAATATCAGACATTCTGCCAAATCTCTTTTTTTCCAGCTACGAGAAATGGATCTACATTTATACAGAACAAATAAGATTTGAGTTTCTCCTTCAGTTTACAAAAATAGAGGCAAATTATAGAGTCATTAGATTAATTCACAATGTAATATTCTTTGAAAGCAAACAATGATATGGTGAAAGAAATACTAGTAAAACAAGGTTGAAAGTCAGGCTGTAGATGTGCGATGTATTCTTTTCAAATGAATAGCGCATTATTAGGAAATCTACTTCATTTTTCTTTAAAAATTATATCAACTGATGGAAGCAGACATCTTTCTTTGTATGAAGATCTAGCAAGAGACGTTACTTTCGAAAATGATAATAACAAGAGTTCTCTCACAAGCACATTCAGACATAGATAGGGGGAGGAAACAAGAAGTCACGGAGTGTTTTAGTACGTCAGTCAGTCAATGACATAATGGTCATCGGTGCAAGAGATACTCACACATCTAAAAATAATAAGTTACAAAGGTTTAAAATAAAACGAAGTAGTATAAATTTCTCATCAACCTTCTTCGCGCTTTGCACTTTGTCCCTCACAATCATAGATTTATCATTGCACTGGACGTGGAATATATGCAATGACCAAATAAACGAAGATATTTCCATGACTGGTAAGACAAGGAAGTAAAATATAGAACAAGGGAACTGTGTCACAGCTGCCTACGCACACATAAGACAGGAGTGACCTTAAATTATAATAGTATTGTTGAGAGTTCAGATAGACTGAATGACATATTTACACAGCACTAAAACGTACTCATCAGATGAAAAATGCACAGGGAATATTTGCACAACAAAGGAAAAACCAAGCCTTTTTCTTAAAGTTCACATAATTTTATTTCGTCAGACAGCGGTGTTGTTCCAGAGAGGGATTGGGCTGTCCTGACTGACGTCGACACTGGTCATAAAGGCCATCAAGGTGAAGCCACCACAAAACAGTTACTAAGGTCTAAGATCAGGTTTGCAGACAAGCAGATCAAGAACCGCATTAAGTCCTGCCATCCGTGCCAAACAGTTGTGGAAATTGATAACAGAAAACCTCTGATAACCAACAAAGCCTCCCCTAGAGATATGGGAACACTTGAGTACCAACCACTGGGGCCAACTACCAGATGGGAAATACATCCTGGACGTGACCAACAAGCTAAGCAAATACCCAGAGGTCACAATCGTCAGCAGTACAGCGGGAGATCCAAATATTGCAGCATTTGACAGAATATTCTCAAAGCATGGATTCTGCAAGACATTAAAAGACAGATGGAGGACCACCTTCCAAAAGGAAAGATTCGCGAGATTTAGAAAATATTCAAAATGGACCTGTATTCATCACAAAGTCATTCACGGTGCAGAGGCCAACAACCTTGCTGAATCATTCATGAAATAGCTAATCAAGATCTGGCACGCATCAATAGTAGAAGGCGAGAATCCCAAGGCCAAGATAAACAAACACCTGAGAATGTTCAAAGCCACACCTCACTCATGCATAGGAGTGGCACCAGCACTTGTCTACCTGACTTTCACCTGATTAACCGGTACGTCGGCACACAGGTGGCCAGACAATCGGATCGATCTTGGGGATTTCATGGGTGAGAGAAAAGTTACGGTAATCCCACTTGATTTGCAGACTACCACGTAACAATATGTGCAATCAAAAACATCAGAAAATTATGGTCACTGTTGCAACAACAAAAAAACTTACTTCAACTTTGCCATTGGTCAACAAGCGTACAAGAACACAACAACCAGAACCACTTGACCTCAGTTACTTGGCATTGCCGGCAAAGCACCATACATATGTAACACTCTTGGGAGCACAAGAGTTACTGCCCTTGATAGAATATTCTCAAAGCACAAGTTGCTGGACCGAGAGTGACACAAGTAGTCGGCCACATGCAATCAGGATTGATCTGAACTTGAACATTTGCATTTTTACAACACTATTCTTACTATTCCCCTTCATTGCAGCTCAAGATTAAACGGGTCTTGTGTTCTCCATGGTTGATGCCTAGCCCCTCAAAAACCCCGAAGCCCACAAAAATTCTAATCATTCCTTGCTTAACCTAATTTTTGGTCTAGATAATCCTAAAATCAAACTACTTCTTTCTTTCCCACGTCGCAGGGACTCAAATATCTATGGGCCGCCAATATCAGAGAAACGCTACAGGATTTTTTTGACCTCCAGTCTGACTTATCACCTACCACCATTTCGTTCTGTCATATTTGTATGTACACCCACCATATTCAAACATATTATTATAACATGGTTATATACATTATGTAAGACAAATCATTTTTTCAAGGCTGATATATATCTTTTAAATTCCAATATTTCATATTTTCATGTTTTATTGATTACTTTGATTTTAAATGAAAGATCAAGTCAAATCTGGGCACAATATTATATTCTGAAGAGTTCAATCAACAGCTAGAGACTGAGGTTACAAAAAATGATGTGTTCAGGACAAGTAAAAAAAGATTCTGATATTTATGTTACAGATGATGAATAAGATGACATTGCTGGACGAATCCTTTCCTGACTTTCATAAAAGGATATAAAAGTGATGATGTCAAATTTTATCTTATCTTTGAAATTATTAAGGATGTTTATGCAATGAAGAACTATAGCATTGCAGTATGCATAAGTATATCATAGAATATATTGGTCATCACAAACAAACATTCTATCACTTGTCAAAGAGATTATGTGAGGCACATCATTTTCATTAACCGGAAAATCATTCTATAAAAAGTTAATGACCAATCACTCATTTGCAATTTATCTCCTTTCAAAACTATTGGCAGCAAAAGAGAACATATTAAGCAAATTTTGACATGTAAGCTGTTTTGATTAATTACCATTATAATTGGTCTTTTTTATAACGAAAATCTCGACAGATTCTCATAATTATTATTCCTACTAGCTTTATAACTGAAATATTTATGAGCTATATACTAATTTTTTTTCTTATTCCTCTTAGTAATGCAAAATTAATTTCATTTTCACTTTTATTAATGGCTAATGACACAGAGAAAGGAATCGATAAGTCAATGAGACAGTTTGAGTTCACTTCACACTAACATCCTATGTGAAGACATAAAGCCATCTTTTCACAAGTTTAGGAGACAGACTAGTCTGACTCCAAAGCAACCTGAAGAGGGATGGGCCGAGCCAAGCGATCTCCCATGATGAAAATCATCTGTGGTCCCCCAGCAACACTTAATTACAAGATATTAAAAGAATTTTTTTCTTTAAATTATATTAGACAGTTGTTATCAAGCCAGAAATTTACGTTCACATTGTTACAAGTTACTAGCAGAAGCGATGTAATCTATCTATCTTAATCCCGAACCAGTGTCAGCATGAGCAGACAGCAAAGTATTTTCTCTAGAGACAAGTAAAGAATGTTCCATTTAGGGCACATCACAAATATTTTTTGCTGTATGGGATGAAATTACTGTTAATTTTTTTCTGACATTCAAAAAAAATGATAATAATGTTCAGGGATGATGATGATGGTGACACCAATGTTCAAGCAGACTTGGGATAGAGTGTGGAGTACATTATTTCAATGGAAGTCATTCTGACTAAGTTCACAACAAAATATAAATTCATGATTGAATCATGGAGATGAAAAGAATCTCACAAGTAACTGCTTCAAAGGAGGTGTGGATTGGTGTAGCGGTTACAGGCATGGTCTGTGTACATTCACTTCACATTAATACCCTTGGGAAAGACGCACATCCACGTATCCCTGAAACCATGGGTAAATAGCAGGGCACTTGGACCCCCTTTAGCCTAGTAAACCAGTCAATCTTCGACATGGGGTGTGCAAGTCCACTCCACAAAACCTACTTGCTACTGAAACTACAATGCAGCCCTATACTCCTCAAGAAGACGGAAAAAAAAAAAAATAGTTTATAAGGTTAAGAATTCTCTCTTGTATGAAATTAGTTTTCCTTCTTAAAAGAGGAGTGTGTGAGAAAAAGTGGGGGGATAAATACTAGAACCACCAAGCTATTCAGATGAGTGCTCTTGTATTTAATAATAATTTGGGGGGGCCAATCTTGCAAATCATATTGAGAATTCGCAACATTTAAGAGTAAGAAAATATTTAAGGTGCCTTACCATGGTTAGTAAGCTCACTTACCAGGCCATAACTATCGTAGCAAGTTCGATCCTCACTGGGTATCCCACTAATCTATAAAAGAACATCTCTGGCTTGCCTAGTAGTTTACTTAGTTGCATATTTTTCATTAGTGTTAGAAGTCAATGCTCAAGCCAAAGTAAGAGCCAGGATTTTGAATGCCAATTTTCAAGGCTTGCAGACAGGCTTCTCCATTTGGAAGATTGGCACCATACAAACTTTCTATTCATATTTGGCCTTATACCATACTAAGAAACTAGCTTTTTCATAAAATGATGAAAACAATAATAAATAGACTTAAATAGAGAGGCAAATAGATAATGAGCAAACCAAGATGTATTGATAAATAGACAAGACTGGCTGCTGCAAAGTCTAAATTCAGGCTGAAGATGATTACAGCCACTTTTGTGTTGTATATATAATAAATGAAAAATTATAAAAATATATCTTTTTGAATAAATGTATTTATCTCTTAGTTTGAAATAAGCCTGTGTGTATCTACACAATGAAATTTTTGTTAATATCTAAGACTTGTTAATTTTGCTCAGTCAGTAAGACAGCCTTCTGGTTGTGAGTTCAAATAATGGTAGAGGCATGTGAATTTTACACATTGGTTTACATCCTTAATTTTAGTGAGGATTGTTCTTGTTATTTTAGTTCTTGTAATGGTAGAAAAATATAGTCAACTTCAGTCCTGGAGTCTGACGATACCAACATACTTAGATAGTCAGACATAGCAAAAATCAATCAGATACGTAACCATGTTTATAAAACACTCTATGACACTTGAAGTTACTATTAACAGCTAGTGAGACAACTACAGCACAACTCAGTGAATAAACAGAGACATTATAAAAAGACCAGCAATGGTAACTTGGGGTAGACTGAAATAGATATGACTTCATCTCAACTCCAAACACCACCACCACCACCACCACCACCACACACAGCAAGACCCATCTTTCAGGGTATCCTTTCCTGTGTGAAAGTCTAATGATAGAAAATGAAATGAAGGCAAAGAGTGAGGAGTTGTTATTGGTACCCAATACTTGATCATTTCTTTTCAAAGATACATGGTGCTTAGGGAACTGAAGCAAACCTGAGGCATGGGGAGGCTTGATGTGACTTTATACCATTCATCGAGTTCAAAAGGGATTCAATATTCTTAATGGCTGTCATGGTGTAACAGATTGCACCCAAAACCCTATGATACAGAGCATTTATGCATAACTGCTAAGTAAATACGGGATCACTCCCCTGAACTGCAAATAGATGACTGGGGGGGGGTATTTACATTTGTATCACTTTGGTGTAGCTGATTTTAGAAGTATACAAATCCACTGACTGCCTTGAGAACAAAGATTATGGAGTGTCACTATCCTAAATGGGTGAAAAGCCTGCCTGTCTGTTTAAAACCCTGTCTTGTTTTTGTTTTTGTTAACCAGTTATTGACGTAAGAGGTAAACTCATGACCCTTTCAGCTGCGAATGTGGACCTTGATATAGACAAACAGAGAGAGCTATGAACACATCAAGATAGATAGATACATGAAAAATTGTATATAAGTAGGCAGTAATTCATATATACAGCCATATCTGTTGCTGCTGTTTCAGTAATGGGATTATAAAAGGGCATAAAATAAACCACAAAGAGTTATGAAGTCAAAAGACATCAAACTGAATTACAAAGCAGGACTAGTTAGTCGTTCAGTAGAAACTGTTACATGACCAACACCTCTTGGCAGCATGCTGTGTCGGGGGTGATCAACTGAACATTGGAAAAAGGGGAGATCAATGATCAAGTTATCTCTCTTACCTTTTGTTGGGCAGTGATCATTAAAAACAAGTATGAATTTTTTTTTAAATGCTGCTGGACACAAACTAAGGGATCAATAACATGAACTTATTGTAAATTGAATTGGCCATTAAAAACCTATTTCGGGGATGAATTTTTAAAAGAAAAAAAAGTTTCTTCTAGACACAATAAAGAGTAAGTATTGAAATTTTCAGCCCTCTGGCTCTATTGGTGCGGCCTATGCAGGCTGCCAGCCAGACCAACTTGAAAGCTGAAAAAACTTATGGTGTAGGTTTTGGTTGAAGGTTTCTAACAGCAAGCTGATTAGAGAACCTACCATAGACAGGCTAATAGATTTATTCATGAACAAAAAAAAACTCTTCTGAAGTAAGCTAAATTGGACGTTTAGTCAACAAAAATCTCTTATTTGTAGCATTACTACCAAATCCACCTGAACATATATTTAGCTTCGACATGCAAAGCATTATCTTTAATATAGACTTATTTTTAGCAAACATATTATTCAGCTGTTTCAACAACTCAAAAACATTGTTAATTCTATTATTGTACAAAAAATTATTTCTCTGCAGTGAGGCATCAAAAATGACTGGGTTAAAATAGCCTTTAGCCTTATCATTATTATCAATATGAGTTATTATTTTTCTTATACTCATTTGAAATAAGCCAGTGAACAAAAACTATCATTACTTTATCATCCAAGAAGGAGAATGCAAAAAAAAACTATTTCCTAGCATTTTCCTCTTTGAATTAATATCAGATAAAGAGGTCTCCCTTCTCATTTACTACACTTTTCAATCTTATATTTAATTCAATTTATGAAGGGGTGCCTTGAAACCCACAATTGCAATAGAAACAACGATTAGGTCTCCACGGATCATTCCAGAAATGAAGCCAAAATCATTGCCTCATATATTGCGTTACACGGGAGTGACTGAGTGCCTTGAAACACAAAACCTTTGTTTGTGTTTCATTAATGATGGGGGTCAACACTGATGTATGGGACACGATTCCTTTTGTTTTCAATTAACATCTGAAGTCCTCAGGTACATGAGTTGTAAAGCTAACAAAAACATTGGACAATAAAAACTACTAATCATTCTTTTTAACCAAAGCAATACTGAATAACCTTACTGGTTAAATATTATGAAGGGCTGTAATAATAAAAATACTTCAAGTGCAATTATCACTAAGCAAACAAAATTCTTCACAGCTTCAGATACAATGATGATTATCAAGAGAGAAACCGAAATTCATAATTACGTCAGGTGCAGTTTATTTCATAATTAAATTAGATGAAATAATATTCATAGTTTTTACTAATATTCTCCATGCTTAGCTTAGTTTGATGCAAGGCCAAATGTGGGGACATTCAGGGTAAAGAGACAACTGGAAAATCACCATTTAAAATCATGGCTTTACCTGGACTTGAACACCAACTTGTACCAGCGGGAAATATACAACTACCTTGACCACCAAACGTGTCCTATTCATAGTTGTTATTGCTCATAAAATTTTGATTTAGAGAAATTGAATATGTAGTTAAAAAAAAAAACACCGGTATTTCATTGCAAACACAGACAAATAGCATTTTTTTTTTTTTAAATGCATGAAAAAATTTCAATAATTTAAAATTATGTTTAACTAGCGCAATACCCATTTCAAAGGTGCATATTTGGAAAGGCACGAACTCTATGGTGAGTGGAGCAGCCTGCCATAATTGTAATGTGAAATAATTTAGAATTAAAAACCTGTGTTTTATTATTATTATCATTATTACTAACTAGTTTACCTATGACATAAAAAATGATGGCATATATGAAATATATGGATATAGACTGCATTTTATATACGTGGATAATACTGATTTGTAAACTTGAAGAATAGTATTCTGTTGACTACAAAGGAATTTTTATTACATCATTAAAACATGAATGAAATTCAATTTTACTAAATCAGTTGCATGAATGAAATTCTATTTTATTATGTCAATTGCATCCCTTGGCATGATAAAAGACATCTGCACGTAGGTAATTATTTCATGCATAGATTAGCAGAAGTAACAATCAATGAAAATAGAATTCTAAAGAGCAAAATTCAGGGGATATAATTTATGGAAACTATGAGGAAAGTGATGAGCAAATAAAGTTCAGCATTTTTCTGACCGTAGCTGACATGAAGCAAGCATTAGAGAGATATTGAATAACTGAGGTACCAATAAATCACCCAACCAACCAGCCAAGTGGGCTACAGATTCTTCTCTCTTAGCTCATTTGTGTGTGGGGGGGTGCGTGTTTCTGGGCACTCTAGGTCACATTTTTGAAGCTACAATCTTGAAGACCAATTTTTCACTTTTTCAAAAAAAATATGCATTTTGGGGTCTTCATGGTCATGTTGGACCAACAATGCCCAAATCTTGCGCCAGTATTTTTTAGATAATTTTAGATAAAACATCTATTTTTTTAAAGATAATCTTATATAAAAAGATCTACTTTTTTCTGATAATTTCTTTGATAAGTGATTCTGCTACATGCGTGGACAACGGTGATTCATTTATACAAGGTACAGATGTATTTATTTCTGATAGATTTCTCAAGAACCACTGATTCAAACAACTTCAAGTTCAACACTGCTATGCCTTGTGTGCTGACTAATCTAGTGGAGGTCAATTCCAAACAATGGCCTGTTCTTGAGTAATCACACTGCATACACACATATAGATCTTCTCAATAGTAGTGAGATGTAACTGAGATATCCAGGGACTATTTTTTTTTTTTCTTTTCACAAGTTGTTCGTAGCATCTAATTTCATGGTATGCTAATTTTAATGAAGAAAAATTCAATGATATTTTGGAAATGGATGCAATATATTTAGAGGAATCAAAGGCATTGATCACAAAAAAGAAAAAAAAAGAAATATTACACTGATGTTCTCAAAACAAAACAAAAAAAAATGCAAAGAATCTAAAATCTGCCAATTTTAGTATTGAATACATCAGGGCTCAGTGCTATCCTGAGCATATTGGAATTTGTTTGTGTCTACAACTATCTCAGTTATTATATCAATGATAGGAATTTGACGCTAACTTTAGACTCATCATTGTCATTCTACAAACATCTGCTCAGGAAGTTTACTAAGCAACAGGAAAGCTTTAAAATTCTTATTTTTTTAAACTGTCCAAAAGGATCATGAGCTTAAAATTGTTACTTGAAAAATTTTGGTGCTTAAACTTATATCTTTATATTTTATCTATAAGTTTGTACATGTTTCTTCTTATGTTTTTTTATGCTGTGGGAGGAAGGCTACAGTAATTCAAGCAAAGAAGAGATGCCTAATTTTGGCCTATTTCCTAGCATGTGGCACATTTCTATTTTGGGAGTCTTCTTTAGTAGAGGTGAATATGCGACTGATGATATAATTTATAATAGTACTGAGGCCAGAAATCAACCACAGATGGAATTTTCAATACATTAAATTAACTCAAACATTGCATACACTTAAGCACTTATAAAAATTAATTTAGAACTACCATAATCTTGGATATAAATATATATCTAAAAGATCAGAAACTAACAGTCATTTTTTTTTTTTAACTTGATACAGACTTGAAAAATATTTTACCAGAAATGGGTAACTTTCTTTTCTCCAATTGTTTATTTCAAGACAATGAAGTAGAATTGTAAATTACCCTACACAAATTTCATTAAAGAAAACAGGTAACACAATACGAGCTTCTTAATTAAGTGGCAGGAAATAGAAAATTCAATTTGTTTAGTGAATCCTGGAGAGAGGAAAAAATTATGAATTTTTTTCAATAGATGAAATGTTCTTTCATTTTTCTAGCATGAAGTTTGCTTCAACATAAAAAAAATTGGACATATTCAGCTGTTATTTTCTACCCTGAAAGAGTCAAAACAAAATTTTGTTCTGGAAAGCTGAATTATCTCATTTGCAAAAAAAAATCCTCTGCTGAGACTACATGCAAAATCCTGTATTTCTATAGTTTCTTACTTGGGAAAAATTGAAATTAAAAGAAAAAGAATTATGATGAATGACTAAGGCTATTATTTTTTATTGCTGTTCACAAAGGAATCAGCTAAGTTTTAAAAGCAAATCTAGGTTATGGCCATTTCTGTAATGCAAATGTGAATGAATCTAATTCTGTTAAGCCCAGGTTCATTAAGTATTGCTTTGTTTTGTTTTAAGGATGGATATAGCTTGTCATTCTCTTAGGAACTGAATTAATTTCTCTTCAAAATTTTAATCCAATATTCCATTGCAACATCAAAAACAGGTTGAGCAAGCTTTCATTCATTCTTGATATTTTTAACATCAAATTCGTGTCATCTAGATTAGTTAGAGAGTACCTTTTTACTCCGCTTTTCTACATGGATGTGTGTAAACTTTCAATATCTATATTATAAGGATTCAATTTCTGTATGTTTGTTACCATAACACAGCAAAAATGGCAGATTGTAGAAAGGATTTTGCTAACACAATACAGTTAATTTGATCTAACTTCAAGAATAAAACAATTTACGGTCCAATTCTATTTCATAATAAAAGCATAGGCTTTGCTATAGTGCTCACCCTAATAATCTATATTCTAATGATCTGATTTCTCTAGGGACATGACTCTAGGTAAATGCTGATAGTAGAGTAGTTACTTTTATTTATTTTCAAATAATTAATACAAATTCTATAAACGGGAAGTTACTTGACAAGCTCAATGGTCGCCAAAGGTGGCCTTTAAGCGAGTATCATTAAAGAAGACTTGTATAGATCCTTAAATTGCATGAAAAAACTTCAAGGAGTTTAAAACATTTCCAGATTTAATCATTTTTTCTATATGAATTCTTAATCAAGCAGTTTTAAAAAGTGAAAAGAATGATTATTTCGCAACAATCTGACTGCTGTTTACAGAATTAAGTAACCAACAGAGGGATTAAAACCAACTTAGCTCATACTCAAAAAAGTTCTTTCAATTCAGCTAAGTTATTTACATATCTATATCTACCATCTTATTTAGAAGAGGGTATATGAAAAATAGAACTTTTGTGTAACAGAGAGTTACTAAGCACTATTTCATTTTATAAAAATCTCTATTTCTGCCTGGGAATGTATGTGGAATTGCAAATGCACATCCCACGTCCCCTTATTTAATTTTACGAAATCACTATAAAATATCATTTGCTTTCGTGTGTTGTTGTGTTTGGAGTTTTTTGACGTTTTTTTGTTTGTTTGTTTTTAGAGGGGGAGGTCGGAGGGGGCTATGGAGTTGCGCAAATGCACATATCTCCCACATTTGATTTTACAAAATCTCTTTATAGTATCATTCGCATGCAAGCATGTGTATGTGATGCTCACAAGTATAGAAATGAAGAATCAAGTAGTTTCTTGCATCGATTACTTTCAGAAATGTCAATTGTGGGTCTCAAGACCACAACATAAACGTCGCATATCATCAAAACATCGTAGTATAATAGTTTGGGAGAGAGACAAGAAGAAGATGTCTGATTTCGTATCAAGTACCGAGTTGTCTCTTTCATTTTTTGTTCATCATGTTTTGATTAACTAAGTCTGTAACATGCCTACCATCACCTGGCACAGGCGGAGACAAAACCATCTTCACTGTCCCGTGTCTGTCTGTGAACTCTGCTCCAATTCCCATTTCAAGTCAGATTTTTATACTTAACCACCCTCTCTCTTTCTATTTCTATTTCCTTTCTACTTTTCTTTTGTTTCTCACACCAGAAAGGTTCTTGTCTGTCTCACTTATTTCGATTAGAATTCTCTTATTCCTCTTACCTTTCCTTTCTTGTCCCTCTGTGGTTTACAATTTGATTCTGTCCCCGAACATATCCGTCCCTCCCTGCCTCAACTTCTATCTTTTCTTTACTTCTGTCTTACTTTCTTGTTTCCTTTCAGCTTCTATCTAAGCAAATGCCTTAACCCTCAGCTTTTTAATGAGTGGTCACTATCCAGAAGCGGTTGCAGGGGGTCCCAATCACCAACCTTCATCTTTTTTGTTGGAGTCTCGAAGCCAGGATTTTAACTCCTTAAGGTCAACAGGCTCTGATGGTATCTTTTCAAGGCATGTCAGCCGAGTTTTCCTTTTTGGCTTACAGACTATAATTATTTTGTGCACTTTCGCGTACATAAACCATCTTCACCTGGGATTCACACATACATATGAGCGCATAAGCACACCATTCTTTTCTCTGAAATCTGAGAGTGACTTTATTCCTTTTTTTTTTTTTAGGAAAGCTAAATAGAGAATTCAATTTTGCAGCTTCCCACTCCATAATTAAATTACATTTTCCAGTGTTATTATATTTGAAGTTTTGTTTCCCTTGGGCAATATCAGGTAGCCCAACAAATATATATATATATATACATATATAATAAGAATTACCAGGATATATGCCTGGTGAATGCCTAATGTACTCATCAGCAGCAGGCAATAAAACATATTGCTGATTTCTGTTTAGTGTGTTGGGCGTGAAATGTTGACATTCACCAGGTATATATCCTTGTGATTCTTATTTTTATTTATCAATAACTCTATTTACTTCGATAAATATTGAGCACAGTGAACAATGGGTAAAATCATCTTTTCATTTCCTTTTTTTCTCTTTGTATTCTCACAAATTGAAAAATACATTAAGAACCATAGCTGCATTTACTTTATATATATATATATATATATATATATATATATATATATATATATGTGTGTGTGTGTGTGTGTGTGTGTGTGTGTGTGTGTGTGTCTGGACAGCTTTAAACATTAAATATAATTTAGAAAACTTCAAGGCTTCAAACCTCATATAAGTGTGAACACCACCAGTCACAAACTAAGGGACCAATTTACATTGTAAATTGAACCCCTCAATTAAAACCTATTTCATGGGTGAATCTTTTTTTTTCTACCTTTTTTTCTTCTAGATATAATTAGGAGTGAATGCTCAAATTTTCAGCCCTCTAGCTCCATTGGTGCAGCCTGTACACATGATACATAGCCAGCCAGTCAGATCAACATGAAAACTGAAGAGAAACCATATTAGGGCCTATGATTTTTCATCAATCTCTTTTGTGCATTGTTCAACCCCCACTATTATTGACTTATCATTGCACTGCCCATGGAATATATGCAATGACTAAATGAATAAAGATATTTCCATGACTGGTAAGACGAGGAGGTAAAATATAGAATAAGGAAAGTGTGTCACAGCTGCCCACGCACATATAACACAGGAGTGACATAAGAGTATAACAGCATTGTTGAGAGTTTAGTCAGGTTGAATGACATATTTACTCAGTTATGTACATCACACAAGACAAATCTATTTTTCAAGGCTGAAATAATTAACGATCTTCTAAATTCCAATATTTGACACGAGCATGTCTTGTTGATGACCCTGGTTTGACGTAAATCACACGCAAAAGATCCATGTATGATAAAGAGATATTGATTTACTTGATCGAAGTCAAATCTGGTTACAGTATCATATTTTGAAGATCAACAGCTTGTATGATTAGCATATCAACCAATACAGATGAATGTGAACTGGCTGAGGAAAACTGATTTAAACAGACTGAGGTGAATATTTAAACAAGAACCATAAGTTCAGCAATGTATCCCGTTCCATGGTAGTAGTACAAGGAGGAGGAAGAAAAGCAAGTAGTCTTCCTTTGATTCAATCGATTATCATACTTATGAATATTGCAAAAATGGAAATATTCCGAGAGTATTATTTTCAATAAAAATCATAAATGGCCATTTTTGGCTTCTTTTTTTAAATACAAAAATACCAAACTTGTACATTCTAATATGACATCATAGCAATTGGTTTTTTATTGATGTCACACCTTTAATGATGTCACATCTTTAATGACGTCACACCTCTACCTTCCTATTTCTGAATTTCTTAATGACATCACACCTCTTCCTTCCTATTTCAGTTGCATGATAAAAAAAAATTGAAAAAATAAACGTTTCTTTTTATAAAGAAATGTATTTATCTATTAGAATGAAATAAGCCTGTGCGTATCAGTATGATAAATTTTCATTATTATCTAAGACTTGTCAATTTAGCTCAGGTAGTAAGCCTCCTGGCAATCAGTTGCCTGTGAGTTCAAATTGCAGAAGGGGAACATGAGTTTTACAAATAGGTTGACACCACTTATTATGGTGAGGATTATTCTTGATACAGTATGAAAAGAAAGTCCACTCCAGATTTTGTACTAGAGTTTGACAACATTCCAGAATTTTAAAAAAATCAAAATCCATTTGATGTAGGGGAGGTAACTGTAAAGATTCCTAGATCCGCCTAAAACTATAATCAATTTCTCCATAGCCCATTCCTTACAATTTGATAAAATATTATAGGCATTCATTAGGAACTTTTGGGGATATTTTGCAATGGTACACATACAGCTACGATGTAGGGGAGATAACTGTTCATGGATCTGCCCCAAAATTCAATCACTTCTTTCGTATCCCATTGCTCACCCTTCCGAACAACTTCATTGAAATTTATTGAGAACTACTCAAGATAGCGTGTTGATGGACTGAGGGACGGACACAAGTGAATACATATACCTCTCCCAACTTCGTTGGCAGATGTAAATAATACTTCCAGTTTCTTCAAGTCATTCTATGATATGTAAGTTTAATACTGTGTTTGCATTTGATATCACTACAGTTTTTTTACAGACTTTGGGATAAGATTAGACTAAGTAAATAGCCGAAGCATCTAAGCAACGGCCTCACCAAATTTTTCAAAGCTGAAATTGAGATTTTTGGTCATGAGGATCAATTCAAGACACGACAACATTTCGAAAAATTACCAGAAATCACATGATTGAGGACGTCATTAATGAGACCAAAATTTTCTGCATAATTTTGATATCTTTGGACATATAGATCACAATCAGATACAATTGCATAATTTGGATAGAGCAGTTGTAAGACCAATCAAATGACAACATTTTGAGAAATTACTAGGTTACATGATTGATTACATCATCAAGAGGGCCTAAACTTTCTTTAAAATATTGATATCTTCGGCCATATAGGTCACAATTACATACAAATTGCATATCTAGATGAAGCAAAGTAAGACCTATCAAATGACTACATTTTATGAAAATTAGCAGAAGTCACATGATTGATTACATCATCAAAAGGGCATAAACTTTCTTTATAATGCTGATATCTCTGGACATAGAAATCACAATCAGATACAAACTGCATATCTACATTATAAAAAATTGATATGAAATTCATTTTTCATCATTTTAGATTTTTTATTTAATAAAGTTTTGGAACCAACAGATTTTGATAAAAATAAAAAGTGAAGTTTGATAACATTATCCATGATTGTAATAAATGACTTCCTCTGTTTTCACTTTTTACTATAGGTAAAATATCAACACAATTTCTTTTTGTTTTCAACATTTAGCTGTTAGTCAAAATCCTAATGATAAACTCAATCTCCTTTATGAAGCATAGACAGGAGGTTACTAGATATTTTATTTCATTTTTTGTTATATGAATGCATAAAGATTATTACTTCCTTTTATAAAATGCCTTTGTTAATAGTTTGAAATTACGACGTCCCCTCAAATTTCAATCAAATACATGTCTAAAAAACTTGAGCATAATATGAAAATAATACCTTATAATTTTCAACAAGTGATGAGTTAAAACAAAAGTGTTTATATCACACAACAAATTTCATACCCTATCACTTGGTATTGTACATTTTTATGCACTAGACTGATTCTATACTGATCTGAATTTTTTTATGTGAAAAAAAAATAGAGATTGTAATTTGAAGGGTATAGAAGGGGGAATAAATTGATAAAAATCAATGCAGAACACAGAGAAACAAAGTGGTTACACAAAAAATGTTTGTTCTGACTACAATATTTTTTGTGGATTCTTCGATAGCAAAAAATAGAAATGAAAGAGAAAAAAATAAAGGGATAAGTAATCAGAAGAGAATAGTAGATTTACATAAAATATATGCACTATCAAAATAATAAAGATTATTACATGAACATTGAAGAAGCATTTCTCGAAGTGTAGAGAAAAGAGTACAATTGGTATATAAAAGCACAAATAGAATAATCAAATCAGCCATATGCATTTGCGTTAGTAGTGGTGTAATAAGCATCAAAATTCTTTCTGAACTCAACAAAGCCTTTTTGGACTATTATACACATTTTAGTATGTCTGTTGTTTATAACAATGCTTCTTACTGATATGTTCTCCTAACTTCAAATTAAATTTTATTGATATGAAACACAGAAATATAAGAAATGAAGGCTAGTGGATTTGGGATAAGAACTCCAACCAACTGTTGGTGGATCCAATGCCCAAGGGGCTATAAATGTAACTACATTCTTATACGTTTTAAATAAAAATAAAATTATAAGGAAGTATAGAAATTATAAAATCACGAGGAAAATTATAGCCTTCTTATATCACAACAAAAACATTCTTTCATTACAAGAGCTCCAGAAAATAACTTTTTCGTTATTTTTTTCTACTTTTCACCAATTCTTTACTTATTTTTTGATAACATAATGAAGAAGGATTTGGGTACCCATTCATATTTATCTAAGTCTATTCAGTGACAAAACACATCTACAACTCTGTACCAAGAAGAGATCAACCTGCAGCACCAATTCAAAGGGAGAGCATCCTGACTAAATTGCTCAGAACAGATTAATATGAATAACTGGATTATTTTTTTAGTGTTTGTATTTTTCAATACAGTTATTCAGTGAAATAAAATATTACTAATAATAATCTACAAGCAATAAACAAAAGCTCTTTAAGAAAATAAGATATGACCTAAAAAGATCATTTAAATAGAGTAAATGTTTATTATTCAATTTCTTGAATGTTTCATGAATTAATCACTGCTGCTACCCACAACAGACCAGTTTAATCACAGTTGCTGAGTTTAGGTTATTCATGAGTTGCGACATTCATTTGCATCTATCTGGACTTTACCCAACCCTAACCATTCATAGTAGAAACATAAAATTTTGCACACACACACACACACACACACACACACACACACACATCCATTCTAAATGAGTAGTTTTTTTATTTTTTTGAAAATCCTCCCCTGAAAAGGTTTACACTGAGGGGTTCAATAACCAATGAAAGTTTATGTCAAATTGATTCCTTTCATTTGTGTCCAGCAGTATTCACACTTGCTGCTTTAAAAATTTGTACTTTTCAGTGGTCACGGGTGAGAAAAGTAACTTATTCATTGATCAACTCTTTTTGCAATATTTTGCAAAAAAATCAAGTGTCTGACCAGAACGAGGAGGGCCCAAATCATGAATTTATCATTCAAGCCATACTGGTAGTATTTTCATCAAGGTAACTTGATTTTACCACCACCATATTTTGAGTAAATACTTTCATGTCACTATTGTTATGACTAAAGACTACTTGTGTGATTGGGCTTGTATTTCCCCACAAATCACCAGCGATGTTGGTTTTGCTTCAAAGTGCATTTAATCTCTGTGGTTTCTTAGTATTAGTTATAGATTTCTTGCTTGGTCATCTATTGTGAATTTCTTAGTTGTCAACATGAAGTTTACTATGACAATTCTTTTTAAGATCAGTTTTCATTTTAATAAATGCGAGACTTTGCAATCAAAGAGATTGAATTGTACCGTTTTGCATTTCATTGCATGTACACACACTGCAGCTGCAGCAAGGGAAGGAACCAAAGATACAAGACTCCTGTCAGGAATCAAAATCGAATCATTTTTTTTTTTTTTCACTTCGGCCAACCAAAAAGGCATTTATAGTCTTACACTTGAAGACCAAACAGAATCCTCATTCACAGAGAGAGAGAGAAAGAGGTTCAATCAGTCCTTCTATACCGCTATCTTTTATGCTGAATTAACTTAGACCCTCTTCTTTTACCTGACACCGGAACTAAATGCTCATCTATCCTTTTCTCTTCTATTTTCCTCCTGCTTTCTTTCGTTTCTCACGCCACTAAACTTACAGTCTATCTTTCTTACTTCCGCAGTTAGAATCCTTATATACCGTCCCTTTTTTTATCAATCCCTTTCACTCTCTTTCTCCTAATATCTTTTTAATCAAGTGGGTGTGACTAGCTATCTGTAGGGGTTCAGAGCGATGACGCTTCATCCTGTCAATAAATCTACTTGAGATGTTTCTATCAACCTTTTGGCGTCTGAAAAGGTTACACTTTTACAACCTCATACATACATACAATACATACATATAGGCAAGTAGCGTATATGTAAGTATAGTTCACATATATCCACGCAAAAAGTATCTTTAACAAAAGTGTTATTTAAGAATAAAAACAAATATTTAAGAATAAAAATGAGATAGTCAGTCTCCACCAGCCCTCATATTAAAACAGAAGTCCACGTGAAAAACAATCAAAATAAAGCCAATATTCAAGGCCTTCATCGCGTTGTACACAATCAGTTATGCAATTTAATTTACAAATTTTACAGGAATGTTAAATTTGGAGCTTTCGTATAATTCTTCCGCCACACACCTCTGTATCATTTGCCTCTCGTATTTCACTACAACCGGTGTGTTTGTCACATGGCGAGCCGAGCAAAATAACTCGTGGTTGCATGGACGGTTATTATTATTCGCTTCCAATCAACCGACAAAATAAACAAACCAACACAACAAAATGAATAGCAGAACTTAATAATCAATTTAAATCAACTTGAGGTTGGAAACAATACAAAAATATATTCTATTGATATTTTATACATTATTTTAACATTTCTAACGAACAAAATGAGTCACTCTCATGAAATTTTTTGTTGATATCAATATAGGTTTCGTAGCTAAAATTCAAAACTATTTGTTACCGTACTTGTTTTTAAAGCTTATCACTACATCAGTTCATAAAAGTATTTCATTATTTTAATAGAAACTTACTAGGTAAATGTATCTCACTGGTTCTATTGTGATCACCATCTGCGAGCAGAAACGTTCGGTTTACATCCTTAAAAATCAACAATTGACAAAAATTAGAGAATAAGTGTATGATACTTACCTAAGATATTGTCGAACGATGGTACACCTGTAGATATTAAGAGTTGGTTATTGAATAAGGACGGCTTGGTCCCAGCAATTTGCAGAATTTTAGAACGTTGTGAAGGTGTTTTTTGAAAACTTGTCGCCATGTTTCTACTTTCTTCGAAACAACGGCGAAAAAAAGTAGACGATATTCAGATGCAATTCAAAACAATGTTTACTTTCACTTTTTGTGTCTAAAAATTAAACTGGAAGAAAAAAGGATGCATTTTCCTTATGAAAGAGATATTGAAAGTAAAAGTACGTGAGCTTGTGTCTTGATTTCTTTCACTTTACTTATTTTCTGAGAACTCAACAAAAGTATTTCCTTTTTCTTTTTTTAGACAAAAATTTGGGCAATTTTCTTTTCAGCAAAAGCAGGGAATAGACCTTTTTTTAAATTTTAATTACGTTTCTAAAATAGGGAGTCGAAGATTTTTCGAAAGTGTCTGTTTATAGCTAAAGCTCAAACTGTTGTTGTTCTCCGTATTTTGTGTATATAATCTTGAAAAGCAGCGGTGCCAATTCTTTAGAAATGTTTATATCCAAAATTGGGGCAAAAATAATCTAGAAATATCTAGAATTTCTGGAAAACCATCTGGAAGTTAATAAAGAAAATACACTAGTTATTATTCAGCTTAAATTCACTGCATGCTATAATGAAAATCCAAATAATAACACAAAAAAATTGAATTATGTAATGATTATATAATAAATTGATTATGCAGTTTACTTTTCCTACCGCTAATCAGCTAATTAGTCGGCTAAAATCTACGCGTCAGTTACAAATTTGCATTCAACATACTCTAATCAACAATACTTGATTTGTAAAAGAAGAAGGTCAGACTTTAAATCCCCATGAAGAAAATTTACTGATATATCTTAATTTCTACGAGATTATTTCTTTATGGAAAAGAAACCTCTAAAATTGTGTCAGTGGAAGTGACAGTTTTTTCAAATGGTCTGTCGGGCATATTTTTATCAACAAAATCATTACCTCTAAGTGGAAGAGTCCAGAAAAAGAATCACAGCGCTCATTATGTAAGTAAATAATACGTTTACGACTGATATATTGCGACCAAAGAGCTCACAGAAGCTCACTACTTATACGTTTAATCTAAAAATTATCCATGCTGCTTACTCAATGGTCATAGAATTTTAAATGGCCTTTGTGTTCAATGCCATAAGCAACAAAAATTAGATAAGTTGTAAGATAAACTAGTCAAAAATTGGTATTTTACTTCATTTCTATTTTCAATCATCATCATACCAAAGATTTTTCTTAACTGTAAAATGGACAATGGTAGTGAACTGCCCCCTATACTTTTAGCTAAGAATTAAGTATGAAACTCTTCTTTTAGCTAGATATCCAAAACGTCACTTCCTCCAACGACTCCTATAAAACCCCTGGACGCACATGGTCCAATACTCACAAGCTCCAACACCCCTAGCTGGGTACGCTTTTAGCCCAGGCCTCTGCGGCCAGTCATTCTCTCTCTTTCCTTCTCCCTGGTCCACTGCTCCATGGCGCCAGTATTCCTAGCTGGTCATGCCTCTGGCCCCGGCCTTTGCAGCTGGCCACTCTCTTCCTTTCTCACTAAGATCGTTATTATTTCGCCGACCCACTGGCCGATCCAATCTTAACCACCATCCTCACTTCGGGAAACACGCATGGATAAAACTCCATGTTCTATGTCTTTCATAGTCGGTTCGTCAAGAGTCTATCAGCATCTGAGAATAGCCCCCAAGTTAACTCACTTACTTGGCAGTAAGGCTCGCACACTGAACCCGGTTTCCATGTATTATATTGGAGCTATCCAACCATATGGAATCCACGATTTCAGACAACTCTGTTACAACTCCGTCGCCAGTACTATCATAGACAAGAAAGCTCCCATCTTTCACTATCTCTTCTCCTAACCTTAATTCTCACAATCGATCATATCTATGTTATCCTTATATGTACCTCATCCTCATTCTTGCATTAAACGTACGTCTTTTGTTTGGCCAAAAATATGTGTATGTCTTCATTCTACTTTGCATTCCATTCACTTCTTAACATCCCTTTTCTCTCTCCTCAAGAACAGGGCCGACATGCTACACACCAAACTACAAGGAGACCAAATCTCCACGTCTCTCAACAATCTATCACTGTTCAGATTCAACAAAAGATTGTACGCGCGAAAGTAGAAAGTGGTAAACGAATAATGATAAACAATGAAGATATCTGCTCAGAATGTTACTTCTTGTTTTCTTACAAAATAAAAGATTAATTAATTGCTATTTTCAAGAGCCATGTAGAGCGTGCCCTAGGGCATATATCTCTGGCAAAACAGATATTTGAAAGTTTTTGACTCAAGAAATCCACATGAACAATATCAGATGAACTCTCTTTATCTAGGAAAATTAAGAAAATTAGATTACAGAAATTATAAATGATTCATTCTTTCAGAAGAGCATAAAATTTCCAATACCAAGTACAATTTTGGCAATCTTTTATTTCACTTTGGTAAATTTTTCAAAAAAAGGAAGGGGAAGCTACACCTACCTAGAGCATTACAACAGATTGCTTGCAGTCTACATTTGTTCACAAATATATTAATTCCAAAAGATTAGGGTTAGGTTTTAAGTGCACACACGTATATAAACTATGGTAAAACATGTGACTCAACATCTTTGCAAAATTTGACTTCAAAATCCGTTCAAACGAATACAGGGAAAATAACAAACGAACCTCTCTACAGCCAAAAATACAGGGCTCCAGATTTCTGGTAAATTCTCGTTCGATAAAACATACTTTGAAAAACAAGTAAAAGATATTTGATCATCACTAATCCAGCTATCGCTAATCTGGTTCTATTGCTAATTCAGCAATGATTTCGGCTAGCGTAATTTCATCTGTTGAAGATGTGTTATGTCCCTTTGATCTGATATGGAGACTTGTTGTCTCTTTTTGATTTTACGTGATTTGCTTTCTCTTACTTGTGATCTAGGTAATCCTCCCGCCAAGGATCTTGCATGTAGGATAGATGAAGATAATCCTGGGGAATGGATGAATGTAGATGAATCTGCAGGTACTGTTCATCATTGTAATGACAAAGAAATTGTGCAGATTATTGTAAGACAAGACCAACAAGTCAGTGGAGGAGAAAGCAGTGATGAAAATCGGGAAGATGTAGGTGGAAGAGTCTCCATTGATAGGTTTATTCAGTTGACTGGCAAATTACCAAAAGGTCTACCGCAACGCAGTTTTATAAGTGAACAGGAAATAATGAATGTTTACATGCTGCAGGATAAACTAATCAAAGAAAGGCCAAAATAAATGAAAAGGCTCAGCTTGCAAGATACATTTTAAAAAATGACTAAAAAGCATGTAAAATCCACTGCCTTCAACATCTGCTCACCCAAATGTGCTACCACAATCATCATCAGTTCCTGATATTTCAGTCACCATCCAAGATGAAGAAGATGACATCCTGGACAACCCTTTACCTCAAGACACCTAAATCTGTTAACTGCTTTAACTCAGCTGAATTTTCTTATATAAGTCAACAGAATTATCTGTAATCATTTGTTTCATCTATTCTTCATTAAAATTCCTCTTGATTTTTCTTTAATGTTTCTTTTTATTTTATGAACCAACTTATCCTGATTTATTTATATTAGTTCTTTGAAATTTTAGATACATTTTTAAACTCGGGTATCAATTTTCAGGGCGTGCCCATTTTGTTCATAACTACTAGTAAGTGTATTCTAACCTAACCTCTCTGTGATCAGGCAAAATCACCTATTCAGCACTTTACAGGTCTTAATGATGCCAGATTAGTGGCAGTCGACTGTGTATATGAATCAGAATTTCATTGTTTATTATACTTCAAGAGAAATCATGTATACATCATCATCATCATCATCATCATCACCACCACCACCACCACCACCACCACCACCAACACCAGCATCGTCGTCATCATCATCATCATCATCATCATCATCATCATCATTATTAATAATACTACGACTACCATTACTACAACAACAACAGCAAAATTTCCTTTTAAAGTATTTGTCTCAGAATTTCTAATAAGTTTTGATTCAACAAAGCGTATGCATGCATTTAAACAATAAGATAAAAAGTTACAATGGTAGCATAGACAAATATACTTCAGAGGAAAATTCTTGCAGAGGAAAGAATATGAATGAAAATTTTTACCGAAATAAAATTTTACAAAATAATTTTTTTCTCACATCTGATCTTACATATGAAGATGATTTTTTTTTCAAAACTTCCTTAAAAAGAATTTTGACGACAATCTTAGAAAATATCTTTAATCATAAAAATGGGTTCAAATATTACAAAATCTGGTGATAAAAAAAATATCAAAGGTTTTAAAAAAATAATCTACCAAATACATATATTCATTTGTAAAATTTATGCATTGAATTTTTTTCCAGTTTCACACATAGAATATTGAAACCTAATTGTGCTGGCAATTACTTTTTATGAAAACTAAATTTATGATCAGTCGATACTTCAAGGACTAAAATGTGCCTGATATGTAGAACATATGTTTATCTCAATTAATGGTCTGTTGAGTGTATTGCGATTAAAACCAACAAAAAAATTCAAAATCAGAAAAAAATCAGAAATCAACAATCGTCGAAGGGAGATAATTCTACATTCTGAAATATGATACCTGTCATTGATTACCTCATAGAAGAGATAATAGAATTGAAGTATTTAATAAAAATAAGACGAAAACCCAACAATTGAGACGAGTTGGTGGATTATGCTTTATTTTTCCTTTCTTTATCAAAAATTTATCAAATCATTCTTTAGAAATTTTTTCAATTTGTGTGTGTTTTCTATGTGCTTGCATAATTTAAAGTCTTCCTTGTTGGAACACAGAAATCTTGTAACTCTGAGAAATAAAGTTGCTGCTCAAGTTTATTTTGTACCTCAAACATGTTAGAAAAAATGCATATAGTTGCCATTTTTGCTTTTTAAAATCATCAGACTTAATACAGGATTCACTGACAGAAAAGTAGACAAAATCAAGCAGAGCTATTATAATATACAAAAATTATAGCTCCAACAACTGCCTAGTAAAAACAGTGTAAAAAAATTATCTCAAGTATCTCCTTACATTTTTGTAGAATGATAGATAAACCACCAATCTCCATTCATAAAATCAAATTTTTACGCTCTTTTTTAAAATCTTATACCTCTAAAAGAAGTTGGTGCTCAAATTTATTTTGTATAGACGATAGTTTAGATAAAGTAAGAACACACCTAAATTTTCATGAAATGTACAATTGATCAAGAACACATTTTTCAGTTTTTCAATTACATTTCAAGATAGGATGTCAAAAGATTCCAACGTATGTTCATTCTTTTCCATGCTCTTTTTTTCCAGCAAGTCCTTTCGTGCTTTTTTGTTTTTTCTTTCCAATTACAGCATTCATATCTCCATGTCTGATGGTAAAATCTGTTGGAGAATCAACACTGATGTTTTAATCTTTCTCTTGTTTTTCTCTTTCCAAAGATTAAACATGTTTTAAAATGATGTTTTCACTGCAGCCACCAGAAGGTTTATCAAATAGATTCAGTGCTTATGATTTTAACTGTTTTTTTTTTCTTTTTAACAAAATGGGAAGATCCTGTTTCTTATGTGGCTGATGACTTTCTTTGGGTTGTGTTATATTTGCATGAATATATTTTTTTTGAATTTCAATTTTGCAGTTTAGGTCTGCATTAACTTGCAACGGACGCCATTTTCATTTAGAAAAGTATAGGTTTCGATCAATACCCAAGTTCACTCACTTCTCTTCGCTCACTTGGATTAAACTCAACAGGAACATTTAAAAAAGCTAACTTCCAAATGAGTATGAAATACAAGGTCTGTCCAGAGAATATCCAGTCATTTGGATATCTTAAGAACCAGTTGCACGGCCATGATGTTACTCCATAACCAATCAGAAGGGACATTACTGTGCATGTGTGAACAGAAACTTTCCCATGGGGTAACTCAGCTGGGTGTGAGCTTGGATAATATATGACTAAAGATTAATAGAAAAATTTTGATTTTTATCATTCTGTGACCCACTTTTTGCACTGATTTGTATATTTTTGTACAATTTTTTTCCAGGAATGGAAATAACCTATGTTAATGTAGTCCAAAATTCTACAGGAATTTTACATGAATTCACAATATGAGTACACTTGAGTGAAAAAAAAAACATCCCTCCTTTAAAATTTTTTCAATATTCACATTTGGAAAACATATATGAGCAATAAGAAAAATCAATTTTGCTTTACAACATTTAATTCAGAGAGTTTGGGAAGTTAAAATTCAAGAAAATATATATAAGCACAAATTAGCGGAAATCTTTTCTCTTAGAAAATGTAATTCAAAATTTTCAGAAAATTCAGCATTAACATCAACTACTGACTCATACTGGTCAAAATCTTTTTTGTAAAGTATATGAACATTATGACTTCACTCTGTTTTCTTGAATCTTTTATAAACTGCTATGATAACAGAATAAGCAATCATATAGTGATTACTCGGAAAATTTCACTCTTGTAGTAAGATCTGGTAATTCTATCACAAGATGTTTTCCTTACTCAAGGCTACCGTGCTTCATTCACAAATCAAATAAACAAACAAAAAATGTAAATTTGTGTTTCTCAATGCCTCAATATTGACATTTACACTCGCTTATCCCACTACCAAGTGTGTATATATATATATATATATATATATATATATATATATATATATATATATATATATATATATATATATATGTTTGTGTGTGTGTGTGTGTGTGTTTGTGTGTGTGTGCATATATATATATATATATATATATATATGTTTGTGTGTGTGTGTGTGTGTGTGTGTGTGTTTGTGTGTGTGTGCATATATATATATATATATATATATATATATATATATATATATATATATATATGTATTAAATAACCTAATGTGCACCAAAACAATCAAATAACTTGATACATGAAAAATTCCAAGTATTTATTCTGACATATCCACTCCCCTATTCTGCAATTTAATCTTTGTGTTTGAAAAATAGTACCTTAAATGGTAAATTTGCTGTTCGGAACATGAGAAACCTGAGTAATGGTGGTTAAATATAACTTTAAATTGTACGACCTAAGAGCACCAGAATGACACAAAGTAATTTGAATCAGTTTAGTAGAGCAGCTGTCATAATTATAACGTTTTATATTTGCCTTTGTGAGAATCAAATGTTTTAGACAACTAGCCTGCCTAAAGTTCATACAAATATTGCATTTCAATTGACCACAGTTGCACGATTTTTGCATTATATCTAATTACTAGCATAGTATCCATAAAAAATGATTGGATTATTTATCTATGAATATCTTATACAGATATATATTTTTAGTATAAATGTATTTATTGCAATAAATTTTTGAGAGCAACAGTCTTTATTAAAAAAAAACATGATTACCCTGACCTTCGTAATTTCCCATCCATACTTTTAAGTTGGCTTTTTCTACTCAGAGCTACATAAAGTTGGCCATGGCTAAATACAGGCAGTTGGAGGAATAAACCTCAATCTCAAGATTTTTTATCATCATTGCTGATGCAAGGGAGATGATCTAGTTTTTGCTTTCCGGGCTTCCATACATGTAAGATGCATAACACCTGTAATTTGGAAAAAAAGCAATAATAATTTTTTTTTTCAAATACATTGATCCCATGTTTTCATTAAAGTCATATATGAATAAATAAATGATTTTTTTCAAACCATGCAAAAGTAATAAATCATATATTTCTAGATTAATAAAAGAAAAGATTTTAAACTATAAATTTATCTGTTCAAGTAAATAATATTTTATTTATAGATAAAATATCTGTTGACCCCATTGGCCTTACCTAGGAACTTGTCGTAGTAAACTCATTTCCTATCTGTCTTATATCTGTCTTGTTAATTTATAACTCACAACTATTATGAACTATTGATATATGGATTTTTCTGGGATGTTACTATCTCAGAGACTTACTAAATATATCTTCTTTAGTCCCGTCTAATGTCTTTTTTACATTTTGATACTCCTGATAAGCAAAATATATACCTGAACATATATAAATATGCTCATAAACAATAATAATCTTATTGGTTTTTAATAACATCATCATCATCATCATCATCATCATCATCATCATCATCATCATCATCAGTCTTTTAGTGTCCGTCGTTGGACATAGACCTTCCCCAGGATTTGCCACACTTCTCTATCATGGGCGTCACGGAGCCAGTACTTCCTGACATTTTGCCGGCCTCGGTTGCGCATGTGGTCTCGGGGAATCCACATTGTGAGTCGTGATGTCCATCGATTGTCAGCCATTCTTGCAACATGGCCAGCCCACCGCCATTTGAGATTTTTTATGGATTCTATGATGTCTCTAACTCTTGTCTTTTCCCGGATGTGCTGTGCTGTTTTGTGGTCTCTCCATGTGAGGCCCAGCATTATTCTTTCATGTGCACGTTGCATGGTTCTCAGCTTACGGGTCTGTCTCTTGGTTAAGTTCCATGTTTCAGCTCCATAAGTGACTATTGGGAGGATGCATTGGTTGTACACCCTTCTCTTTAATGCACAATAAATCTATATTAGGATTCACAGATACTTAGCCATGAAGGGATAAGAACTGAAAAATCCCGTTCTCTCATCTGAAGAGCCACATTAGTCTTCGAGCTATTACCTGATGAAAATTGAACCAGTGAAAATACTTTTATCAAGATCTGTCATCAAAACTATCAGCATAGGTTTCTTCAGTTTTTGAATGGGTCTAGCTGTCTGGCTGGTAATGTATGTATGTATCACGCATACAGGTCGCACCAATAGATAGAAGTCTGAAAGTTTCAACATTTACTCCTTATTATGGCTTGGGCAAAATTTAGCTGAGGCAGTCTAACAATTACCAATTGCGTCAATGTGCTAAATTACATGAAGAAATGTTGCCCCAAATGTCATTGTCACATGTAATTCACAAGCACAGATAAACTGAAAGACAGCATAATCAACTGCAACAATATTCATACAATTAACTGTTAACCTTTTGCATCACCTATTATCCTTTCTTCTTGCTATATGTATAGCCCAACTCTATTTTTGTTTCTTAATCATTTCTATATCTTAGACTTTCGTCTTTTCTCTAAGCCATGTTGATTTTTTTTCCATCTCTTGGCATTATTCCTAACATTGCTTTTTCCATTGCTCTTTTTGCTATAGTTTGTTTTCAAGTGATTTAGTTAGTTTCCATGTTTCATATCTGTTCATTATAGTTGGTATTATATTATACAAGCACTGTACACTTTACTTTTTATGCATTTGACAAGATGCTTTTCAATATGGCTCTATATTTACTGAATGCTCTTCAACCAATCATTAATCATTTTATCTTATATTCATAGTCTTTCTCTAACTTTATCAACTGATCTAAGTAAATGTATCCCTTAACCTCTTCATTACATTTGTTTTGATTCTGTTTCATCTTCAGCTCTATTTTATGGCTTCCCCTACTTAGATTACTTGGTATAGGTTGCAACTCTGATATTATTTTCTCCCAGTCAGTTTTCTGAAAAGTGCTTTCAAGGTCTGCTGTAAATAGTTTAGAAAGGTGCCCCAAAACTTCTGTCAAGGACAAGTGATCTTACTTTACAAGAAAGAAGCTATCACCCTATACATTACTATCAATCATGTAAAAACTATACTCCAAAATGTTTGCAGACTAACAAATATTCAAGATGAAAATCAATCCCACAAATAGGCAGGTTTCAGGAGTGGCTATTCAACAATAGACCACCTACATACAATGAATCAGCTGATTGAAAAGATAACAGAATGCAACAAACCACTTTATTTGGTTCTTGTTGATTATGAAAAAGCATTTGACTCGGTAAAACACACAACAGTCTTTAACTCAATGCGAGAGCAAGGTATTGATGAAAATTATACAAAATTTATTGAGAATACATGTACAAAATTGAACTACAATATTTTGAGTCCATAAAGATTCAAATAAGATAAAGATTGGAAAAGGAGTAAGACAAGGGGATACAAGTTCACTCAAAATCTCTCTCTATGTACGTATTCATATATAATGGCTCGGTTTTAAAAACAAATATTTTGGGGGGATTCTATATTTGTTGCAGGCCTGTTGATGGCTGGTTTGGCTGCCATGAGACAGGAAAATTTTTCCACTGCAGCAGGAGAAAGTCTGGCATCCAGAAGAGGGAACGTATTTATGCTGCGTCTATCCAGCTCTAATTCTGCATTTTGGCTCATAATTTGTCAGTTGCCTTGAGGATCTCGTGTCCGTATATCTCCCTGTGAGCAGTTTCTGTATGCCGAACTATTTAGTTCATCTTTGAAAGACTACTTTCACCAATGAACTGGAGTATATGACTTTCACTACTTGACACAAAGATTGAAATACATATGAAAACCTATAAATATAAGACATAAGAACCCATATTTGCACATGATAAGAAACAAATAAAGCAACTCACCAAGACGAATTCTATATTTGCTTATATCCCTTTTCAAAGTGGTACGTTATTTGAAATTTCATCTGCAAGAGATACAAATGCAATAATAATATCTGAAAGATGATTATTTTTTGTTTCTGTATATCTTATAACAGTCTCTCGATATCAGAGAGATTGTTTAAAACTACTGTGAAACAGGTTGTAACATGGTAGATTAAATTCATTTGGTTTATTCCTATCTGACTCCATCGGTTTTACCTAAAACTTAACCCTACCACATTAACACTTAATACTAAATTACTTGGAATAGGAAAGTAACAATAGTTATTGTAGCTATGGCTTAAGTAGTAGTCATTTCGCCACTGATTTAGTAAGCAAAGTAAGGAGCGAAAATGTATTCTCAATCTTTTTTGTCTCTTTCAATGTGATAGTATGTATTTAAGAAATGGAGATATTTTGGTCCAACAGAATGAATCATAAATTGTGTTATATTATATAGAAACTTCAACAATAAACAAGATGAGAATTTGGATTGAAAGCAGCTATTTGGCCTTTGCATTACTGCAGGGGGGGGGCTGTTTAGCACAATGGTTATTGCATCGCTACATTGAAGTGGCTACCCTATCAGTGGTAGGTTTGATTCTTGCCACAGCCCTATTTTTTTAAATAGTCTATTCTATGTACGTTGTCTAAATTAAATGTTATATTAACCGTGTGAGACGGGAAATCATTTGATACAAGTTTTTATATAATATAACGCAATTTATAATTCATACACTTATTTTTTTGAATAATATGATACATGAAACTCAAATCCATCATAGACTACTTCTGAACACAAACACAGAATTCCAGCATGGAACTTAGCAGCTTTTTCTTTTAAAAAATCTTAATTCAAGTTACAAGTTTTTGCGAAAAATGAACACCATTCACATTCGAAAGTACAAAAACCAAGTGAGAAAAATCTATACCACACAACAAAGACCTTTGGAATCATTGCTTCAGAAAGAACTTTTCTGTAGTCCTCATTTCTCTACAGATATTTTGCATATTGTGTATGAACTTGTACTTTTTATCCTTCATCAAATTATTTCAATCTGAGGAATATTTCAATCAACTCACATTAATTTCTATCATGAAAAGAAATTTAGACTGCGAAAATATATTTGCTCGAACAGAAATTGTATCCACTCTTTCCATTGATATTTTTTTAAAAATACTGTTTATACATACTTGTACATTTCCTCTCTAGTGTCTGAACACCAGTAACACTTGTTGATTTGTTTGTTTTAACATGGTCCTGAGTTTTATTACTCCCTTCGGCTTTTGATGTTTTGCTGTTCAGCCTATTTAACCAAGTGGCTAAAGAAGGCGAGAAGTTCATTTCTACAAGCAGGAAATTAAATATATGATCTTACTGCAATAAAAAATTAGAAAAGCCTCAAACTTTAGAGGATATTCAAACTCAAAGATAGATATCTAACAACAATGTTGCCCCTTTTGTAGATGGTATCATTTAAGTTTAGGTGTCTGCTACAGATTTACCAGTAATGGTGATCTTTCAACATACACAAATTTTTCCCTGACTGCTCTGATAAAAAATTCTTCTGTGCGTGTGTGTTCTTGATTTTTATTCTATCAAAAGTGCCTGGTTGAAGACGCTCATTGCTACAAATTATCTCGAAGAAAATAAACTTCTAATTCCAAACCTAGGTTTTAAAGCCCTCTCACTTCCTTGTACTTAAAAAAAAAATCTATCATTCCTGTATTAATAGTTAACCCTGATTGTATTTGACACAAGTAGGTTTGTTCAAGATTCCACCACAAGTGGCCACCTAAGTTGGTCTAGTTCAAGATACCATCTTAAGCGCCCACCTGATTTTGTCTAGTTCAAGATTCCATCTTGAGTACCCACCTGCTTTTGTCTAAGTCAAGATTCCATTATAAGTACCCACCTGATTTTGTCTACACTTCCTACAATACATATCTAGAAAGCCCTAATTTTAAATATCCAAAAAGAAACCTTTTCTCTTCTCTAGCAATAAGCGTGCTTATAGAAATCCATAACACTCATGAAAATTTCAACAGGTCCTTATGATATGTAGCACAGTTAATTTAATCTTTTACCCTTTCCAGTTTTTACAGTGATTTGTCACAGATCTTACTACAGGTAAAATACAGGAAGGGGTGCTTTACTTTGTTTTGAATGTTAGTTAGACCTTGAGCATCACTGACCCAAACCTTCAGCCCACTGAATATAAGGGTAAAAGATTAAAGGTCGACCTTTAATAAGTGTCCCTCCAAAAATATTAACAAAATAGTAATGCAGTAATACCACATCATTTTAAGTCCATCACTGTATCTCAGTAGTAAAACCTCATTATTTTGATTGAGCTATACCCATGCAGTAAGTGCTATACATTTTCAGTCCAATGTTATAACAATTGAGCTATTCTCATGCCATAAATGCTAAACATTTCCAGACCAATGTTGCAACCATTGATCTATTCCCATGCAATACATTCTCAGTCTAATGTTAAATCTGTTAAGCTGCTCATGTTCAGTAATATACAACAAGGAGTAGACCCCGAATATGTCAAAGTTTTGCAACATATCTACCAACTTAGTAGTTTCTTTATCATGTTACATAAAGAATCTGAGCCAAAAAAGGAGTAAGACAAGGTGACACCAGCTCACCTAATCTTTTCACAGCTTGCCTTGTAATGATCTTTTGAAACTTAGACAGGAGAGATAAAAGAATTAGAATTGGGAGTGAATACCCAATATTTGCTGATGACATTGTAGTCTGTGAGAATATTGATAAATTCCAGATAATGTTTGACAAACTGAATGAACGAGCAAGAAAGAGAATGAAAATTTTATTCTCAATTTTAAACCTGAAAATTTAAAAAAAAAGGTCCCCCTTCAATTTTTACCCTTCAAGAAAAAAAAGTTACCAAACCCCAATTTTAACTCCTGGAAATGAAAATTAAGTTCCTTCTTGATTTTGACCCATAAAAGTGAAAAAAAAAGGTTCCCCCTTAATTCTAATCCCTAAAAGTGAAAAAAAAGTTTCCCATTGCTTTTGACAACTGAAAGTGAAAAAAAAATTTCCTCTTGATATTGAACCTTAAAAGTGGAAAAATTTGCTATCCTATTTTGATAGTGGAAAGAAAATTCCAACTTGATTTTCATCCTTACAAATGGAATATAAAAGTGCCCTTTTGATTTTGACTCCTAAAAGAGAAAGAAAATACCTTTCAAATTTAGCCCATAAAAATGAAAAGAAGTTCTGTCTGATTTTGCCCCTTAAAAGTAGAAAGAAAATTCCCCCCCTCAATTTTGACACTTGAAAGTTTAAAAAAGTTTTCTCTTTATTTTGACTTTTAAAAATGAAAAAGAATTTTCCACTCAATGAGGAAGTTGGAAAATACCCTTGATTTTGACCCCAAAAAGTGAAAATTAATGTTCCCTCTTGATGCTGACTGCTAAAATTGAAAAAAAAGTTCACCTCTAATTTAGACTCCTAGAAATGAAAAAAGGTCCTTCAATTTTGATCCTTGAAAGTGAAAAGTAAAAGTTCCCTCTCAATTTTGATCTCTCTCGAACCTCCCATCCCTAAATTTTGTGTTTGGAAAAATTATTTATCAATGAATTAAAGGGAAGTAAGTAAAATATTTGAAAGCTGTAGCTTTATACAACAGACAGAAAGTAAGGTTTAATCCAGCAGTATAGTTTCATCGATAATAGAACCTCATATCATACCCACCTCAAAAAATATTTTGTGTTCTGGAAAAGGTTTAACGTAAAAAAAAAATAGTGTTATCTGGATATGAAGTCATACAAAAAAACATCTTTCCAAGAATAAGTGTTGTGAGAGGAAATATTCTATTATGATATGATTATGACATCACAATATTTTCACTTGCCGGGCATAAATTGAGTGTCTAGTTCAGCATTATAGTCATATAGTAAATAGCACTCTTCTCTAAAACCCTTAAAACGTTTCAAATCACCCATATTTTTTTGCACTCTCTAATCCTGCATAAACTTGTGTAGTGCCAGGCATTCCATCATCAAAATCTAGCCAACACAAGGTGCAAATGGAAAATAGAACTAAACCTATTTAGCAATGGAATCTGATATCAAATTAGGTAGGGTTACTACTTCAATTCTCTTGACTTGCATAGAGGCAACAATTTTGCAACTTTCATTTTTGACCAAAATGACATCGGGTACAATCTGGATAGAGTGATTGAGAAATTCAACTCAACCGTCAACTCAGGAATAACTTGACTTCTTTAAGGCATAAATTTTTCACTTATAAACAGATTGATGGACAGTAGTTTGACAAATACATCACAGAAATCTATCCCAGATAATCACAATGTGAATTTGAAGATATTTACTTATTAGAGATACTCTGATATGAGTGTTTCAAAGTCCCGCCTAAGGGAACGTCTTTCTAAGTGAATCACGTGAATAAACTCTTCGCAAAGCCATACAGGCAGGACAAGTTTCTGAAGAAACAAGACGCCAGTCTAAAATTTTAGCTGCTTCAGTTCAAAATACATACTTAAATGCTATAAAATGTTGATACAGACAGTCAGGCTCTAAAGATTTCAACAACTGCCAGTACCAGTACTAACAACAGAAAGCCTGCCCAAAACTCAAAACTATATTCACTCCTGCATATTTTGTGATGGCAATCAATCAAGTAATAATTGTCCGACATAGCATAGAATATGTAATTAATGCAACAAAAAAATTATTATTCCAAATTCTGTAATTCAAAAAGGTTGGAGTATCAAATTAAATTTTTGTCAGAAAGTGAATCAGATGGATTTCTACTTAGACACACTAAACTCCAAAGATGCACACCTAGAGATAAAATCTTGAACATGAACAGTCCACATAATAACTGATGACATTCAAAAAAATGGATTGTAAATTTGAAACTCAACCAGTCCTGAGTAAAATTTGAAATAGGCTTGGGTGCAGAAATAATTGTATTACTCAAAAAATGCCATTATCATCTATCTCTCCAACCTAAACTAAAAGATACATCAGTGAAAATATCAGCATATAATAACACTAAAATTCCTGTATTAGTAAAATGTGCATCTATTCTAACTCACAAAAATTGTTAAACTTCTGTATTCTCCATCTCAATCAATACTCAATGCAAACAAATGCAAAAAACTGAATTTAATAGAAAAATTTTTTCCAATCAATCTCTTAAATTTATCAAACACTCCGGAAACTGCTGAGTTAGTTTTAGACTCCAAATCTAAAAATACTCCCAGCAGGACAGATTCTAATTTCATGAGACATAGAACTTTGGATCCTAATTTCAGAAAGAACTTACCAAGGGATAAACCTACAATCAAGTAGAAACCAGTTACTGACCAGATTATTTACAGATCTCCTAATGCTATCAAAAAGGAACTCACATTACAGAAGAAGCTGAAAACATTGTCACCGACTTGGGGACACCAAACACTCTAGAAATCCTCTCAGTCATTAACAAAACTAAAATCATGCAAGACTCTTATCAGAATGAAGAAAAGTTGAAGAAATTGAATCGACATTCCATAAAATTTGCACTCTTCTAAACTATGCTCTCCCACTTGTTTAAAAAATTCAGATGAAAGAAGATAAACATTGGCTTGATTTGAAAACAAAAAGCACATGGATTCCAGGAGTCAGTCAACACTTGCACCATATCTCCAATCCAGAACGTGCATGAAAGGCTTGAATTCTGAATCAAAAACACAATGACATTCAAGAATGTGAGATCAGTCTCCAATCCACAACATAAAGAAAATTAATATTTTGATAAAGAACGTACTATCGAAAACAATACTAAACAATCAAAGGAAGTTGAGAAAATAATTTTATACAACAAAGCAAAAGAAATTACTTGAACAAGACCAAACCAAACTGGATTAGAAAATTAAAAAAAGAAACTGTCCCCCCTATCTGCACCATTCAAAATTAGATACAAATTAAAAACTCAGATGAAAGACACACTCATAGCAATTTCTCCCCTTATTTTCAGATCAAACAAAAAAAATATCCAAAAATGGAGGATGTTGTATAAGCGTGTTAATATTCCAACGAAACAATAAAGCTGCAACTGATACTAAAAACATCTAATAATACTAATACTAAGAGACAATTACATCTCCTTACTGTGACGTCACTTAACTACCTAAAACATAGTTTTTTTCCTAATGTCTTTTCAACTCAATACATGCTTGTCTCATCTTTTTCTTCTATTTTAATCCAGTCACAACTCATCAATACTCTGTCTATCAACATATAAAACCCACAAAGAGAGTGTATACTTCTGCAAACGCCATACATTAACAAAAAACTTGATGAAAATCAGTTCGTATATAGCTACCATAATGTGTAAGTTTTGATTTTCCATATTCTTTATTCTCATTTAGAAAGAATTTTTGGATCTGCCCCAATATTTAATCTATTCTTTCTTATCAGTTTCTCTCTTCGCTGGAAAAAAAAGCCTTTCACAAAATTTCATCGGAATTTACCGAGAGATTTAGGAGATATTGAGTTAACAGATAGAAAGATAAACATGACAGAGGTAAATAATTACAGTTGGGCTATCATTTATTTTTTTTCTTCCACAACTGGTTGCACTGATGATCAGGCTAAACCAATGGATAAAATTCTCAAGGGAGATAATTCTACATTTATTTTTTTCCACAATAGGCGACCAGACATATGTTATCGAAATTGCTGACCTCACACACAAGAATGTGGAAAAGCAGCCCGAGTGGGATATAGAAGAAAAATAAGTTAGGGAAAAAACTGGATAAATGTCGGACTACCCATCAATTGAGACAAGTTAGTGCATTATACTTTCATTTTTTTCTAATTTTCTGTATCGATAACTTGCGATATTGTTTGGGTTTTCAATATCCATGGTATTATTAAACGTGTGCTGTGACATGTCTTTACTTCTCTCTTGGCTCCTATATGGACGAATTCAGTTTCTTTCTACACTGAAAAAAACAAAACCTCTTTCCTTTGAAATTCTTTGATTTGATTTCTTATCCTGGACTCTCAACTGCTACGGTATGTTGTTGAAATAGTTGTTATTTTTTGTGGAAGCCTCCGCTGTTATAAGTCATTATTAGTAGTGGTGTCAAGTATTTTACTCCCTTCGTATTTAACACTCACTCTTGTTTATGATGGGGGTGACGACAATTGGTGATATGGTTAGCGTATAAAACAAGATTGTTTTGTTAAGATCAAATCCTTAGTTTATTATTTAGAATATGTAAAATATCGCTACGCAGACGAATTTTAATATCAAAGTTGAGAGTCTAAGTAATTATGAAAAACTTGGACTGTCACCGCCCTCCGTGAAAATGTTTCTGAACCTAACAAATTCACTAATAATGGTTACACGATGGTTTAGTCCAACACGCATCTTTATTTCAGTAAACAATATGTTCAATATACTGTGACGATGTTCCTAAAAATGTATCGGAAACAGCAGCTCATTTTTTCCACTTGGATAACATTGAAAAGATGTATCCATTGTGTATTTTTTTATTAAGTACTCTGTGTGTTGATCTGAATTATTAAACTTACTTCACTGAGAGCCCATTTTTCAAGATTTTGAAACATTAAATTAAAATATTTGTCTTGGGAACATAAACTGAGACAAAAATGTGGCTATTGTTTGATTATTGTTCATGTCGTGTAGTTGTGAGAAGTCTCTTTTTTATTTTCCCAGAACAACTGGTAAGTTTTTTTTGTTCGACACCCCGTTATTATTGGTATTGTTATCTGTTCATCAGAGCAAGAGATTTCTTTCTTGCGTATCTTCCGAAAGTGTTAAGAAAAAAAAAACTAATGCCTTGAGTCCAGTGAGGAGTCTACCCATTTTTTTTACTTACTTTTGTTTTTGGTTGTTTATTTTTTTCATCAATGAAGATGTTTTAAAAGGAAGTCAAAATTATTTTAATGTATGTTGTAACATAACACAACACAATCTGAATAACTGATTTTCACTTCATATATGAAAATAAAAAAAATAGGGACCGCACTTCTTAATTTGTACTAAAAATGTAGGTGAAACAATTTTTTCTTTTAAAATGTATACTTTACATTCTAATTATTATGGCTATACGCTTTTTTAATAATGTTTTTCTCTCTAAAGTTAGTCGCGAAATTCAAATAAATTTAAAACCACAAAGAAAAGAACTAAAAAAAACAAGGAAAAAAACGATGACTGTCTGGAGGTTGAAAGACAGTATTTCCTTTTTCAAGTTAGGGCATGGTGGAAGAGGATGTGATTCAGATCCTTTTTTTTTTCTCGTCGGGATTCCTAGGTAATTTTCTTTTCCACTACCCTACCTATAAAAACTCAATTTTAACGTTTTATTCGATAAAATAATTACATTTGGTGGGAGGGTCAACTCTGAGTTTGCGTACCCCAAATACGAGACCAGACAAAAATATAATTCTTATTATTTCCGAATGCTTTATTCAGATGATATTGTGTTGTCTATTTATTTACTATACAACTGCTTCCTATTAACAGTAGTAGGTCTTTTTGCCTTACTTATATGGTAATGATGAAATCCCTGACCCGTTCACATTTTGTTGGTAGTTGGAGTTTTCTCTTTCATCTTTTTAGCTCATACTAGTAAATAAATAAATACATCAGGATTTTATACCCTTCACATTTAAAAAAAAATCGGTTTAGTGTCGTTGGATCATCTCAAAATTAAATAAATGCAGGGATGGATTATAAAAACAAAGAACTAGGTCGAAATAACAAAACCAGGTGTAAATTAAGCAGGTGTAACGCCGCTAAATACCTCTCTATTTACTACCGAACCTCTTCCTCCAGGTCATTCATCTTTTCTATTGAGCTGAAAATATTCTAAATGCCATTGAATAGAAAAGGCCAGGTACTATTTTTTCCATCTTCTGATTCAATTCTTTTAGACTACAGTCTACAATATTGTTATTCGATGTTATCCTGAAAGCTAAAATAAATTTGGCCCATCGTAAATTGATCAAAGCCTGCTTTTTAGGAAAAACTAAAATTTTTTTAAAAAAGATTCATTTCAGTTTGACAAACCAATTTTTTCTTTCTAATTTCAACAAACTTGCAGAGAAAATAGATTCGGCTCTTTTTAAATTGTGAAAAGTTCCAAAAACGTTTTCTCGGTTTTGGGTAATAAGTTTTGTATTGTATATTTTAATTTCCAAAAAATATTTGTTTATTTTATGCAAAAACAAAAAGCCGAGCACTTTAGGGAAAATGTTGTTTCTGTTTGTTTAGTGTGTTTACAGCCTATGACAGTATGACTGTGAAATGAAAAATGCGAGCTTTGGTATCAAATTACAGTTCAGGATTTTTAAGTTTTCATTTTCCCCATTGCGAGCTCCAGAGTTGGTTTCAGAGAAGAGACACTCAGCAGCAGCAAAACGGGGTACGTTGAAGAAATTCTCTGGCCATTCCCATCGGAATTCTTACCATTCTTAAAAGGATCCGTTTAGCTCGTGTTTCCTGTAAGAATATTTATTTTCTTGTCATGTTCTTCTATAAGTTATAAAATATGGCATCTTTGATTAATATTTTAGTCTTGGAGTTTTTTTCTGAAGCGATCTGGGAGGGGGGGGATTGTGTGCTCGAATAAAACGATTTTTTTTTTTTTTTTTGCAAAGGCTGAAGAGGAAGGTTGATGATTGATGATAGCAGTCCTGTGGCTAGAAATAAGAATTTAGCAGACTTAACATTCTTTGCACGATCATTTCTCACTCCACTCAACTAGTAGTGCGTGTACTTTTACCACTTCGTCACTTGTCAGATAATGACGTTCATTACTATCTCGCCGTTGATTCATTATTTCTGGTCTCTATTAGCTAAATAATGTGAGTAGTAGTCTTTTCGTTATCAAATTCGAATCTGATTGTTTATTTGTAAAAAAAATAATCACGTCTGCAATTTACTATCATTGTCCTGTCACTTTTTCTTGCAAAAGACTTGGCGTTGAATGTCCTTCATCACCGAGTAATAAAATGATTTCAATTGAATGTTCTAAACGTTGTCGTAACCCAAATGAAAATGCCTTTAGATTTGAAGAAAAAAGTACTATTTTATAAACAATCATTTTAACGCAAAAATGTATGTCTTCGAAGGTTTATGGAGACATGAAGAAAAAAAAAGTGATGCTATTTCTGCCAGTGAAATGTCATCCACTAAAAACCAAGGTTGATGCATGAAAAGAGAATGGCCCATCATTTTATTTTATTTTTGAACGAAAGCAAATAATGTCTGTGTTTTTATGGAGTTTGAATCTAACAATTGTTGCTATGTTTGTCTTATGGGGGTTTAAATAAAAATGTATGATGATATTGGTAAGTGATAACCTTTTACCATAACTGCATGCCAAAGATGAAATCCATGCACACCAAAACGTGCTGTACTAAGAAGTTTCGCATATCCATAAAAGTATCAAGTCGCTTTGATTTTTTTTATTCTAGAATATTTATTAAAATATCGGTCTACAAAGGAAAAAATAGATGTCAATAGAATCATTTCTGTCTACTTTTCTTGGTTCTCTGTTGTATTAGAATTATTTTCCGAACTCACTACTTTCTGTACAAATCATATTATTAGCAGTAGCATAGAATCCGTAAAAAAAATTTTTACTTGTGGATTCGCATGTAGGGTGGAAGTGTCGCTTCTCAGCCCCTTGTGCAGGATCAGAGTATAGTATCTGTGCTTATTGAAAAGGGTTATACACACCTACTATGGATGCACACATATTGCGTTTTATGTGGATAACTTTCAAGTTTTAGTGCTTGCATCATCTTTTATGGTTATCGTCTCTGATTATATATTGAAAATCTCATGTTATGACCATTTCTTGAAAGCATGCATTGTGCAGCATGATTTTATAACAAAAAAAATACAAAATCGATAACACGTTTTTTAGATTTCATTTGAAGTTATTAGAATTGAGAAATAAAGTTGATATTAGAACAAATTGATTTTTAAAAATGTACAGTATTGAAACAAGTAGAAGTTGTGCAATGTGATCCGCATTAAAAGGCGTGGTCCCTCCTATTGCTTCATTTTCGCATCTCCACCCAGATAATAATGCGATACTACTTGATCTGAAAGAGAGATCGCACTTCTTTTTAGGGACCAAACTACTCGGCTTAAAGCTAGAAATGATTAGATGAATTTGCTTTCATTTAGAGTTTGTTTTTTTTTTTCGTTTTTTTAAAGTTGATGGAGAAAATAGAATATTTACTGGATAAAATTTTTGTATTGAATGTTCGAGAATTTATCTAAAGTAGTTTTTCAGTTGAATATTGTTTGTATTGAATCTGGCTTATTTTTCGTGACCACTAGGAAAATACTAATAAGTTTTGAGTCCTGATAGGATTTTATTATCTATTTGTGAATTGAGACGCTATCATGAAAATAGGAAATATTCAAAAAGATCTCTATGAAAAATAAATGGTTTTAATGTTAATGAATTGATGCAAGCCAAGATCAATTAACATTTTGAGGTCCATAGTCACCAGTAGACTTGGTGATGAAGTTCATATATAACAGCAACTTAATATAACTGTAATTATCAAAATATAATACTGTCTAATGATGTATTTTCACTATTCTAATATTCTGAAAATATTTTTTTTAATCTTTCAAAGCTATGTAATTATGAAGTTAATTTCAAACTAAATATTTCATTAGCAAACATAACATTAGGAAATCCTTTTAAACAGCATAATTTTATATTTTCTTCTACAGAATAACTCCTGAACCCAACATATTCCTTTTCTAGACAATATCTTTACTATATAGTACAAGAGAAATGTGATTATATTAAAGGCTTTTTCTAAGTTTTGTGATAAAATGAACTCTCATTAAAACGAACTGGGGAGGGGGCGTTTTTGCTGATTGTCTGAGTAAGCCAATGGTAGGGTATTTACAATATTGGAAAGTATATATACAATGAACATGATACTTCATATAACTATAAAACATATATATTATGTAATTATTCAACATGTAACAAGGTTTATAAGTTCACGTTTAATTGATAAGATCTGACTCCTGAAAATCGTTATTGTAAACAGTTATAAGTTTATTTACTTCTTAATGAGAAGTGATTGTAGTAATGAATTTGAAGTAGTCCAGTTACAATACTCTGATGCTGATGATCTTTCAGTCAGACAGAAGCATAAGACAGTGGAGATAGTATAAAAATCTGCTGAGTGAAGTAGATTACTTTGATTTTTCTCTTCTCCTTGTTATCATAGTAAAAGGGATAATCAACAATGTGACAATTTGAATGCAAACGGAAAAGAGCAAGAGCAGCAATTTGTAACAAGTAGTCCAGTCAAATTTCACCAAAAAATGGTCAAACTCACAAGTCGTCTAACATTTAACAAATTTGATACCAAACAAATTGTTATTTTAAAAGTGAAGCTATGGGAAGATTTTTTTTTTATTAGCACAAATGTTAAAGGTGGTATTTCATAATATAGAGGATTTTGAAACTATTGTCTTCATTCAGAATGATCAGCCACAAAGCTCAGTGTGGCAAAATAATATGAGGTGATTTTCTATTTTATGGTGATTAATTTAGATTTAGACTTTCAGTTGGTTATAAAATGGCTAAAACCAACCATGAAATGGATATCCTGATTGTTTGACAGACTACATGACTAAAAAATTAGTATTGTTCTTATTTTACAATGTGTTTTTGATTTTTGATTGTGAATGAGCAAATTGATATGAAGATATGTGGGAGGGAGGTTGTAGAATTTAGGAGCAGATCTAGGAATTTGTTTTTGGTAGACAGATATTTTTCTGTTTGATATTCTATACATTTCTGTATTTGCTCCTGTCTGTCTACATAATATCTTCAAAAGCTCTTAATGAAATTTGAAATTTGGCTTGTATCAATTAGGATGGGAATAAGTTTTTCGGGTGGATTTAAGAATAGTTTTTTGATTCAGATATGTTATTCCACTTTATTTCTTCATGAATTCCTTCACCTCATACAATACTTCCGAAAGTACTCAATACTTGAAGTACTTTATTCCAATGAAATTTTGTAGAAGACATATAAGATATGATCAAATTAGGAGCTGATCCAGGAATTTGTTTCTGATTGTGAGATTTTTTCTTCCGTTTATACATTTCTGTTTTGTCCCAGTCTGTCCATCTCCAAAAGTTCTCAATGAATGTTGATGAAATTTCATGGAAAGTTAGGATAAGGGAGAAGTGATCAAAATTGAAGGCGAAATTAGTATTTCATTTTTGATTATGTGTCACCATGCAACATCTCTGAAATTCACCAATGAATTCTGATGAAATTTCATGGAACAGTGAACTACATTGTAAGAAAGAAGTGAGCCAATTTTGGACCGGATCCAGGAATTTGTTTTTGATTGAGACTTATTTTTGCACTTCTATTTCGTTGTGAATTTCTATATTCACTCCTGTTTGTCAACAAGTTCTGAAGAGTGGGCAATGGAATATAGGGAGAAGTAATCAGATTTTGGAATGGATCCATTCACAATGACTTGGTCTTAGTTGGAAGAAATGTTCATTCACATTTGAATTTGATTTTCATAATCATAGAGTTCATAGAAAAACTGTCAACAATTAATCATCCTAATCTGTTTGGTTTTTAGGTATGATTCAATCTTGTTGCCAAGATACTACATGGAGAATGTTGAAGTTCTACTTTCTGATAGACTTTAATGTCATAGTTTTTTAAATTTAGCAGTTTGGTTTCAACTTGACCTCCAGATTGTCATGTTCGACCATGAAATATCTGTGAAGAGTCATTCAGTATTGAATTGCCATCATACTGTAATTATGTTATATATTAATGAAGTTAGAGTGCTTCCGTCACATTATTTGTATAATTTTGTTTTCTTTTTTCTTTTTTCTTCTCGGACTGTATAGCCAAAACTGACTTGAAATGCTTCAATTTTGAATGTGCTGTAAAAATTTTCCCTATATATTCAAGTCTTTTTGGTGGGGGGCAGTTATTCTCTGTGCAGTAGTATAACTTTTTATACTTCAGGGTCCAACTTCAATTTGACTCAACTAAAGAGAAAATTGATTAGTGTAAAGATGTTAGTTTCTTATGGGGTGGTAGCTATTATGAAAAGTTCTGAAGAAAGTGTTCATTTTTCTGGATTTTTTGTTTTTTTTTTATTTTGTTTTTTCATTTTCATTCAATGAAGTATTATGGCTCATCATTTTTAGATTTTTTGACGATCACTCTCTTTACTCAACTTATTTCATCCAATAACCGATTCAGTGGAGTTAATTTTAATGAAGATCCTCTGTATTTTGAAAATATGTATATTCAACATCAAACTACACCAACCCAGTAGCTTTTTGTTTTTTATAAAAAATAAATATGTTGATATTTTGAAGAAGGTGCAACAAATTTTTATTCGTACTAAACTGAGGAATTGAAAAAAACTTTTTGACTACATGTAAAATCAATTTTCCTCCTCAAACCCACAAATAGTTGCAATAAGTCAGTGAGAGACATAGCTCAACTTAAAAAGTGCTTATCTTTAGTCATTGAAAGATGTGTGTGTGTGTGGGGGGGGGTTCCATCAATATTATATTCCCCTGCTCCCTGAGAAAGATTTCGGTACAACTGCTATTCAAAATTGGCATTAGAAATTTAGGGCATGGTTGTCTCCATTAATTTGGTATGACAAGTTTGAGAAAGAGAAGTCAGGTGCAGGAAGTCCTCTGTGAGATAAATCATAGCTCTGTAAATTCACAGACACTTACCATTTATATTTGTCATTTGAGTATCAAGAAATTCATGAATACAAGATTATAGTGAAAGGGTTTTTTTTTTTTTTTTTTTTTCATGGGTGAACTTGTCTCATAAGAGAAAGTAGGCTCTCTTAAAGATCCATTGGTTGTTTTTGAAGCCCACTTGTATCCTCTTTTGGTAAGAAGTTCATTATTCGACCTATATATTTGCCTTGAAGGAGTTCTGATAAAGATATATACACATGTTGAAGACATTTTGAACTTTGACTTTAAGATGAGAGATTAGGCAGAACACCTAGACTTCTGACCACATCTGATTGTTTCAAGTTTTTAGATTTCTCTTTTTCATGGCCTTTTCTGTTGACTTTTTAACATCTTGGCTCCCCCAACCCCTGTAGTGTAGCCAATTGAATATCTCTCCCACCCAAGTAGTCTATGGGGGCAGATGTTTAATTTTATATCTTCATGATTTAGAGAAAGTTGAGGAAACTGGAGAAGGGAATAGGAATTAATCTATTTATTAGATATTGTTCACGAATATGAATGCATACATTTCAATTGCATTCTTACCATATCTATCACATCAGTATGTGTAGATATTCTTTTGAAAAGTCACACATACAACTACGCTTTTCCTTAATTCTGGAATTTAGCTTGTTCCAATGGGACTCGATTGTCTGTATATGCATTCTATCCGATAGGTTCACAGAATTTACTGAATGATTTATGTTTTTATTTTATTTATTTATTTATTTTTTTCCAACTCCAATGTCTTGAACGTTTCAAGGGATCACTTCAACATTTTTCTCTAAACTAGTCAAGGGGCTGGGGGTGTTCAGGTATCTTTTTTCCTCTCTCTTTGGTAAAGATTAATGTACTGTGTCTACAAACCAATGGAGGAAATGAAAGGCTGGACTTGTACGCAATATTCTTTGTTTATGATCCGTCATTGTCCTCCTCTTTATTAAATAAATCTGTGTTAGTGAGTGACTGATTATTTCCAAGTTTCTAGTATAATCTTTTTAAATGATATCAATTCCTTTAAAAATGCTAAGAGATCATCATCATCAGTCTCTTAATGTCCATTGTTTGACATAGATCTTCCCCAGGATTCACCACACTTCTCCATCATGGGCATCACGATCAGTATACAAACCTAATTTCTATTCATTTGAGGAAATTTTTATTGGGAAAATTTGGGATAAAATAGTTTTTATTTTTCTTTAAGCAAGATTTGACTTTAGTTAGGATGAATAAACTGACAAAATATTAAATTTTGTCTGTTATTTACAACTTAGATATATTTGCTTTTATTATTCAATCATTATTTTTATAAATTGTTTTTACTTAGAATTATATTGGCAGTGGGAGGGGTTTTTTTTCTTAGTATTATATACAGGCTGTTAAATATGTAATTCCTTAGTTTGAATGTTTTTAAATGAGCTTTTTTAGTTTAGATTTTATCAATATTTCTCGGATTTCTACAAAAGAATTTTAGAATGGTTCCATTTCAGACATCCTGGAGAATCTGTTTATCATTGACATGCTCTCTTAAGTTCATGCTACAAGCTGTTTCCAAAATGAATTAAAGGAGTGAACTTTGCTGTACAAATAGAAATGCTTTGTAAGCAAAATCTAAACGGAGTCTGGCAAATGACTAATAGCTTTGGATATTCAATGCCTCTGTAGCAAATGTCAAGTATGAAAAAATAGTAAAACTTGGTATAAAAGAATCTGTGTTTCCTGGGGTTATTTAAAACCCTGCAACAAGTGTTTGTCTTTAGTTTTTGAATTTAAATTTTTCCATGCCAACTTCTCTCATTTCATAACTGAGTAAGCGTTCCAAAACAAATCAAGATGCAACATTCCCTAACAAGATGAGAAATAAGTTGTAACATTCATGAAGCTCTCCTCGTCCCCTTTAAAAGTGCTCATTTCCTTAAATTTCAATGTTTACTTAGCTAGCTTGAGGCATAACATTAATGCAATGATTTCTATTAACAGGGTAGCCATTTTTCTTTTCCTAATTTCAATTATTGGTCGGGTTGGGAGTGTTCTTTGTTTGTTTGGTTTTTTTTTTCCATGTTCTGCTCAGACAAGGCTCACTGCTAGTTGGCAAAATAATTACTCCTACTTATGAATACAAGATTTAAATCTCTTCAACGAAAATAATGTACAAAATTCATATGCTTTAATGGACATTATTATTTTTGTGTTTGTGCTTCTTTTACTTCATATCAAAACTTGAATCAAGTATTTTCACCATTACTTTCTTTTTATTTGGAGGGGGTCATCGTCATTCAAATATTTCATCCAATTTGTTCATCAGTCTATTGTCTTTTACATGAAATCAAACTCATAAGTATTGACTGCAACACCTTAAAATATGAATTAACTCATACACTGGCATTCTTCAGAGATACTGTACATTCTGTTCCAGACCTACACAAAGTGAATATCACAGTTTGTTTTTTTTCCCAGTTTATGTAAAATCATGTTAATTCTATACTATAGCCTATTAAGTGTGCTGTTACATTAGATCTTCTGAAAAAAAACAATGTGAATGTCTTACTTTAAGAATACTTTATTGTTAAAAAATAATTTTCATTCATGGATATCTTTTTAATTTTCTTCAAGAACTTTTCCTTTGTGGCTAAATGTTTGATACAAGAGGCTTATCTTAGCATTCAACATGCTTTTATTGCTTTTGATTCAAAGTGAAAGACCTGTGACTCTTCCTTCCACTTGAACACTGAAAGGCCATTGTATGGTTACCAATTGGCCTAATTTCAATATAACAAGAATGAAGACATTTGAAATATTACAATATTAAAAATGGCGCCAATTGACTGGCTTGATGCAGGGATGCCACTAACCTTCAATTTGTCAAGAAATAAGTGCTATATCTGCAAAGTATGATAGAACAAGATATGACTACACAAAGCACTCTGGAAAATATTTTTAGGCAACAACCCACATAAATTCCAGCTAGTCCTCAAAATGGACAAAAAACTTAAGGACACTCAACCATTAAGTGTCTGTACCCTTTACAAAAAATGTCAGCAAAAAAATTCTGTGGATTTGTTATCACTGTGATATCAGAGTAGCCTTTCATAGTATAACGAAATTGAGAAACCTCCCCTCAAAGGTTGGTCTTTTGCCGGAAAAAAGTATTATCAAAGGCTGCATATAGATTAGTTTAACGCAAGGCCATGCATATTAGACACCCAAAGACATTAGAATTCTCTATGCAGTTTTGATAATTAGCTAGATGAGACTATTATTCAATGGTGTGGCACTCATCAGAGGCTACATTTATAAAATCTTATGCAATAGTCATAGTGAATATAATAGAACCATCAACTGGCTAAAAATGGACTTGTGTGCTGGAAAGCCATTATCCAAAGTGAGACAACTAGATCAGGCTTGAAGCCTGTGTGGAATGAAAATCAGACACACTTCTCCCCCTGGGATGAAGTTAAATCATGAAATATTGATGGAAAGGTAGAAGAAACTGCACATATGAGTCAGTCAAAAAATGGATATGTAAGCAAATGCAAATTTTAAAACCATATTGAAACCAGAGAAATAATTTCAGCAATCAAAGCTCCCTAAATAAAGGTCATTGTAAGGATACCAGCTGTGGTACTCAGAGCCCATTAATGCTTCCCACCACAGGGGGTCAACAAGAGAACAGATTTTAATTTCATCTGTTTTCACATCAATACTATTACTTATCCAGTTCATCAAATGAAGAAAAAATGTTTTCTTTTCATCTTGAACATTGAACAACATGATTATGATTTTGTTCCATCTTGTGCCATCTTTCAAGTAACTTCATAATTCCATCCTCCCAGGACTCTTTATTCTCTTGAGCAATGAACTGCTCAGGTGCTTTTTGCAGTCTTCCCAAGAATGAAACCCCCACCCTTTAACCGCCCATCCAGCCAATGCTTTGAACACCAGCATAAATGGTAATCCAAAGGTGCAATATCAGGTTATTACAACGAATCCTTGAAAACTTCTCAGCTTAGCTGTAACAATTTTTGCCAGATCACCAAAGAAACATGCTATTTACCATCCTGCCTTCTGAGAAGAAACCTAGTACTTGTCAAAAATGACTGGATTATTTACGTATGGATTGGCACTTATGCCTAGGATCAGGTTATCTGTGCACTCTGCCTTGAAACTAAATGTTGCTCTCTAGCATTCTACCTAGAATCTAAATTTAGTATCTGCTTGCAGTACATTCTCTGGTAGCTTTGCACTGGTGCAATACATTAGCCACAGATGGCCTACTGAGGCTCTGTATTGCTAAGCACAAGAGGCCTAGAATTTGTCCAGTGGCCTCAAAAAATAACCTTGCCCGGTCCTGGGGGTATCAGTAATCTAAAAGGCAGCACCTTCGCATTGTATTGAAAGGGAAAGGTCGCGCTTGCCCTGACACCTTCGTAACACCAATTGTAGGGACAGGAGCAATTTTTTAAGCTTTCCCAAATTAAACCAACTTTGTGACACATCTTAACTTTTATGGAGAAGTTGATAAGTACAGATCAGAGTGTAGTATCTGTGCACTATGCCTAAGATCAAACTGTCACTCCCTGGCACTTCTGCCTTTGATCAGAATGTAGTATCTCTGTGTTTCCAAAAGTAGAGTGTTCCTATAAAAGTCTTTTGTAAGCCGAAATGACGTACAGCCAAAAAGCAATTACCATTTTTTTAGCCTTCACCAATACAAAAAATGGTGAGGATGGTATGTCAGACTGAATGCATTGATGGTTGTGGTGGTGATGGGAGGTGCAAGAGACTGGTGTGTAGAAGAGAGAGGAGGCAGTGAGCTGCCCCTGAAATGGTTCACTGCAAGAAAAAAAGCTGAACTCTTCTTTTGCTTTTTGCCTTCTTTTGAAAAGTTAGCATAAAGCAAAAATTTTAAGAAAAGCAGGGACTACCTCTATTTGAATTCTACCAGATGATTTTTTAGAAAAAAAAAAAAGAAAAACTAACAAATCCGTCGCAGTGGAAGAGTCCTTTGTTTCAAATAGTGGGTAGGAAATATCTTTATCAGCAAAATTGTTACTTTCAAGTGGAAGATTGCATGATTATAAACTGAGAACCAAGATAATCACACTGCTCATTATACAATGGTACTTCACTTGGCAAGAACAATCTGTTTACCAAAATGTCCCATTAGATGAGAAATTGTATAGTGAATAATTGTATGAAACTTGAGAGATTTCAGTAATTCTTTCCAAGTAAAAAATATCTGACCCCTAAAACCTCAATAATAACCTTGTAAATAACATATAATGCACTAATTAATTTCCAAATAATATATACATACAAATAAACTAGTAAATAATGTAATAAATAAATAAATAAATAATCTCAACATGATTCACCAAATATCTGTCTATCTGAAAATAAGCTCCCAGATACTAGATATAAATCTAGACAATTATAAATAGAATCTAGATGATTCTGGATAATTTTATGGAATTTCTTGGTTGCTCTTTTTTTTTTTCCTCATACTGAAGATATTTTGCCAAGAGATTGGGGAAAGGGGTAATTAGGACCCCTCGATAAGCAAAATTTCATTGTAAGAGTCCATCACTAAGATAGGTATCACTATATGGATACAAATAGTTTTTTTTATATCAGTGGATTCCAGATACTTCTTGTTTGTTGCCTTCAGTTAGTTTAATTGAGAGCCGTGCTTGTTCGAATCGATCGTTCGGTTCTCCAAAATTGAGCTCATAGTAGAGGACTCCCTTCCCATCCTACTGTATACATAGCGTCACTTTTTGGGCTGGAGACTGGTCTTCTGTATACTTAGTGATAGTCCATTTCGCTCGACTTGAGTTCTCTCATGTCCCTTGGTGTAGATTATCCATTACCCATCTCGGCTTAATGGTTTGCGAGTGTGTATCTGCTTATTTTACTTATCTGAATTTCTTTTCATAGTGGTCAAGCTACCACACAAGAGACCATTTTGTGTATTTATGTAGAAAATTCTTCTTAACAGTGTTTCATATCATTATCAATATACTGTCCTTATATAATTGTCAAATATATGACCTGAAAAGATCTAATCTAAACATCTTTCAATGTGATTATTTGTTTTTTTTTGGGGGGGGGGGTTATTTGTTACATGAAGAATATCTTTTTAAAAAATGTAATTGAATAAGTGATTTATTAATTTTGCTTCACTTTTTTTTCCTTCCTTTTTTTTTAGCTCTATTTGAGACAGGTCAAGTTGAGACTAGTTTTGTGTATATACTAACTAATATTTAGGAAACTTGTTGAAAACCACTCTAATTTTTAAAATAAAAGTTGAATAAATGGAAATAAAACGAGAAAAAGTAATTTCCTTATCTTCTGAATGTTTTCCTGTTAGATTCACATGTAAACAACCTACTATTCCGGTTTTCATGTCAGATTAGCTGAGTATACAAATGCTGCAGACAAAAGGTCACTGGGTTTATATTGTCTTTAATAAAGAGTTTTTATTTATCTATTTATTTTACGATCTCAAAAACATCTTATTGTCAAGTTATAAAACATACATTTACAATAAGAGGTGAGGTAAAAAAAAAAAAAAAGAAAAGATGTAGTTGATTTTCTTGCATTGTTCTTTTATTGACTACAATTTCTAATGTTTTTTTTTTTATTTTTCAGTCTGTGGCACCAAACATCGTAAAATTGTTTTCCTGCCAATCCAGTCTTTTCTCTTTTAACTGCTCACTTGAGGTTAGATTTTATCAATGGCCATGACATCACAACACCGGCCTGTCCCTAGGACAAACGCTCACGTGAACCGGTCCAATGCTAGTCAGAGATCTGGTATTAAGATGGGAGGTGGTGGTGGTGCTACCTATGCACCAATGCCACACCTCATCTATAGACAAGCTGCTCAGGCTAGCTACCAACACATGACTGACCCCAAAGGAAAACATGTCCTCAAGGAAGCTGTTGATGCCGTTGTTAATAGTTTTGCAAAACACACCCATGGTTATGGCAGAGGTAATTATCAATGTTATTTTTAAAATCTATAAAAATTCTAATTTCAATCTCTATATTTCACTTTTTCAAACCTATTCATGACTAAATATATAGTGGATATTGTCTTGTATCATCTCTTCATATTGTGAAATGATGATTTTAACATGGCCAATTTCTCTTTTTGTCTCAGAGAAATTTGAAAGAAATGAAATTTAAAAGATAAGCATTTGTAATTAAGAACTTGGTATAAGAATTCTATAAATTTTCAGTTGATGTAATTCGTATGGCTTAGAATCATTATAATGTAATGTGGCCTGTTGAAAATGATGTTGATTTGCATTCTCTAATTATAAATACTTCATTTTAAATTTTGTACTCTTCAAAAATCAGTTGATATTTAAAGCCACCAACACTTATTCATTCAAAATCATGTGCTATGTTATCAGCTAGATTTTCAGTTTATCATTTCCATGTTCAAAGCTAAAATATTTAACGCAGTCTAACTATATCGAACATTAGTATGATAAGAAGCCTTGCATTTTACTTGTGCAGAATTGACAATTTTTTCGTTATTGTCAACAGCTTGATCTATCTATATAGCATTTCTTATTGTGTACATTTGAGTAGAATCTGATTTTAAACATTACAACAACTTTTCTCCCTCTTTCTGTAGTCAATGTTGTTGAAGCCTTACAAGAATTCTGGCAGATGAAACTGGAGAAAGGAGCAGATCTGAAAAATGGGGCCCTGGTTGTGTATGAGTCTCAACCCTCAAATGCCATACCCTATGTGTGCTATGTTACACTCCCAGGGGGAAGCTGTTTTGGAAGTTTTCAGGTAAGAAAAAATGTTTCAAATTGAAAACTCATTAGATCAACATCAAATTCACAACTTCCTTTTTCTGTGTATATACATTAGACCTTCACTAATCTGGCCACCTGTAATCTGCATCCTCCAATGATTCGGCGCTGGTTTCAATTTTTCAAAGTATCATTTGCTCTTATTTAATCCCAGTTATGTCTATAGTGAATAAGGTGACTTCCGTACTGTGAAGCACAAACACCACATATTATCAATTGAAGATGAGGTTGAACTCTTGAAACCACTGGACTGTGGTGTTGGTGGAAAGCCTGTGTGAGAGTAACAACATTGGCTTTTCAACAGTGTATAAGTTTATTATGCATATGTATATCGGTCTTCCCTTAAGAAGTGGCACAGTTCAACTTTCTTATTAGTTAATTCCTGTACATTAACTTGAACCCTTTATTTTATTTCTACCTCTTCAATACGTGTTACTTCATTAGAATTTGCTTTTCATTTAATGTTTCTGTTTCTTTTATTATCTAACTTGTACTGATGTACATGATATCTTGAAGATATGATGAGATGGTTAGCATTTATTCAGAGGTTATCCTTCTGTGATTCAGGATTTTCCTGATCCGGCACTCTTAAAGTCCCTATGGTGCCAGATTTATAAGTCTTCAGTATCTGTAATGATGAAACCATAATTGATGATAAGATTAGCCTTTTTTTTTTTTTTTTTCATCTAAGTACTTCTAAAGGTTTTGAAATTGATTTCATATTGAACCAAATTGAATTAAATCACATGAACTTGACTCCACTTTCAACTTTGAAAAAAAGAATAGAATTAATTTCTTGAAATTCTACAAATCACTGTTGTAGGAATTTATGCATTCACCAAAATAATGTTAGAAAAGTGTTTGGAAAATATTTTGAAGTTTTTGCAATGAATATGGTTTTTATATTGAAAATCTACCATTATTTATCAACTACATGTTAGTTTTCCATCATGGACTTTCTTGTCTTGATTATTGCATTTTACAATTATTTTTTTCCAATCTTACTCTCCACAGAATTGTACCACAAAAGCTGAAGCTCGGAGAAGTGCTGCAAAAATTGCATTGATGAATTCTGTTTTTAATGAACATCCATCACGAAAAATTTCCGACGAATTTGTGGACAAGGCAGTTGGGGATGCCCTTGCTGCATTTAAGGTAATTTTCTTTTCACGTGACATCATAACATTCTTGTATAAAATATTTGAAGGGGGCTTTCTAATATGCAATTGATGTTCAAGCATTTAATATCTGTCAATTAACCTCTGCCTGGCTAAAAGGACTCCATGGAGCTTGTACAATTTTAGGTCATCTCCTCAGGCAAATACATGGCATCTAGCATCCTCACTTGATTTGACCAAAAGACCACAAAATGGATTTTCAAACTTGAACCATTTAATACTTCTGTTAAAGATATCCACAAGCAAAAAATTCTTGTGCTTCATGAGCCAAATTCTAGGTGTGTAAATAAAAACAATTTGGTGATATATATCATATATTGTATATATATCAGCAATATTATATCATAATAAACCCCAAACCTTTGATGATGAGTATTGATAGTTTGATCCGTTGGACCATTGGGAGTTTTCAGATTAGCATTAGAAAAGCCATCTGGCCATAAAATATTTACTCCTAAAAGCTCCTGATGAATCCTAGCTAGAATAAATTTTTGCATACAAAATTTGCATGGAAAAATTGATAGTGGTCATATGAAAATATTTTTCTTTTTCAAAGTTTTTGATGTTAGTTACATATGCATAAAATAATCTACTACATTTTGTGCATAGTATTTGTGGGATCTTCATGCACATCAATATTTCTACTTGATTGCATCTGATTAGGTAATAAACTAACTTCATTTAAACATCTTGGTAAACTATCCCAGTAATCTACTCAGTTTTTATTCAAATCTTTCTCACTAAAATTATTTGATATGATTACCATGCTTATTTATACTTGTTTACTTCAAAACTGCAAGATAAGAATAATGGAGTGAACAACTAATGTTGCAGAACATGAGCTACACCTAATTAAGCTCACAGCATCACTCCCCAAGCCCCCTTCCGATACAAACATACACACATACATTGGATGCTGTTTTTCTTTTGCCATCAGTATTAAGTTTCAGAGGACAACTTTTGGAAAGTGGACCCAAAAATTTATTCAATTGAAAGTAACAGATTTTTTATATCAATAATTCACCTTGACATCATACAATGAATTATGAAAATCTGTTCTTTTCAATTGAATCAATTTTGGGTCCACTTTCCTGAAATTGTGCCAATTTTAGTCAGTCAGATGATACGAGGCTCTTTTTAAAAAAATCAAAATAAGCAATTGCCATTACAAGAACAAAATGGAAATTTTCATCACGGGCAAAGGAAATGTTCAGCATTAGAGTATTTTAGGTATTCCACAAAAGTCATAAAGATGTAAAGAAACTGACACATCATGCTATGTTAATTTCTTTGGTTTTAAGATTCCAAAAATCCTATCAATATTTGGTTTTTGTTTTTTCCTCAGGGCAACAAAGAAGATGCTGAGAATCCAAACACTGGTATTGGAGCGTTTAAGTTCATGTTGGAAGCCAACAAAAGTCGAACAATGCTAGAATTCCAAGAACTGATGACTGTTTTCCAGCTGCTGCACTGGAATGGCAGCCTGAAAGCGATGCGTGAACGCAACTGTTCCCGCCAGGAAGTTCTCGCTCACTATTCGCACCGTGCACTGGATGATGACATGCGTTCTCAGATGGCCCTTGACTGGATCACCCGCGAACAGGAAGCAACAGGAACCATCGCGCATGAACTTGAGGTGGCCGAACAAGAATTAGAGAGTGCACGACTTGCTGGGAGGGAACTGCGTTTCCCCAAGGAGAAGAGAGACATTTTGGTTTTGGCGCTTAGTCAAATTGGGCCTTCAGAAAGCTTGGCATAGACAAAGGAGAAACACAAACCGGCACATTGCACATGAATTTCTCTCTCTCATCACGCTACACTTTCCTTCACAAATATCTTTCTACTTATCTGATCTTATTCTTGACTCTTTTTTAGCATTGATATTCTTTCCTTTTAGTCCATTAGTTTGGGAGCAATTATCTAGAACCAACTGATGCTTTAAAACAAAAAAAAAAAGGCTTTTATACGTCCTTTCATTTTTCTGATGTCATTTTTTTCATTTTTATTTTACTCTAAAAGAAAAATTTTTAAAGAAGAATTTTACCACATTTTCTCATTTATTTATTTTGTCAACATGACTAATGTATGATAAAGGCATGTTACATAATTCTAAGGTCTACTACCTATAGATGATAATAATGAACATTGTATGAGATATTCTATCAAGTAAGCTAGCGCACAGCACTTTTTTTACTATTTATTTTTATTCAAATTTATCTCTGTATATTTATGTTCAAGTTATTTTTAAAACTTTCATTAAGGAGCATCAACCACTAATTATTGCTATATTATTAACAACAAAAATTGGTGAATATCTGTTTTGATGCCCAAATTAGCAGTTTTGAAATTTTGAAAGATATCTATCTATCTATATAATACTAAACTGCCTAATTTTGTTTATCTGTTTGTGGCCTCTAAGTAACTGAAACAGTGCACTGTAGCCAGAGCTTTTGAAATAAGATATGCTGTAAATGTGTTAACTTGAAGAATACAAAGAGAAAAATTTGGCTGAATTGCAACCTAATAGTAATAGTTTGAGGGTCTGTATCCACGCTCACTCTTATCCATATTATAATGACTGATTTGTCTAGGGAGATAACTATTGAATGCTGATTAGAGAATAGTCTCCCTTGTTCATTTATTTGCAAATGTTTGAGAAAAAAAAAGCCTGGGTTCATTCTGGTCACATCAGATTGCACTAATTTCCTCTCAGAGGGTAACCCAACAGATCATCTAGTCTTCATCAAAAATTTCATCTTATGTAATTTGCTGCAAATTGAACTTCAATTAGTTTTTGTGTCAATTTATATTTTACCAAAGCTATGTAAAAGATTTGTGCTTTTTCAATCACTTTTACGCTCAGCTAAAAGTGCTACTTGTATATACTGCTATATTGCATTGTAGGTCATTTAGGAATGTTTCAAGTGAAAATCATTTGTAGCAATTAAGAAAAACATCAATTAACTACAGCTGGAATTGAACTACTGATACATTTATCTTGAGACATTTCAAGATAATCCTTTGTTAGATGTTTTTTCTTCAAAAATAGAAAATAAGTCCTGAAGCTTTACTGCATAAACTAAACTAAACTAAACTGAATAAATGTATTTTTTGTTTTTTCTCAGTATATAACATTTCCCAGAATACACCTGCATCATGTAAAGTATGTAATAGATAAACATTAGCCAACTTGTACCTAAAAACAATAGTAAGAAAGCCACATTCACTTACTCATTGAAAACCAACAAAAATTAATGAAAAAGAAAATGTTCTTTTATGTAATTTACTTAATCTAAACCTAGTGTTTGATTATAAAAAATTTCTTTACACCATATATTGCATAATAATTTACAAACATCAGATGTAAGCTACAAATATGACTAGTGAAAATCTTACTTTCAGAAGAAAGATTTTTCAACTTTGCTTCTGAAGTAAATTTTTAAAATATAAAAACAACGTTCAATTCTAATTGTCTTGGTATCTGTTGTGATAAAAAATGGATTATTATTATTTAATGAAAGCACTTTAATTTAGGTTGCAAGTATATCATTTCAAAGTGAAATGTGTGTCTGTTTGTTTTTGAAGTACAAAATTATTGAACCCATTCAAGAGTTGCAGCAATGGAAAGTGAAATATATTGTTTTATCAACCAATTCTTGCCAAACAGAATTTTAAAGTTATTTACTTGTTTAAATACGGGAAATTGTGACCAAGATTATCATCTGCCTTTTCAATTCTTAAAAGAAATTTTGTGGCATAAAATCTTCATACATATTTCATGTCGATGCACATTATCCTTTTAAAATGAATCGTCTCAATTTTGTAAGCCCATTAAGTTATCATTTGTAAAAGACCAGTAAAGACTACTTTTTCTCTGGTAGTATCCTAATTCAAAAAGAAAGGACTTGGTTATATATATCTCTTTCATACTATACTTAAATTAAGTCAAGTAAAAACGAATATATTATTGATTATAAACAGATTTTTTTCTCTAGTTTTAAAAAATACATTAAAAATAAGAATAATAATAATGAATATTTCCAAATTTTGATCTGCTCATATTCAGCAATTTACTGAACTGATAAATTCGCTAAGAGTTCATCAATTTGATTTAAAACAAGCAGATTACTTCAATAAAAATTGGATAAATTGTTCATTTATGAACCTTTGATTGGGGGGGGGCTACCTTAGAAACTACTACATGAAAATTGTTTTAGCAATTTAGTACCATTCCTTTCAACTGCTGACTTAGTGACTTATTTTTTATGTTTTAGTATCATTTCTTACAACTGCTGACTTAGTGACTCATTTTAATCCTGGGTATTTTCTGTCTCCTGATGCCAATGAAATTTAGCAAAAAAAAAATGAAATCTCATTTTTGTGAGACGCATTTTTAAAATATCATCATGTGGGGCGACTTGGGTCAGTTGATACTTTTTATTGGAATATGTCCCATAGAAATTAGAGCGATTATATTCATTATCAAAATTTAAAGGAAAAGTAAGTAAAAAGGAAAATAGTTGTAGATAACCAAATGTTTAATTTCTTATGGCAAATTTTATTTATTTTTTTAAGTCTTTTATTTTAAAATTATTTGATGGACGAGATAAAGTATTCAAGGATGCTCCTTAGTTGTAGGACTGGAATAGGTTGAGAAATTCACTTACAAAAAAAAGGTATCAGTTTGAAATTGGCTTTTGTGAAAAAAGGGAGTTATTTCCCTTGACTTCATATTCTCTGATATCAAACTTTAATATGAATTACTTTTTTAAAAAATTATATTCAGTTTATTCAAAGACTATGCAAACCTAATTTGGACAGACTGCATTTGCTAAACAAAAATTAACTGAATTTATGAGTCCCAAGTTGACCTACTTGATGGTACAAAATATTAAGACATTTGTTAAGCTGGGTTTACTCCTATATAAGTCAGTCGAAAATTTAATAATAATATAAAAAAAAAAATAACAAACATATATATTAATGTATATTTGCTGATGTCTATAAATCTTTCTTGTTACCACAAGTGGCTTCAAAACTTTGCCTCCATGTTGGTAGTTACAACCATTTGCCGCACGCATCCTCACCTGCTTGCCAAATTCTGAAATCTAGTCCTTTTGCTTGTCACAACTACATGGGATGTAAACTTTAAATATTGAACAAATTTTACATATATATAATATGCAAAGGATATATATATATATATGTTTTGTTTAGATATTACCCATGTGCCTTACTATCCACATCAAATTTCCTGTTAAAGACCTAAAATTGCTGTTGATTTTTTAATTTTAAAAACTTTTCTTTTTTATAAAATTGGTCACTGTTCAAATTTACTATATGGCAAAAAGAACTTGAATACTTTTGATAATATTCTTAGGGATTTTTGTAAGATATATCATTAAAATACACAATAAGAGGAAGCCTAAATATTATGAAGCCGAAAAAAGGGCAATTTTGTCTTTGATGGTAGACAACTGAAGTAAATACATTTTTACACCATTATGATGAACCATTGCTTGCTAGAAAGATATAGAAATGAAAATTCTAGTTCAAGATAATTTCTTCAATTTTATTTTGAATCCTGATCTGTGATTCTGCATTTTCTACAACATTCTAAAGCCTTAGCATGTTATCAAATATTGTAAAGAAAAAAAAATCAATTTTTGTATTACAGTAATATTTCAACTTCACCCCAAACTTTTTGCCACTTATTTAGAATTAATAATTGTATTTTCCCCCCCTCTTATCTGGTACACTGGGTCTGCCTTGTTTTATTTATGGCCTCTACTATTGATGTTTTTTTGGTAACAGCATTGAACACCTACAATGTTTTGTCCCTGTCAAAGTTCTTCGTCGTTGCAGTTTTAAAAAAAAAATACACAATCATTGTGATTTATTATAATGTTGCTATATAAAGAAAAGATATGTTTCTAGTGTGTTGAGTATTTTATTACTAAATATTGGATTGTTTGCTAAATTGTCTTTCCCCCTCCTTGTAATACTCTGTTATCCCTACTGTTGGGACTGTGAATTGTACATTATTCTGCCTAAGTATAATGGTTTAAGCAAGCAGGAGCAAGCACTGTGTCAAACATAGATCTGATATACTTATGTCCATATTACTACTGTATTTATTTCATATTAGCAGCTGTACATAACTGATATATATATATATAAATTAATATTTTTTGAAATATGACTCTTAAAAAAAATTTCAAAGCTTATAACACACAACAAAAGAATTCTTGATGATTTCTAGATTGTCTTTCAGATTTAAATTACTGCATTTCCCTCCCTTGCATTCAGCTTAGTTGGGGTGTGGACATTATTCTCATTATTTCAGCAGCAAACTTGGGATTTTTAAATCTGCATATATAAAACTTGTATAAAAAGCAAGTTGAAAGCTTTTGTCTTGTCAAAAAAATACAGAAACAAAAAGCTAGTTGAAATTTATTCAGCTTGAAGCTTATAATTTTAAAACGTGATTGATTCTTCAGGAATAGCCAGCATGTGATAATATTGCTTGGTCATTACTATTGGCCCATTTTTATTTTATTTTTATTTTATTTTGAATCTTGTTAATGCATTTCTTAAAAACAAAGGAAAATCTCACTTAGTTTTGAAGCTACTTCATCTCATCTGATCTGTCTCTGGAAATTCTATCAAAATTATTTTGTACATAATTGGGAAACACCTGTAATATATTGTTTTATACTGTTTATTTGTAATAGCATAATATTGTGCTGTAATAAAATAGAAATGGTATTTAAAATACTGCCTTCTGTTTCTTTTTGTGCATGTTTTCTCTTTTAGCCCAGAAAAAATGCTTTCATTTCACTTGATATACATTCATTTCTTTGAAATTGAAAAAAAATTAATGCAATATTATTCTAATGCCCTTGTGGCCAGGAATTAATTTGGTTATTTTGGTTGAAAAAAATATATACTTGGAATATGTAGTAAACTGGTTCTCCAATTGTGCAACTGTTATGCTCCGCTTTTTTTCTGCTACCATTAGTAGGTCTACTGTTAATTCTGAAGCCATTGACTTTTTCAAACTAATTTTTTCTCTGTCCCTCTGGAATGTGAGAAGCAAAGAAAAAGTAATTTAAAAAAATACTTTAATTAGATAACTTGGCATTATGGTTATTTATCAAAAAAAATCTTGATTATCTGAATTTTGGATTATCTGATTATGATTTCAAAAATCTATAACTGTGTTCAGTATGGTTCCCTTTTTTATGATCAGATCAGTTATCTAAACAAAATACCCCTCGGCTATTTTGTTCAGTTAATTGAGGTTTCTCCATATAGCAATTCTTTCTTTTAATGATATGAGGATGTATCGGAAAGTTCCCCGACTCTATGTACTGTACCATTCAACAGAAATGTGTGTGATGCTGACACTCATTGTTACCCTACTTCTGATTCAATTTGCAAATAGACCTTGTGCTATGAACTCATGTTTTCATATTAGGCAACGTTTTGTGACATTGTGTGAGAACATATCTGCATCAAATCTTGCATGAAGGTCGTCAAATCCGCTACCAAGACCCTTGAAATGTTCTGTAATAATCTTTAGGTTGAACACATTTTTTTGAGTGGCACACGCATTTCAGGGCCAGTCAAGTGTTGGTTTGAGATTACTATAATGTCTTTTTGTCTGTCTATCTGTCATCACATAAGGACGGCTAGATCTATGGCAACCAAAACATGTTTTAACATGAATTTTTTTGAAAATTCCAAATTCTTCTTGGTCTTTTTGAGAAATTTTCCAGTAGCCTCTTGTATTTGCTTCACTTCTTTTATTTTACAAGGCTCCTTTCTATCCTACCTTATCTGAATTTTGATGTAAAACATTTTAAAAAATCCCAAATTGTAATAGAGAGAAGCTTGTTTGTTTGTTTTTTCTACAAGTGTTTCTCAGCATTTCATCTATGACTGTTTGAAATTAAATCTGCTACTAGTCCCTCAATGAGATAAAAAGGAAGGCTATTTTCAACTCCATTCAAATAGTTCTATCGACAGTAGAACAGCCTGCAAATTTGATATTGGGGTTGGAAAAAGAAGTTGACCATTTTCTAAAAAAAAATATAATACTGCCCCCCCCCCATCCATTGTTCAATTTTTAGTATCATAGGTATATAAGAAATATCATTCATCATCTCTAGAGAAGCTGAATATGCTACAAAGTTTGAATTGTGAAGATATTGAACGGTTTGATCAGATAGATGGCAGAAGGAATACTGGAATTTGTAGATGAGTGGGGAAATTGTTGAGAGCAACAAGGGAAAGAAAGATGTTGAGAGTCATGATTGCCCACGACCCAAGGGGCATGGCACATATAGAAATGAAAATCAAAAGTATTCCTCTGTGTACACTTGAAACAGTAACATCAACACTAGTTTAGTGAAACATATAATAATAGATTTTTGAAGACGCCCATGATAGAGAAATGTGGCAGATCCTGGGGAAGGTCTATATCCAACAACGGACGTTAAAAGACATGATGGTGATGGGTTATTAAAACTTGGATTCAGCCCACTGATGATACAAGCAATGTTTATTTAATAAACCAAGCTTAATCAGGTACAAGGCTACACATAACACACCTAATATTCCAAAGCAGTTACCCATCTAAGTACTGATCAGATTTGATGTTGCTTAACTTGGGTGATGAGATGCAACCTGACGCTTTCCACATAGATTAATCATGTCAGGAATGACTGAGGATAAGGAAATGTAATTTTTCTCACTCTCACACGAGGCGCTACGGATATATAGCATTCATGTTTTGGAGGTGTTCATGAAATTTGGGAGTAAGAAGTACTAGTGTTTCAGTCCAACTGAGTCAGATCTTTTTTTAAAGATATGTCCAGGTCATGTCAATTGTGAAGAAAGATAATGTTCAAATATTCTACCTAACTTTCTAAAATATTAAACTGCATAAGACACATTATTGCTTGATAGCAAATCAAATTCTGTTGCATATCCCTGGTTAATGATAGAACAAAAGGCAGCCATCAAAGTTGCATCTATGAAACTAGAAAGCACTCAGAGAGTGCGCACCTCTGCCAACGACATTGTCACTCACTGGATCTGCCCCAAATTTAATCACTCCTTTTGTAGCCCTACCTTCCAGAAAATTTTATTGAAATTCATTGAAAACTGTTGGAGATATTGTGTGGACAGATGGAAGGATATGGGGTAATACATATACTTCTTCAACTTTGTTGGCAGAGGTAAAGTTAATTGACTACCCAGTCTTTAATATTTTTAACATCGACATTTTTATCAAAAAAATCATTGTACTGTTATTGTTAATTTCTGTAGACTCCTTAGAGAGCGATAGGGTCACAACTACTCTGCTGTAGTTCAAGTCGCAAGTACATTTTAGTAGTTGGAATTTCAGGTTCATGTCAAATCCTCCTCCTTTACCTGGGCATGGGACCAGCTATGGCGACTGCTCAGCAGTAGTTTTTTCTGTCACAGAAACTCTCTCTTAGATGAACTGCTACTTACCAATAGTTGGGAAGAAGTAGTATCATGCCAATCCCAGGAGTATTAGTGTGAAGTGAAAGTTGAACGGCCTCTCTCAAAACTCATCTGTTTTTCTATGCTGGTAAAAGTTATGTCACTTCACACCTTCAAAAAATTATTGTACAGAATCAATACCACTTAGTCTGAAGCATTCAACAGTTTAAAATGGCTGCTTATGAATGCTGTAATAAACTGTCCTGACAACTCTAAGCCATATGTGATAGGGTGTAAGGCCTCAGATGTTGCTGGGTTGCCAACATTGAATCTTTTTGGACAACCTGTTGCATTCATGTCATTTACTCTGAATGGGCACAAAGTTCATTAGCCTACTTAAGAGAAAGATGTTACCGCAGTGATTTTGGCTGTGAGGAATTTTCTGTCTGGCCACCACTTCACCATTGTGACAGATCAAAGATCTGTGCCTTCATGATGGACTATCACAAAAGATCCTAAATTAAAAACTATAATATCCAGAATTGACAGCTGGTGTTAATGAATATCATAACATGAAATTAGCTAACGCCCCGGATTCTACAATGTTGTTGCTGATACTTTGAGTGGAGCCTCAGTAATGCCAGCTTTTTGTCATTTCCTAAATAATTGCTTGATGACTTATGCCCTCCAAGAGTCACTTGACTCTTGCACTATGTGAAAGCTGAAAACATGTAAATGTGCTCATCTTGTCAAGAATGTGTGAAACTAAAACCATGGTTATGTCATTGCCTCATTGTAAGCTTATTAAGGTAACACAAATTCTAGAGCACTTAGATGTTGACTTCAAGGGTCCACTGCTATCAAGGACACATAATAAATACTTGTTAGAAGCAGTAGATGAATTCTTGCAATTCCATGCTCAGACACATCATCCAATGTTTAGAATCAATATTCACCTTATGCGAGGCACCAAATTTCATCCTTTCTGACAGAAGTTTAGACTTTTTAGCTCACCATGTGCAGGAATACCTCTTGCTGCAAGGAGTCATCTCCAGCAAGACAACTGCATACCATTTACAAGTCGAACGATATGATGGGATCATTTTGAGACCTATTTGTCTTGCCCTGAACTCACAAAACTTACCTGAATAACATTGAGAATCGGTGCTACCTCAAGCTCTACACAGCATCACGTCTACGTTATGAACAGCTACAACTCCTCACAACAGATTCTTCTCATTTTCTTGACGGTCATCAACGGGAGTGTTCCCTTTATCCTGGCTATTAAAACCAGCATCAGTTTTTCAATGCCAGTTCATAAGACACACTGAAAATGATCTACAGGTGCCATAAGTGGAATTATCTATCTATGCACACATAAGATATGCTGATGGTTATAATTCAACAGTGTCACGACTTGACTTGTCAGTTACAAATACCAAAAATTGAAGTAAATGAGGAAGAGACATCAACTAAAGAAACTCCTTTCAAAGAATCTACATTTCCAGGAATTGGAAATGATACTGCTGATAGATGAACAAAATTTCAACTCTTCACCCTCCCGCCTTCTTAGATCAAATCTTGAATAACCTTCTAGCAAGTCAAACTAGGATCAATCATTATTTTGTCGTTCTCAGCAGGAAAGTCGAGCTCTTCAATGTTATGGGCTGTGAAACTGATTGTCAGGAGAGAGTGTAGTAAATATTATATTGTTTAATACCAATACTGAGAGGTCTGAGGAGAATAGAACCTGCTAACAATAGTCAACAGGATTGGCTTGAATTTTATTAAACTGTCTCACCTAGAAGGAAATTATAGAATAATCTAGTACAGATATAAAAGCATTAACATTGATTATTGTAATTTTTCAAGTTGAATAAAGCCATTGTACATAATGGAGATTTCATTTTTATTCATAACATGTACATTGCGTCGATCAGTGAAATAAGTTTGATTTCACCTAGATAACACAACTTTTGAACACAAGAAAAAAATTTTGCTTTATATCCTTGTTTCAATTGAATAAACTTTGGATCAAATTAAAACTACGTTTACTTTTTGTAGAAAAAAGTAGTTTAAAATTTGGCCAATTTCACCGATTCAGCATAACATATACAATACAACAGTTGCAGTAATCATCTTCAGTTGGAATAGAAGTAGAGATGGAGTTTGACCCTGCAGCAGCCAGACTCATCATTGTAAGAGTCTAAGATTTGATGAAAATGGTACAGAAAAACTGTTGGATGAATATCAAGCTTGACACATAATTCATCAGTATATGTGGTGAATGATTTTTTTAAGCATTCATCTCTTTTTTTATCTCTAACACTTGGCATATGCAGATGCTTGCTTCATTCTCAGTGTATCATCAGAGCATCACACAAAATTGTTTCCTTTACAAAGAGATCTTCATATGTAATCTGCAAACTTTATGACTTTTTCTTGTAAAATTGGTTGATCAACTCAAACAAAAATGAACAGAAGAAAAAAATGTCAATGAATAGCATTATTTATTCCATATCATACATAAGATGGAGAACAATCCCTTTTTGCTTTATAAAAAATCGAGTGTAAAATTTCCTCTTTCCATTTTCTATAATGAAAGTTGAAGAGGAAAAACACCAGATGAGCAGATTTAGTGAGCATACTCAAAAAAATATTGGTATTTAGTTTTTGTTCCTGATTCGAAGTCTTTATACAATTTGAAACTTGAAAATAATCAACGAAGTGCAAAATGTGTGAGGTCTTTCGAACTTCCCAGCTAGGATCGTTGAGTCTGTAGCCTATCCAACAAGGCTTACTTGGCTATCACACTGCATATAAATACTCTTGAAAAGCACTTTTCATTTCATTTATGCCCATGTGAAGCCAGTATATCGAAAAGAACCACCTCCAATTTACAAAATTGTTAGTCTCCATTACACAGCTGTTCTTGGTGTATCAAATGCATTAAACTGTGAGTGTCTCTTTCTAATTATGACCAAAACAAAATGCTCAAGGCCATTGCAACACAGCAAACAGCGACATAAGGACTTTTTCTTTCACCTGAAATATAAAATTGATACAGGGAATAGAGTCAAGGTAAAATTAGTGTTCTGATATGAAATTTAAAAACTTTTGTGAAACAAATGCCATTTTACTGAGTAAATCATTTTTGCCTGATCAATTCCAATAAAAGTTCAAACCTTTTTTAACCATAATTTTCCCTCTTCCTCAGTTGAATGTGTATGTGTGCACCTGCTAGAGTATGATGGTAAGTTTCTTTTGAAGACCATTACATTACCGTATTGAGCTCAATCTCTACTCAGGGCCCCACAACTGTGGTCTTTGTTTCAATCAAAACTAAGTTTGGTAAATAGCCATACATCAATAAAAAAAATGTTTTGAAAATTATTTCTAAAAATTAGCTCTAATAAAATTATATCTACTTTAACTATGATAATAATTCAATTCATTCATTGATCAGGCATGTTTTTCAGAGTTTGAGGTGAAGAAAACATGGCTGATTTTTTTAAAGTGAATCCACCCATTCTATTATTCATTTTTATTAGATGGAGTTTTATAAAACATTATTATTAATTTTTGACATCTATTCCAAGTCATGATAAGAAAAAACAAGATGAAGGAGAATAGGATCAGATTCTACTGAACACAAAACATTTCTTTAAATCATCACCGTTATTTAAATAAGTGTGAATGGATAATAATCATCATTAATTAACTTACAAAATATATAATTTATATATTGTGTTACTTATAAATCCAATTTGTATTATTTTTCAAAGAAAATTTCAAAATAATATTTCTTTCAGTGAATATCTGTTTATCTGCGAGAGAGTCTGGGTTTTACTCATTGAACTCTTAAGGGGTGTTCTTGGAGAAGTCAACATCATTCAACAACAGAGGGTTAAAAATTCCAGATACTTGCAGAGTACTTTTCAATATGAATTTCACTTTGATCTATTCAGCCAAATATTAATGCTCACAAAAATTAGTTATTATAATATTCCAAAGGTTTGCACGTCTCCAATAATGCCATCTTGGACTACATGGTTTCAATCATTCTGTCAAGCTCCTCCTTCAATTTTGTATATTTGTGAACAAAGGCTATAAAATAACCAGCATCTTTCCAGTATGCATGAGGTCTGTTCATAAAGAAACCGAACTTCTGAAACTGCACACTAATGACACTTTTTAGAGTGTTCTGACTGATACTAAGCCAAGTGATCCAAACTTTTTGTATATGGAGGGGGGGACTGCATCAATCCAGATTGGTTAGTTTTTCAACTATATGTGCAAGAGTGGACATATGTCTAGAGCGCTTGACCTTTTTATCTCCAAGTTGGATAATGAAGGTTTTAGAAGTCCTATGATGTGTAGAAGTCGTTACCTAACTGTCTATGAAGTTACCCAAGAGATAGGAATCTGTAAAAGTTTCTGCAACATGATTCTAAGAGAAAAATTGATGAAACATCATGTTGAATTTTATCAATCTGTCAGCATATTTTGCGGTAACACAATTCATCATCAGTTTTTCTCTTAGAATCACATTACTAACTTTTACAGATTCTTTGGAAATTTCCCAGACAGATGATGATTTCCACAAATCATGTTACACACTTTTTTAGTGTGATCTTCCACTGTCAACAAGAAATGTCGTCCCGATTTAGCATCCTCTTTAGCATTTTTCTCAATTTGAAACACTGGTACCATTCACAGCATTGCATACGTCTTAGACAATCCTCCACATAGGCCTGTTGCAACATTAGAAAAGTCTCCTAAAATGTTTTCCTAATTTGAAACAAGAGTTCACAAATACATCACTTGTTCAACGAGGAAAGAAAAAAGGCCCAACACACTAGACACATGTTGATTCTTGCATGTGTAGGTGAAAAAATATCAGAAGTGGATTGATGTTGTGTTTTGTTTTTCTATACAAAAAAAACAAGGTCAGTGCAACAAAACATTTCAGTCAGAGCAAACTAAAATGTTTCATCGTTATGCAGTCTTAAATATTCGGTTTCTTCATGGACAGACCTTGTATATATGCAAGTGCACATGCAACTTGAATATTGACAGATATATAGATGTCTGTAATAGTTCAGGAATCTTTTTAAAAAAATTAAATTTCAAACGTATAATAAATGTTATCTTACCTATTCGGGCACACTTCCAAAAAGTTCCTAAAAGTCTGAAAATGAAAAGTAAAAACATTTTAATACAAGTAATAATTCAGCTAAAAAACTCAACTTAATGCTGAGAATTCACAATGGTAGTTAAAATTTTCTCCAATCAAATTTTTCAAATAAGATCTGAGGGAGATAAAGCAAAGGTAATTGATTTTAACTTTACTGAGAAATTGCCCCTCCAGTTTGATTTACGTTTTAAAACATTTCTCAATACCATCATTTAAATAATCAAAGATTTGGGCAAAGTTATTATTAGAATGAGTGATACTCACCCCTGTTTATTTTTGTCAATGAGACTTGGAACGATTCCCCGGAGGTAGGTGCATGTACATACCAACAACAGAACAACTGTCAACAGACTTTGGAAATTAAATAATGCAGACTGGAAGAGAAAAAAAAATATATATTATTAAATTAATCAATTTTAGTTGGGAATTATCTCAGCATCGGAAATTTGTTCCATTCAACACAAATACACAAAAACAGAATCAAAGATTTATACTCAAAAAGAGATAAATTGAAAATTATCTATGTGTATAAATGTTTTTAGACTGTTATCCACATCTTGGATCATCTTCTGAACACAACGTTTCAGACATTGGACACTACAGCCATCTTCAGGTGCACATCATAAATGGGGGAAGGTTTGGAATGCTGAGACCAGAGCCCCCCCCCCCCCTCGAATCATGTGGGCAGAATGTTCACTTTCCCGCTGTCTATTTGCACGCAGGAGAGTTCCTCAGGTCATAATCACGTTGTTGATCATTTTTGGTGTCAAAAGTTAAATATCCCCTTTTTGGTGTTCTTAGGATCTGGTAAATAAGGGAGATAATCCCCGTTTTCAAAGCGATCAGAAGTATGTTGGTTTATGGGTGTAAGGGAGATAAATTCAGACCTTTTATTCTTTTAATCAATATACATAATTGTAACCGAAGGAACTCTCCCTCCAGAGAATAGACAGTCGGATGAGAAAATTCTGGCCCCATGCTTCGAAAGGGGCCCCTCATCCCAGTATTTTAACCCCCCACATTTACGACACCTACCTGAAGAAAGCCTTAGGGTACAACAGCCGAAATATTGGGTTCAAAAGATAAACTAAGATGAGAACAACAGAAAAGAATCTTTACATAAAATATCTATCAGAATTAATATGTGCTTAGTTTGTTTTTTCCCCCACTTATTCAAATTCATTTCTTTTTGTAAACTTTTGTAGTAATTAATTAATAACTTTTAGTTTTTTCTTATAATAAAAAAAATCTTGTCTTAAAATTCTAATACTTTGAAACACTCAAATGACCATAATTTTCTTACACTCAGTCTTTATCCAATCTATAGAGAAATTAATGAAGTCAAAAACAAACTAAATTCTCACATGATTTTTCATCAGCTGACAAACATGAATATATTGTTTAATAAAATAAATAATGAAATTCTATTTTCTTGCCGAGAAAATTTCATTAGAATGTAACAAAAATTACCAAGGTTTAAATGCTATTGATTTTTCAATAAGTTTTTGCTTGATTTTACATTTTTACTTTTAATAAACTTATCTATTGTACTTTCTTTGCCCCCAAAATGGGTCCAGATTTACTCAAGTTCACCTTGTTGTAAACAAAGAAAAAAGAATTTTTGTACAGTAATTTTTGTGCTTTTGATCCATTAAACCCTTTAACCTTCCTGGAATTTATTAGTTTTTAGAAAAATATATTTTTCAGGTTTTAAGAGAGGGTTTCTATTTGCAATGTTACTAAAATGGTAAACTGGATCTACACTTTCTGCCCATTGTATGGAAGTGTGGCTTTGAAGTAAGCAGTCACTTCAGTTAATTTCTTGTGCTTTCATAAGGTGTCTGGGGGGGGGCACGTGGACTTGTCTGAGGGTGTGCATGGATTCATACAGAATTGAAGCAGTTAAAGCAATGTTTCCAGGTATTAGTTTGAAACAGATGGTACTTCATTCAATTTGGGAGAGGTAATGTCCATGTGGTATTCTGATTTTGGAGCATTACTCATGGAAGGGATGTCTCCACCCTAATCACACAGCTTGGAGTGTACTCAATTGCTGAGTGTGCAAGGAAATTTGTCCTAATGAAGAGTTTTCCACACTTTTTGTTCATACCAGGAATCGAACCTGGGACCTTCAGCATATGAGGCAGTTGTGCTAACCATCACATTATCTGAGCGGACAATTAAGTTTGTCAAAATTACGAAATGAGATAATCAGTATAGGTGCTGAACATTATAAAAGGGAGACAAATATTTGATTTTGATCAGAAGCTGTTATTGTCAGATTGAATTAAGTCTATAAACTTTCTTCACACCACAACAATGAAATTCATTTTAGAAATATCTAAATTAGAAGATAAGATTTGAAAATCTGCATTGCAAACGCAAATTTGATTTTTTTTCAGCTAGAATTACTGAAAATAAAAAAAGAGGCTAAAGTCATTTAAATCTTTTCTACTTTCGGCAAGCATTATGGATAAAAAGCAGAAGTTTGCTTGTTAATCTTTAACTGACTTTCATTTCTTCCTGAAAGTTTTTTTTTTTTTGGATAAAGTAACTTTTATAGGGAAAGCAAGTGAATAGGCTCAGAGGTGGGTGACTCTGACAGATTTTTGGGAGCTGAAACTGCTACAAAAATTGCAAAAATTGGCTAAATTTGTTTCATTTTCAATTAACTTTTTGGCTAAAAATATTTGATATGAGTTGTGTATTAGCTATACAATAAAATTAAATTGGCAAATTTTTTTTTTCAAATGGCTAGATTTCTGGCTATCCACTATCTTGGATTTTCATCAGCCAAGGGATCATCATTCTTTAGTGACAGGATGTTTCTGTTTTTTTAAGTGAATGTTTTTCTGATTCAGGTAAATTTTACATGGATTATGTAAGAATGCCGATAACTGTTGACAGCTGGAGAATTCATGTGTATTCTCCAGATGACCTCAATAAATTTATATTGTACAGCGTATTAAAGCTATTTTTGCATCGAAATATTCAAATTTGAAAAAGTGAACAGAAAAAAAGGTAAAAAAATACTCTTTCTCGGGTAGCATTCAATTTAAGGAATATTTACAATTAATAGACAACTGTCTGCCCCCATTAGTTCATTATATCAAGGGTTTACGATACCTAAGTATAATTTTTTCGTAAGATTATTTGAGTAAAAGTGATAAAGCCAGGGTGTTTTCCAAACCTTAAATTAATAAATTCAAATAAGAATTCTGATTCAAGTTTTTAAAAGAATTCTCTGAAGTAAAATATGTAACAACATTGCATCTTTTTTCATCATAATGAATCTTCGTAAAAACAAAGTTTTGGCTTCTACAATAATTAGTTTAATTTTCATACTAGTTCATTATCTGTTAGTGTAGTGGTTATTGTATCAAACTGTCAGGGTTCAATTAATGATAATGGTATTCATACAAGTACATACAGTTCCAGTAAATCTTAACCAAAAAGGTTTCTATTAAGCTATAACAATTTCAAGTGTAATGTACATTTTTTTTTAAACTAATGAGATTTGAATCCTATTCCTATCACAAAAGCCTCATTAGAGTAAAACAAGCTCCTGGGCCCTCAGAAACTTTATAAATACCAGTACACCTACAAACAAATCTCACTAAATGAGGTTGGCTTCACTCAAAGGGCTTAGCCTTCTATCTGGGCCCCTCAAATCTCTAATCATATCATCGTTTTTCAAAGGACTACCTACTCAACAAGCTCCCAGACTCAAGACTTTTGAAATGTCTGCCCATGGACCCCCAGTAAGACTTTTGGGGACCCTCAGGGGTTTGTGGCCCACAGGATTAAATGTTGGAGGGAGGGAACAATCAAGGAGCCGTGTACCCCCTACTAAAATTATACACTTGAATTTTGGAGAACAGATCGGTCGAAGCGTCAAGTTGACAGTGAATTTTGATCGACAGAAAAAGTTCACATTCCAAGTTGAGATAGACAGACAATAAAAGCCGGTCCCATCGTTTTCAACTCCAAAAAACTAAAAGTAGGTACAGCGTTACAAGGCCGGCAACGAAAGTGTTAGAATTCCCCGTATAGTGTTACTCTAGCAGGGTAGTAGTACTGCTAATCTAACGACTGAGATTTGGTACTTTTTAACTTTTATTGGAAAAACGAAAGATCTTATTAGATAAGTGTAGTATAATTCAAAAGGAACACGAGTAAAGTATGAATTTTGAACGAGTAAGCTTTTTGACGAAACAATAGATAAATGAAAAATGAAACAAGCACGTCACCATGTTACATTGGAAAACTTACCGTTAGTAAGAGTTAAACTATCATCAGATGGTACTTTAAAGATAGATAGAGAAATTGAACAAATCTGACAGAAATTAGATAATAAAGCAGGATGATTAACGTTGTTACACAAAATTTCACTCATTAATCGGATTCATGAAGTTCCGAGAGAAGAGGAAAGAATCTTTCGCAGAAAAAAAAGATGTTATTTGAAAAGAGGAAAGAAAAACGAAATTCGAATCCGATATGTCAGGATTCATGAAATCTAAAAATGTATGTTCAAGGTCATCATGAATCTTGTTCCAAGCAAAAATGTCTAAATTTGATATTTGACAAAGTAACGAAAACACAACACTTACCATTTTGCAAACGTGTTTGGTTTTGAACAGTGAAAGAGACACTATTTGTGATTGGTTAATCGATGGAAAGATCAACCAATTAAATTGAGCCTTCTTGATCTGCCTTCAAAAACGGTGTCGGAAAAAAATAATACCTAAGAAAATAAAATCCAACACTGGCTCTTCAATGGATCAATATAAAACTGATCCAAAGATAAGTCACACCTAGAAGTTAAAAAGACCTAACCGAATGATGAAATTATTTTTTCTTAATAGTTTTTAAAGCATAAGTAGTAATAAATGCCATGTAAATTCAATTTCAAATTGTTTCAGCTTAAAAGTTTGATGGAAGCCAACTTTATGATTTTGTGATTATTTCTCAAGAAATTTTTCTGGTAAAGCTGACCATTTCATCTTCATTATTGGCATCATGGCCCTAAACTGTGCAAAGTAAACACGATTGCCTGTGATCAGTAATATTTCCAAAGAATTTTGTCAGTTTAAATTCTAAAATGATAATGATTATTATTTACTGGGGGTTTTATTATTGATTGGTAACCAAAATTGAACTATTTACCTCTAGATGAGAAAAATAGTGATGAAAAAAGTCAATTTATTTGACATTTTATTGGATGAACTTATAATTGCATATAATCAAATTTCATTGAAATTATTTTTTCAATAAATCAAAAAATGAGCAAACATCTACGAGTAAAAATGATAAAATAAAATCAAGAAACATCTTGGTCAGTTGTTTTTGTTTGTTTTTCTCCAAGTAAATGTAATGAAGTAGAGATACAAGAACAATCAGGAGAAAACATTCCTGAATTTGAATTTACCTTCCGTACCGGAACTAGAATTATTTTTAGAGACACAACATGGCGGAAAAGCCTAACTAATGTGCGTCTTCGTGGTTGTGGTTTTTCGCAATGGAAGTTACTAAGAGTGGTGATAACAATAATACGGATATTATCAATGCTCTAGGGCCTTTAAGTTCTCAAGTCATGGCAGGAGAAAAGATGAGGTAAGAATAAGTGTTCATTTTGACCATCCTTGTTTTGAGATAGACATTCATTGAAAAAAGAAGGTGACTATTCTAACCTTACACTGTTATCAATAGTTTTGTGGAGAGAGAAGAAGGAGAAAATTATTTCAAGTGTAAAAACAAGACAGTAAGTTGATGGTATTTGGAATCCCGAATAAGATTTTATTTTATAAAGAAGATGCGTATATTTTTCTCTACCCAGTCGAATACTAGTAAGTAGCCGTTTTACAAACCGCTTTCAAGTCTTGTATTAAAAGCTTCATGTGTCCTGAATATGAATTCAGCTATTGAGAATGTATTTTTATTTCCTACACCGAATGAAAAAATGTAGTCTTATGTAAACATGGATTTCTAACGGCTAAGTTAATCATTTTCGCATTGATTTTTTTAACCATGAGTTGTTCTGTTTAGCACCTCGTTATAGCGAGATGAGTTTACTGATTGATTACCAAAAAAATTGTCCAAATCTGCGCTGATAACGATTAAAATTCAAGTTACGAGTGACGACAAAGTGTAATAAAATCAACTCAAAGTTGTGTAGGTCAATGAAAACAAATGAAAAACAAAAAAACAAAACTATTTTGAGCCTTTTTCGTTCGTCCCTACCACCTCTATAAATAGATAATTAGCTATTTCAAAACAGCTAACCGTATTTTGATCGCCAAGAAAAATGTAAATAGAAAGTTAAAAGCCCCTTACGCAAGCTAAACTAATCTTTGCCCCTACTGCCAAACCCTAGATTATTATCTTGATAACAAACAGAACCGGTAAGTTGCCGAAAATAAGATTTTTGGACACTACTTCTTAATAGCACAAAATGAAAATAGAATCCACTTTTAATTTAGGTCTTTTTCGTTAGTCCCCAACACACACTGAATTATAATTATAGCCACTACCGTGATTTGTTTGCTAAATAAATGTAATTAAAAAAAGTGAAGGACATTAAAAATTATTTGTGTCGATATTTTTATTTTATGTTTGACATGTTATTCAACTTTTATTTATTCACTACACTTGGTCGTTTACGAGAATATTTCGACGCTCGACACAGTGAAAATTTCAGAGTACAGAAATTGAAATATCTATTGGATTTCAATAAATTTTCAATGAACAAATCGTTGGTAAACCTTGAATTTCCGACCTTCGAAATTGGTTGTATTTCGTCCCACACCGTTTGGCCGAGTTATCCGCTGCTAAGAAACGAACATTTTTACTTTCATATTCATCCTTTCTTCTATGAAATGAAATTTGAAAGAAATAAAAACCATAACAATATGAATGTAATGTTATTATGTATTTAATTTTTTATTTACAAGACTTTTAAGAAAACCTGCAAAACATAACGATATGAAATGTAACATGTTTATTCCATTATTATTTACAAGATTTTAGAAAAAAAACAAAAACAAAACGATGTGATAACCATAAAAATATGAAATATTCTTTCAATGATTCAAAATATTACTGAATTATAACCATAACAATATGAAAAGTAACCTCTATAGTACTTTTATAATTATTTATTTTCAAGAGTATATCGTCTTATTGTTTATCATTAATGAAAAAGGACAATACCATTTTTATTTATGTTTTATTAAACTACAAGAATAGTAAAGAGATTGATTAAGGTTAGTGTTTAACGCAGAGGTAATAATCGTCCATTTGATTAGAAATCATGATGACATTCTAATGTCAAAATCAATTCTGAAAATGTTTTTCTCTGGACGTCTCTTCCCGCCACAGGAATTCGGAAAGGTAGGACTAGAGTAGATTCACATCAGTACGGAATATTTTCCTGGTTCTGGTTCTATGTTTTTAGTCGAGACCATATACGCTCAATATTTTGAGTGTGAATCTCCCTGTTTAGGCCAAGAAGGAATTTTGAAATTCTGACTGTGTATTACAGTTGAGTGTCATCAATTTTTACCGGGTATTTTGGGAATGTTATTGTAGGTTGGGCCAACCATCTGAGGTGTGTCACCCAGGTAAAATGTTTTCTAATTTAGAGGATTGCTGCTGACCTGTCAGAAACTGGCAAAATAAAACACTTTTTTCTATTCCCACTAATAACCATTTTCCATTGTACTGCGGTTATATTTTCGCTTTGAAGAACATATCTCTCCGATTTCCACCCGTCTCGGTGCTAGTAATCGGAGTTTCAAAAAAAAAGAAATGTTGGCATTCCTCTCTGTAAAAGTTCGCCCAATCGACAATGGTTTTGCTAGCAGCAGCAAAACCAGCCTCTTTTGCAGCATCCTTATTTAGACATGAACAATTTTGAATGGGAATTTTCAACGTGAAATCCACACCTGGTTTTTAAAAAGTAACAAAAAATATTTTCAATGTAGTTCTCGATTTTTTAGAATGTTTTTCCAAGAGTAGACTACCCTAAATCTTTGTTTAAACAAAAAGAAAACGTTTTTTCATCAACCTAGAACTTTACTGATATAAATTCAATGTTTCTTTGATTTAGCAAAAAATTAATTATCGATGACAGTAAACGATTTCTTTAGGAAATTAAAATTCCTTAGTAGTTGAAAACCTACGAGAAAAGCTTTTGTCGAATTCAGATAATTTTAGCAAAAATACTTGGTTTTATCATTTGTCAATTGAACTGTGCTAAAAATGTCCTATACTTTGCATTAGAAAAATTGAAAAAAAAAAACACTTTTAACAGTATCAATCAGCACATCTTTAAGATAGTTGGCAATCTTCATGATGAATGTTGACTCATGGAACTGCTGACTATGGAAGACCAAGGGGGACATACAGTGAAATTCACTGCATTAAAATGCACCACAACCATCCTCTACAAAAATCCTGTTGTCATCTACATCAATTTGTGCTATCTCCCATAATTTGAAATACCTATCAATTTACATATGCAAAAAAAACTGAAGACAATGTGTAAAAAGTATACCCGGGAAATATTTTTTCATTTCACTGTATTTGATTATTCATTCTGGTTATATTTATTTCAGTTGAAGTATCAGAAAGTATAGAAGATATGGCATCTATCAAAATTATCAATAAAAATGATGGGAAATCTTTCTTTTTCTTCTTTTCTAAATATTGAGTGAAAAAATATTTCTCATCGATCAAAAGCCTGAATTATAATTAATTGAATAAAACAAAAAAATTGCCAAAAAAATAGATATTTCACTTAAATCTTTCTTTTTTTTTTTTTTTTTTTTTCAAATCTCAAAGTCTTCTTTTCGGGTTCTTGAATATCTTTAAAAAAAAATAAGCATAATTAATAAATTGGGATGTATATCTGTAAAATGGGAGGAAAAAATCAACAGAGACATTAAGATGAATAATATATCACCAAATTAAGAAAAAAATTGGGTAGGAATCATATAAAAAAGATTGTACTTTTTTTTTTTTTTTTTTCAATAGATAAGTATTGAAAATTTTATTAGAATTGAATCATATGCTGATTTTTGGGTGATTTTAAATTTCCCCGGTGTTAATTTTGCGCTGAAAATTTACATCCATTTTGTTAGTGCCTAATCTTTTTACAGTGAATTTTTACTCCATGAATAAATATATTATTTTTCGAAAATCCAGTTGAAAGATCTTTTCAATAAAAGAATCCTTTCTTGTTGAAATCTGGTGCCTGCAGTTATTGCACTACCACTTGTATTCATCAATGTTGCTGGCTTTTTTTCTTAGTCCACATTCAACATTGCACTTTGTAGTGTAGTTCAAAAGCAGAATAAAATTGCTATTTCTTTCAATCTTTTTTTTTTTTCTAATTCAAAAGTTTTTCACAATCATTCAAAATGATTTTACAAAACCTTTTGAGAAATCATTTCTATAAAAGTCTTTTTTTTTTCTTTTTTTTTTTTTGTGATACCCTATTGGATATTTTGTGGATCAGATCGCTTCTGAACTGTATAAAGTATGAACATAAACTGATTTCTTTCTATCTTTGTGAAATGTTTAATCGTATGAAAATGTTTTCAATTGAAAAAAAAGGAAATATAGCATTTTTGTGGTGTTAAATGATTCATCTTTATTTTCTTGTAAAATAATTCCATTTGTAGATGAGGTGAAATTTTACCAGATAGAAAATATTGTAATTTGTCAAACAGGATATAGAAACAACAACCCTGAAAAAATATGTTGGGATGAAATGCTCATGAGATTATGTCTTTCAACATTTTCACCTACAGCAAGGAGTTGAAGTCCTTTGCATTATGTCAATTGAAGTTTTGAAAATACTTCTGCATAGATTATTATGGAAGAAAAAATTAATCCTCCAAATTCTATCTTCTCTCTCTCTCTCTCTCTCTCTCTCTCTCTCTCTCTCAAATTAATACTATGCAACTAATCACTATAATCATGTCTTTGTTTTGTTTTGTTTTTTTCAATTCTTACTGCTGCCACTTCTTGTGTAACACAAATATGAATGAATTTTAAAATCATGACTCAAACATTGACTAACTATTTTGCTGTAAAAATGTGCAAGCGTAAGATTAAAGCATATATTGACACATACTAATGTTTACACTCTATAACATATTCATGGATGATTGCAACTAATGTGTGAGATACGCTAAAAATACTGATGATAACTGACATCAGATTGATTTACATTGTGATTTCTGAACAGAAATAATCTTTTCCCTCTCTCTCTCTTGTAGCCACAAAGCTTGGCGAAATGTTTTAAAGAAGCTAAAAAGAAAGTTAAAACGGAGAAAAGCTGCCCAACAAGAACATGAAAATGGTAAGTCAGCAATGAATTACATTCAATGATAAACTTTATATTGCTCAGACCAACCTTTCTATACCAGTGTTTTGTAGAACCCTGGGGTCTTATGAAAATTCTATACATGCATGAAAAAAGCCCCTGACGTGCTTCATTTGAGCTTTTTTTTACATAAAGAGTAGCGGCCCTTGTTTTGATGTATTATGCACCAGAATTCTTACCGTCATTTATTTCTCAAAAATGAACAAAAAACTATATTCCCTTACACTATAGAATACTGATAATTACTTTTGGATTATGATATATATAAATTTTTGAATACATTTTCATGCAGGGGTTCCTTGAGATATGAAAGTTATTTTAAGGATTCCTCCAGTCTCAAAAGGTTGAGAAAGGCCGTCTTAGACTATGTTCATATCCTAGAGTGAAATCTGTGATATTGCAAGTGATGATCTTTAATCTTCAGATAATAATGTGACAGATGAGAACAATTGGTGATATTGAAGAAAAATCTATCACTGTACTGCATGTGTGTGTTTAGAACAGCATTGATTTTGCTGTATGGTTTCAATCAATCAATAATTTTACCTTTATAAACAATCAAGTAATTTTGCGAGTAAGACTCCTGTGAGCCAGTATTTCATCATCAATGAATAATGCTTATTATTTTTACGAATTTTCGTGGTTTTTCTAATGTTTATTTCCTCCTTGTAATTACATTCACATAGATTCTCAATGATTTTTTTGATTTATCGTTACATAAACAGTTGATGTACTAATGATTACACAACATATGCACATAGACATCACAATCCATATTTTTTAACAATTCAATCTTTTCTTGGATAGATCATAGATTAACATCACCATTGATACTTGTATATCTTTTAATAGCAATTGTATGAGTTGATTGTTAACAAAATTTCAAATTTTAGTGATCATTGTATGTTGTGTCTTTGGTTTGGACTAATTTGTTTGGGTTCTTTTTTGTTCACAACATTTCAGCTGGGTACTGTCCAATCTCCCTTGGATGTCTGTTGTGTTCTTGAATTTTGAATCTCGTTTTGGAAGAACATGTCCCAACAACATTGCAGAACACAGCTGACATCCCAGGAAGGTTGGAGAGCTTTTAGCTGGAACATTGGTAAAGATTAACAAAGATGAGGAAATTAGTTTGAATGAACAACATACCTGACAGGGTGGGTGAAAAAAAATTCTGTCTTTGAAATTGGTAATAACTTGGCCAATTGTTGTCAAACTAGCTTTACATTGGTTGAATTGGCCTGCTGAGTTAAAATCTAACATAGGCAGCAATTCCTGTAATTGTTCCGGTATTGCCTCAATAGACCTTTGCAAAAAGTCTGACAGTATGTTGGCCATAACCTGTCAAATATGCTCCTCCAGTTGATCCAGAGTTCGTGGTTTGGTGTAGCACACTCCCTCCTCTGCCCACCTCCACAGGAAGAAGTCACAAAAATAAAGCAATATTTACGAAAGTTACCTATAATTTTCAGTTGGGAGTTAATTTTCACCCACCCTGTACAATAATTTAAACACTTTGTCTGACTAAATTCAAACAAGAACTAGAGATCATTTGTGATATCAGCTCTTCTCATATTAGCCTAGTAATTACTGGAATTTTTAGTTCTCTCTTGTAATGTTTTCTAGACTAAAAGAGGTACTAAAATACATGTCTGTGTATGCACCATGGTCTACTTTCTATTTGGGGTTGTTCAATATGAGCTCTGTTCATGATCCAAGCCTAATAATGAGAGCTAATATCAATGAAATGTAATAGCTGGTTGAAAGCTTCCTTTTCAGCTTTGAAGTAAAGTCTGAAAATGTTTATTCCTAAAACTACTAAAATATTATGCATGATAGACTGTTGTTTCAAGATAAAAGTGTGCAATATTTGATGTTTTGAACCAAAGGAACATATTTGTTGACCTCTTTTGTGATTAATTACGTATCCTTTTGGGACCGTCAAAGATAGCCAGAATATGTCATGGTAGTTTTTTTTTTTCTCATTGGTGGGATAGAAAGAGTTGTTTCCCTTGACTGAATACTGTATTCATCTCATAACAAGATGGATCCTAAAAGGGCAATATGATTTTTCCTTTTTTATGAAATTATCGAACCGAATTTTTCAGTTTCTTTCTTTTTAATTTCCTTATTATAAAGCTCCCTGGACAGAGTTATCTGAAAGAAATGAAATTTTAGTATTACTTGAAAATAAAACATACAAAGAAAGTCCTGCTGTAACTTTAGATTTACCCTGTACATACATTAACAAGTTTTAGCTGTTAAGTATCAGTGCTCTAGGAAATCTGATAGAAAACAACTACAAAGTTCAACGGTTGGAAAAAGTTACTTCCTAAAATTCTCTTTATTTAATAAATATTGTGTTTATTACTTTTGTTTTGGAATGGGAGAGAAATGGTTTCTGAACTGGGAAAAGTCCAAAGTTTATGCACATTAATTTGTCAGTTGTACTTATCCACTTGATGTTTTTCTAAAACTTTAGCTTCCTGCAATGGAGATGCATCTGAAGATGATGCAGTGGCCGAGCATATTCGGGAGAAAGAAATGCAGCTACAGTTTGTGGAACACGCTCGATGGTTACAGCGAGAGAAGAAAGCCCACGAAGATTGGTTAAGGAAGAAATGGTTGGAAGAACAAGAAAAAAAGAGACAAGAAGAGCAAGATGTAACTTCTTTTTTTTTCTTTGTCTTAGGCCTTTCTACAAACCTATGTGATAAAACTTAAAGAATTCAAATTGAATATTTTCCGTTGTATCAGAATGTGCTCATAACTTTATTGCAGGATTGTGCTGTCATATTTATATGCAAAATCTTTCTTACTGGAAGACTCTATAGTCTAGTTTTGAATGCATTCCTTTTTAAGATTTGCATATCACCTAAAAAAACTCACTGAACGGGATTTTGCTTTCCGACATTGGAATTTAATGTAACTTCAATCAGAGATTAGAGTCCTTTTTTGTTTATAGAAGATACACTTCCTTACCGTACATTCCAATTTTGCTTTTTGTATGTGCTTGGATAATCATTTGAATATTTGAAAATCAATCAACTATGGCTACATACCTGGACTGATTTCTCCATATTCCTGTATTCAACTATATTATGTTCATATTTTAAGAGATCATATATTCATAGATAATCATTTTTACATATAAAATCCTATTCATGGAAGGATTATTAGCTTAAGCTATTTGATTCATATCAAAAGCTAAAATTAGTTTTATTTGAAAATATTTTCAGATTTTGAAATTCAACTTTGTTTTTCCTCAACAGAGAAGAATAAGAGAAGAATGGGAAGAGCGGCAAAGGAAGGAAGAAGAAGAGAAGGAAAAAGAGGAACTCAAAGAAAAGAAGAAAAAGGAAAAACAGGTGACGTGGGAAGAATGGATAACATTATATCCTCATTATATAATCATTTTAGTTCCATTATTTCAGTTTTCTTTTATTGTGCTCCTAGCAAAAACATCTTGGATATAAGTACAGGTTTTCTATTGTTATTTCAATATTCTGAGTATGAAGGAAAAATTGTTGGCCATTTTTGTTTGAAAAGATGAAAGATCAGGATTATCCTCATCTCTGTTAGTTTTTCTTCCTCAGTATTTCGGCTGGTTCAGTCTCCAACTTTCTGCTGGTGAAAATTTGACCGGTACAGCAAAAAAAATTTCAAATGGTGTTCTTATATTCTTACATAAGATACAATGACTCCAGTATTTATTGAATGATACACCTCCTTTACATTTATGCAGAAATTTTTTTCCTTTTAAGAATCCATTGAATTTTTCATATAAAATGATTATAACTACTAGAATAAGATTTCTACACTCAAATGGCTGTATTCGAATACTTATGAAATATATAAAGAGCAATCAACAAGTAACTTATTTCCCTATCATGAATGCTAATGTTTTGGCGGAAATATTCCCTTGCATCATCAACATTACACTCTGCATAATATTTGATTCCTCTCAGATTATCAAGAAATATAAAGTTAACTATTAATGTTGGCACTGTTGTAATTTAATGGATTTTGTTTCAGCATTATTTTATGTTCAGCTTTTTATTCCTTAACTTTGCCACAATCTGGATTTCATGGATCAAACCTCACTTGATGAACTGTATCTTTTTATTGTGTATATAGTGTTTATTGATTCATTTTCCTTACTATTATTGAAATATTTTTGAGAAATTGTTTTTCAAATGATTATACTATTTTAAACAGACACTTTACATTTTTACTTATACACTACTTTTTTTTTCTTTCTAAACATTGTTCACTTTTTTTCATTATTCCAAACTTTATTTGGGTATTCAATTAATCAATCATATTTTTAATGTGAATATGTTTTTATGAAACATTTGATATATTTATTTGTAATTTGTATAAATATGAAACAAAAACCACTAGATAAAAACATTCCTTTCTCCCTTATGGGTATTTACTGAAATATGTTGTATTTACATGTATAAAAGTCAGTATCTTTACTCTGTTACACACAAAACATCTCCTGCTATATTTATGTTCATATTTAAGAGTGCAGACCAAATACTCCTTTCATTTTTTTTTGTATACATAACCCCAAAACATGTCTGCATAAAATGGTATCATATGTTGCACATCTCAACTAAGTAGTTACCAAAAAAACTTACAAGTTATAGCAATTATCGTTTTTTTTCCATAATTTGAATATCTGTGAAGTTTTAATTTTGCAAGAAAATTGTAAAAACCTAGTCATAAAAAAAGAGAAATTACTTGTGTATTTAAAGCAGGTTTTAGTCTGTTTTTAATGTCGATTTTTGTCATCCAACATTAACTTTGATTCCACTATGATTGATGTCTTCCAACAGAAAAATTTAAGGTCAGTAATAAGAAATCTCCCAAAAATTAAGTAGTCATTATAAAATATATGATTCAATGAGAATCAGTTTAATGATCATTAACAGGATTTTGAAAAAAATATTACTGACTTTTCAATCAGAATATTGTGAAAAATACATTTGTATACAGTTGGCGTCTGTTACCTATCAACTCTATTGAAAAGTCAAGTGGGTATTGAGTCAGTTCTCCTTACCCATTTGTGATGAAAGCTTGCTTAAATTTATGAGCATCTCATGGAACTGCTTAAGTATGGATGACCGAAAATGACAAAACCTGATATTACCCACAAAGGCAAAAGTATATTCCCAACATTACAACATTGTCATAGGATGAGCAACACTTTCGTGTTATCAATCTGTGGAGATACAGGCAAAATACATTCTTCTCTGTTTCTAATTTGTAGGTTTTCAAAAGACAGTTTAGTAGGTAGTATACGATTGAAGTCAATTTCAATGACATTGTATGCGATGTTGTTAATAAAAACAGCCCTCAAGAATATGATATGACCTATGTAGCTGTCAATGTAGTTCTAAATCCATTTGAGTTTCTTATAACTTAATGGAAATACATTCAACAATACATTCCTGTTTAGTATGGTAGTGTCCACCTCATACGCCTTATAGTCAATCCTAAGAAAAGATTTCTTCAGATGTAGACTGACCAATATAGATATGCAAAGCAATTGTCTCCCTATTTTTGATAGATCAAGTTACATACTTTAATAAAAATCAAAGAGAATGATTCTTGTTGTTCCTTATATTACCACATTTATCTAACAGAAATAATATGCGGTAAGTTCATATTATCTTATGCTTTAAATATCTTTTTTAACTTTCTTTAGTCAAATAGATTAATTTGAAACATCACATCCGAAATTCACTGTTCATACAAAAGATGATTGTGAACATTGCATGCAACAAATATTTTATGCTGCAGTAAATGCTAATTTTTTTTTTTTGAAAAAGAGATTACCATATTTTATGGCATATAAGACCTCACGGCTTATTTCACAAAGGAATATTAAGAAAAAAAACAAATTCCCCCTGAATTCTTACTTATCAGTCAGTTTTTTAACACCTTAATATTCTGGTCAGTGTGGTTTTGGACAACAAAGTTTACATTTACCTTTTCTAGGAAAAAAAAGGTGAAATTTATATGCTGTCAAGTACTGTATTTCTCTAAAGGATATCTTAATCCACAATATTTACATTAGCTCTTGATCTGTGCACTAATATTTGAAATAAGGCTTGGCACTATATGACTTTTAAAAGTATTCATGTGCAAGGAAATCATAGTCATTGGTTCTGAATCAAAATTTAATCTTTGTATTTAAATGAATTTGTCAACTGAATTAATGTTCTTTTTATACGTCCATTCTTAAGTTATTTGCCTTAACTGCTGCTGCCTGAAGCACTGAATGAAATTCTCTCTGAGAATTCTTATTGTGTCTTGTGTGTCTGACCCTCCTTTACACCTCATAAGCTTCACTCATTGCCTTCTATTCTGAGAACCACATTCATCATTACAGGAAGCCTTACTGTCTGAGGCCACTGCAAATGAGAAGTCAAGAAATGTGAGTATTATCTATTTATTTCTGTTCTTCTTGTTTATTTCTCTCTCTCTCTCTCTCTCACTTTGTTTTGACAAAAGAGGTAACAAGAGTAGACATGTTTTCTATGTATTGTATTTTTAATCTGATTCATTGAAGCAGAATAGATTTTCATGACACATGGTTTTCAATAGTCCAAAGATTTATACACGTTCTTTTTCTATATATTTTTTTGGCCTCTTCATTTGGTTTAAAACAAATGCAGTTTTCACATTTATATAACCAAGTATTTTTGTTTTTACTTTTCTGATCCTATAATTTTACTTATTTTATGATGTCAATTATTCAAGCCCTTTCTTTACAGTCTTAAGCATATTCAAAGCAATTATTATTTCAAGTGTTCATAACTTCTACATTACGTTACCTCAGTAATTATGTGGCATATATCTTAACGTTTAGCATACTGTATTCTTTTTCAAGTGTGTAAATATTTCAGAATACCCGACCTGTACTAGAATAATTGAATGTTTCTTAATATTGTCACAAGAGTTGCCTGAAAGCTGGAAGTAAATTCACTTTTCATTTTATAGTTTTTTTTTTTTTGTTTTTTTTTTCTACATGCTATTCTGTTGCTTTACTATTAGGGTCCACAACCATGGCACAATCCATTGGCTCCCCCTGGATATGGAAAAGAAGCAGAAGTTTGTTCATTTTTCATGAAAACTGGTGCATGTCGATTTGGAGAACGGTATGTATACATATCACTGAACTAAAAACAATTTCTTTCCCTTTCGGATGTTAGCAAAATTTGTTTGAATACAAAATGCCCAACAAGCCTGCTAGATGTTTATATGTAGAAGAAATATTTTGTCGGTCAAAAAATGTTTTTAGTGTTAACTAACTTCATTCAAAAAGATTGCTTCTGACAGTATTTGAAAAATGTAAAAATTGGCAAACTTTTGTTTATTGAATTTAACATGGAAGATGATATTCACATACATTTTATTCTAAGAAAGGTAAACATTTTAAAGAAGATACTGTGAATGATTGAATGTGAAAAAATAAGTCTGTAATATTCGATTTGGACAATGCTAGACCACTTGTTTCTTCGATAACCAAGGAAAATTTGTTATAGCTTCAAGAAGTTTTCACTCTTCCATCATGTTCACCAGATAGTTTACCATCAAATTACCATTTGTTCTGGGCTTTACAAAATTCTCTGAATGAAAAAACTTTCATTCCCTGAGAAAATGCATGAGGCACGAAGAACAGTTCACTGATGAGAAAGACAAAATAGATAGAATCATCAAGTTGCTTGAAAGATGACAGAAAATAGTGGAACAAAATGGTAGATATGTTATTCAATGAAGTTAATGTCAAGAAGAAAAAAAAAATTCTTTTATTTTCACTCGGTAAACTGAACAAACTTTTTTTATGTTATCTAATATTTATGCCTAACATGCATTCAAAGTTAAGGTATTCAAACTCATATTGTTAAAGTCATCTTCTTTTCCAGTCAAAACAGGACTCTCGTGTTTCTCTTAGTGATCGATGCAAATGTATTCTGAGGGGCAAAAGTCAAGGGAGATAATTTATAGAAACTGAAAAAGTGATGGTAATATTCTCGCCAGTGGCATGTCATACAATTCAGCATTTTTCTGACCGCTGCATGTGGTAGGGGGAGTATTATAGTAATCTCTTTGTAAGAAAATATTTGGCTTTCTTAAATTTATTCTAAAATTTGAAAAAAATTTTTTTTACCCCCAGGTGTTCTCGGAGCCACCCAGAGCCTGAGACTTGTCACACACTGATGTTTCCAGGAATGTATACACATATGATCTTGGATAAAAGCCAGGATGATTATGATACTGGTAATGTATTTATGGCTATCACATTTTTAAAATTGAAAATCTGAAGTCAAAGCATAGTATAAATTGTTGATCTCAAAAAAAAATTTGAATTTTTTTAATGGGGCTTAATTGTTAGAATTTTTTTTTTTGATAGTTCAATAATTTTTGATTCAATGACACAAAATATCTGATGAAAATTATTTTGCAATAACTTGTTTTCAAAATAGAATTTGCTAAGCAAACATTCAGGTGATTCAACCATGGAAAAAATTAAATCTAGTTTTCACTGTCTCCTTTGGAACATTTCACCTAGACTGCAGTCTCATAAAGGGTAGTGGCAAAATTCCATGCTACATTTGGTTTGCATATACTGTTAGAATTTACTAAACTTTTGGATGATTCCTTGTTTATACTGTTATGTGCTTTACATTTACAAACATAATAAAACTTATAAAGTAAAATTTTCAAATGCATAATAATATATATCGATATTAGACAAAGTTGAAAATGAGTGTGACAGCTTCTTATTGTTCATACTGCCTGGGCAGTTGGATAAGTATGGGAGAGTGGTATGCCCCTTCGTGATTACAACTTGAATTATCCATGATCATGAAAATAATTTAGAAAACATTTCTAATCTTGGGTTTATTATGTTGAGTTCACTCAGTTCAAAATGAAGCACAAAGAATTTAGTTTAGATTTACATTAGATTATCTGAAAAGAAAAAATATATATTAGCAATGGATTCAAGTTTTCATCACCATCATTTACGTATCTGCTGGCAACCAAAAACACATTGTGGAGCATGAAGGGCACAGCATGACATGTAGAGCTCCCTGGTCAGTGATCTTTGCTTTGATGTATGTAAGGTTATGGCTGTGTTTAACCAACATAGAGAGGCTCTAAAAGTCATACATGGGCTCTTGGAAGTATAGTTTTCTATTATTAAAAAGTATAATTGAACATAATCATCAGAAATTAACACAATATCTCCATTAATTTGTGCACTATAAACTTGTCAGTCTGGCACATCTAATGCTCTGTGTCCACTGTACTTTGATGAGTTCATGGTGTGCATACTACTCAAGACATTGCATTAATTCATGATGAATATGTTGTTTAATTATACTTTTTAATTAAAAAAAATTATACTTTTCAGAGCCTATGTATGACTTCTGGAGTTTCTGTATTCTGGTTAAACTCTGCCATAGGTTCATTACATCAAAGCAAAGATTATGCAATCATCCACTGGATTCCGGTCTGTCACCAGCCATCTTGACATATCGTGCTGCTGCATACAGACTGACAGGGACAAGAGATTGTGGTTGACAATGCACAACTCTCCCTGTCTTTAATCCAAGTCAAGTGCAAGTCATGACTTGGGATGAAGCCATGGCCATCTTCACCCGTAATGGACAAACATATTCTCTAAAAGTACAAGAAATATGATTTCTGTGACAATTTCAAAGCAAAAAGATTATATTCTGATGGTATTATAGCTTGAAGAAAATTCCTCTTTTAGTTGGCTCTTTGGAATCGTATCTGTTTTCTGTAGATAATCAACATTACAAAGTGATTCTATTTCATTCGTTAGAAAGTTTTTATGGCTGGAATTTAATTATATCTTTAATCTATTAAACAGATATCTATTTAATTGAAATGAAAACGTATGAAATTTTCTAATATCTTTGATTCAATAACCAAAACAATAGTTTTCTGATAGTACTTTAGTGTTCGGAGGTTTATGTTGCTTTTTCACATTTATTGAGGTATAATAATTATCATAACATCAAATAAACAAGTACATTAGACATGCTATCATACTACCCTAATATTTAATATTTAAGAAAATCCATTTAAAATTGTGTTGTCTTGGAATGATTATTTTATGTGACTTTTTGCTAGAAAATAAATGTTTTCCCTTCTAATGACAAAAATATTAAGTTATGGTTTATGTAGAAGCAGAAGAAATATTGTTTTTTTTTCAAGAGATTACAGTAATTTTTCTCATTAAATTACTCCAGATTTAAACCTTGAATTCGAAGAAGGTGAAATTTATGATGATTTCAAGCAGTTCTATGAAGATGTTTTACCAGAGTTCAAGAATGTCGGTCAAGTTATTCAGTTCAAGGTATCCTGCAACTTTGAGCCCCACCTCCGTGGCAATGTTTATGTCCAGTATAAAACGTGAGTTGTACATTCTTTTTTTTTTCTTTTTTTTTAACCTTCAAAGAGTTATCTGTTCTTTTGTTTTAGTTTTTCTGGGTTTTTTCTTTTTGTTTTTTTCTTTTCACAGTTTGATAAATTTCTTTACATAAGTTTTTTTCAAAATGTTTGTAGCTGCGATTTTCGACTAGATGTGCCTCCATTGCAAAAGAGAATTAAGATCTAAATCCTTTTCATTTGTCATTAGAAGAGGTCAGATTGTTTAGTATTCCTGTTCTTTGGAGATAGTATATCTGATCTTCTTGCGCAAGTAGATCAGAGATATTTATATATTGCAATGAACAAGTATTTAAAGCAGTCACCTTTTCTGTCTGAATTTTCTGATATAAGGAATTATCATTATACATAGATTTATTCAGACTATCATTCTCATCTTGGTTGTTTATCTGTCCACAATGTTTTGGCCTTCATACCTTGGTGGCCATCTTCAGATGTTTGCTGTATCCAGTTACACTTCCAAGATCAGGACAATAGTCTGCTTGTTTTTTTTGGGGGGAAGGGGTTCTCTATTGTAAAAATTTAAGAGAGAAAAAATGATTCTTACAATAGATATGAAGATTGTATCAGTTAAAAAAAATTCTGAAATCTTCTTGTATGTGAAATTTTGTGTAAGCTGAGAGAAAATTGATATTATTTTAAAGATATTCAAAAAACGAATTCCTGTATTCAGTCTTTCAAATATTAATAGGTACATATGTATATATAAATATATTAGTAAGACGCCAAATTTTTACGATTACTGAACATCTGTAAAGCAACTTCTAAATTGTGTTCCAGAAAATAAATTTATATCAGATCATTTTTCTTTTCAGTATGAAAAAAAAATTGAATACTTTTTTAGTTTGTGAAATTTTCTTTCTCATGACAGTGAAGAAGAAGCTATGAAAGCCTATACTAACTTTAATGGTCGTTGGTATGGAGGAAGACAACTATCATGTCAAGTGGTGGAAATAAAAAGATGGGTTTCTGCTATTTGTGGTAAGCAATTTGTCACAATATTTTCTATATCATCTTTGATTTAAAAAAAATCCTCATCTCTTTTGTTCATCAGGTGCAAAGTTTGAGATTGTAAGTTATGTTATAGCTTAATATACCAAAAAGATCGCAATGCTCTCTTTTCATGATTTTATTACAAAATACAATTCTGATGTTCTTGAATAAAACAATAAACTGTTAAAAATTCTAAATCTCTATCTTATTTGCTTTTTTTTTTTTTTTGCTTTATTCACTCTGCCTCTTTAGTTCTTTAATTTGGTTTCAAACTACCATTCAAACCATAATTTAGTGGTTTATAGACCGACTCGTTACAATTATCAGATTTTTATAAAAGTATGAATCTTTGTACTTTCTGATTTTGTGGGTTGGGATAAACATGAAAAAAATCCCTTGCAAAATATTATACTGGTGATATATAAAACAATAACTCCGCTGAAGATAATTCCATCGTATTCATTAAATTCTTTCATTTCAACTTTTTACAAAATGAACAATAATTTACATAGGAAACAAACAGTTAATTTTTTTCAGATGGATTGGATTAAATCTTAAATTTAAACTTCAAATTTCAAAATGCTATGTCATGTGACTGCAATGATCAAAAATCATAACTTTCATTTTTGTAAGTTGGATCAAAGTCTTGCAAAATTATCTAAAAATCAATAAAATAATTCAAATTATATAAAAATTCTAGAAATTATAAAATTAAAATCTAGAACACTGTCAATATTTTAGATATGACAGAATTCTTCAGCATGTTGTTTTGGGTAACACCTGGATAATATCTGAAATCAGAAAGTACCTGAATCTCTTATAAGAGAACACAAGGTTTTTGTTTTATCGTAAATAGAAGATAAAACGAAATCTAGACCCACACATATGAAGTCATGAGCCTGTATCCAGAAAGCTTTCTTTTTGAATGTTGTTTTGTTATTCTAAAAGTATCTTTTCTCATTTTTCAGGATTATATAATGAAAACAGGTGTCACAAAGGAAAGTCATGCAATTTTCTTCATGTTTTCCGTAATCCAACTCGTGAATTTAACCGAGCTGATAGGGATTCTGATTTGCAGAATTACCGACATACTCAGAGCCAACATAGGAGGGAACATTCAGTGCACAGCCATCGTAGCAGTAGTCGTCGTCAGCGATCTTACTCAAGGCATTCTTGTTCTCCTTCAAGATCCAGATCAGCATCAAGACAATCACATTCTCACAAAAGGGAAAAAAGAATAGCTTCCTCTCGAAATCACTCTTCTCAAATAAAATCCTCAAAGAAGAAAAGGCCCAGATCAAGGTCCCGGTCAAGGTCAGGATCAAGGCACAGATCCCGGTCCCGGTCAGGGTCAAGGCGCAGGTCCCGGTCCAGGTCAGGGTCAAGGCGCAGGTCCCGGTCTAGGTCAGGATCGAGGTGCAGGTCCAGATCAAGGTCAGGATCAAGGCGCAGGTCCCAGTCTAGATCAAGGTCAAGGCCCAGGATCCGATCCAGGTCAAGATCAAGGTCAAGAACTAGATCAAAGTCTAGATCAAGATCTCCACTAAGTTCAAAATCGACATCCAAGAGTGAAAAACATTCTCATTCATATCAAAACTCTAAAAGACAAAAAAAAAGCCAGGCAAAGTATAAAGGTCATTCAAAAAAATCTAAATCTCATTCCAAGTCACATTCAAAGTCACGATCTTCTAATCAGCTGCCCTCAAAATCACTGGGAAGATCCTCCCCCTCTTCCTCCTCTTCATCATTATCTCCTTCTCGATCTCCTTAGGACTGAAATTTTAAAAAGTTGTATGATTCACAAATAAATTCTTTTTTTTCTATCAACATCTTCATTTATATTTCAACTTGAATTTCTATTGAATTTCTCAAAGTTGTTGGAAATATAATCATGGAAATCTTGGTAATTTACAAGTGGTATTCAGATGTCCAGTGTGAAAAGAACACAAAGTTGCTTGTGAAGTATGTCTAGAATATTAGTTGCATCTTTTCTGTTAGCACTGGTATTATTCCCAAATCCATAATCTCTAGAATGATAGTTTTTCTGTTTGTGGCCATATGTAAGTAACCATAACACAGCAAAAACAGCCCATTCAGTGCTACACCACCCAGATTCCTTAACTTGATGAATAAAACAAATCCAGATGATTTTCAACTGTTAGTTTCAGGAGGACGATTCAATTTGAGATATAACCATTATGCTGAACATGACCATTATTTGGTGTCCATCAGCTGTGACATTGTAACAGAACATTGTGACTTAACAGAACATTTATTTTGATATTTTTTTTTTACCTAACCTCATGTTCTGATCACACTTTTTTCCCTCCTTTTAGGAGCCCAAAATTGAGGTGGAACTTTTTTCCTCATTGGGGGTCAAAATTATAGAACTTTTTTTTCTCTTATAGGGACAAAAGTGAAGGGAAACCTTTCTCCTTTTTTGAGTTCAAAATTTAGGGGAAATCTTTTTTACCATTTTAGCAGTCAAAATTGATAGGAAATATGTTTTCTTTCCTAAAAAAAAATATTAATTATAGAGGGGCTTGCCTTATTTATTTGTAATTAATTGTAATATTAATTCGATTCATAAGAACAGACTATTTTCATATCTATATTCTGGGACCAAAAAATTGCAAGGAATTCTATATAATGAACAGTGAATTTTTCTGTTGGTTTCTTTGTCCACAGTATACAATTCCACTTGGGTAATAATTTAGCTGATGAAATATCTCCTACCCACCATTAGGAACAATGGATTCTTAGCTTTGTTTCCCAGAAATTCATCTCATAGAAATTCAAATATATCTGTATTTTTTCATGGGTAATAACTATTATGATGTGATTTTTGTTAGTGGGTTTGTTACTGTAACAGCAAAAAAAAATCACATCATAGCAAGATTTTTGTTGAAGCGTTGTAACAGTAATGCACTAATTTAAAGAATGAAGCCATTCCCAGTCCAGTTTGCAACTTGATAATAATTATGGGGTCTGCATCACTCTCATCCCGATAATAATCATCTGATTTTTGTATCTTGTTTTGTTACAAAATATGAAAAGAAAATCATATCATTGTAAGAGGGAAAAGAAATAAAAAGACTAATAATTCTTGCATAAAATAGTGATATCACTGAAATACTTTTCTTTTGTAATTTTATTTGAAAAAAACCCCAAAAAACCTCTACTCCATCAGATGATTAGTGTAACTTTTGTATTGTATGAACAAATAAATACATTTGTAGGTATATAAGACTTGTCAGTTCAACTCAGTTGATAAGAGACCCGCCTTCCAATCACATAGTCATGATTTCAAATTTGATGAGTTTTGTTCTTGAAAAAATATAGTCAACTCCAACTTTGACTGGACTTATTTTCATTACATTTGGTTCACCAATTCCATTTTTCCATACCAGGAACTGCTAGGCCACTCTGCACCTTCTGAGTAGTCATGTGACCTATAGTCATTAAAAAAAAGATTATATTTTCGGTTTGGATAGAATAAATAGTCTAACTAGATTTTTAAAATTTTTTATATATAAAAATAAACTGATTTAGTTTATGGGATTTTAATTCTTGTAAGTTTAAAAAAACAAAATCATTTTTGATATGTGAGGTTAGGAATCATTCAAGAAGGGCTCCCAAAATGTTTAGGGAATTTTAATTGTGCATTCAAGCTGAATGTAGTACAGACTTTTGCTACTACCCTTTGTGAGCCTCTCTGCAAACAGCTGTCAGGCTCAGAGGCTTTGGTCTTTGAGTTTCAGCGATTTCAGTGAAATCTTTCTTGTGGTACAAAAGCTCCAAGTGAAGACACACATCTATCAACAATGTTGAGGTTTCTAAACAACCATCAGCCGGCATAACACAGGGGAAACAGAAGTGTATGAGACAGTCCATGTGGAACATAAACAAACTATCCATGATATTTGTGGGATTATAGTATTGTTCATTCTATGAAACTGGGAAGACAGTTTGAACATGAAACACATTGCAGCAAAATTCCTGTTGATGGGGAATCAGGACCAACACTGCATTTTTGTAGTAGAAAACTCTAAGATCAAACCAAAGACCCTAACTTCATCACCAAAACCTCAGATGACTCATGAGTTTCTGATCATGACTCTAAGACAAAGCAGTTGTTGTAGTGAAAATTGTGTCCCCAAAAACGTGTGTCAAGTTTGCAGTGATATTAAGTCCATGTTGATCTTTTTCTTTCTTTCTTTTGATATCCCAAGTATTGTCCAGAAAGAATCCATCCCCTCTCGTCAAACTATGAACAGCCATTTTTCTGCTGAAAATTTTTCAGAGCTGAGGAGACCATTTGGCATAGATGTTCAGACAGGTGGAAAAACAATAAGTGAGCTCTCCGTCATGACAGAAAAGCTGTTTGATTTTGTTTTGTTTTTTTTAAGAAAAAAAGGACTAAAGCTTTCATACTTGTTAGAAAAAAAAGAAAATTCCTCTCCATTTTTGACTCCTTACTGGTGGAAAAAAAAAGTTTACCTTCATTTTGACCCTTAAATTAGGGAAAAATTCCCCTTTTGCCCTTTTAAAAATGTATATAAACATAAAACCTGTAATGAATATATATAATATATGTATATATATATATTAAATTGTAAGTAAGGGTCCAGTTCAGCATTATGGTTGCATTGTAAATAGAAAACCCTCTAAAACCTTTTTAAAATGTTTTCTTGAAACCTTTTTAACTTCTAAAAACTTTCCTCTTGGTCCATTGAGTATGCATACTAGATTTAGTTAGGCTGCATCCATGTTTAGGTTGTTATTTTAGTCTGACAGTTTTACACCTCTCATTTATGTATACAGGTATTATCATCTAACTTTGAAGAACTCAACTAGTTACATTGTTCACAGAATGCCACAACTCTAAGAAATTCAGGTACATTTTCATTAATACATATTGGAGACGTGCATTATTTATTTACAATTCATCAAAGTGAAAGTATCAGGTTAGGTTGTCTTATATTTTTGATGTTCAGCAAGTTGGACATGGTGGTAATTTCCCCTGGTGAATGCAATTAATTGCTGCAAATTCGTAAGTCACTTCGAAAATCACTTCATATCCCAATAAACCTATACTGGTACAACAATGATATTCTGCTTTATAAAAGATATTGAAAAGTAAATTAATCCATTACTGAACGTTTTTAATTCAACATTGATATGAATTATTGTATTTCCCAGTGTCAGAGACTATTTTTCCTCAAATTAAGTCCTGAAAATTTACTCTGAAGCTCACAATCTTTAAATGCTAAATTTTCGCGAACTTTTTCAAAAATCTTTTTTGTGTCACTTCAGTCACCAATTTTCTCAACATCCGGTAATGCAATTTATATAATTTTCTTATTTTTTTTCTGTTTTGTATATAATTGTTATTATGGTGCAATGTGTAAATTTCCTCTTGTTGGGATCATCAGTTGTTTACCATGTAACGATTTTGGGTATTTAAAAAAGAAAACAGTTAACTTAACATGGTACCCCAGCAGTGTTGATCAAACACCACCTCCCTTTCAGCTATGATTTTGATATATAACATGCTATACGTAAAGTAGGTTATTTTACTTAGGGTTCCATCACAATGTATTGTATATGGATATTATTTCATACTACACATCATTTAATTTTTGAAACACGGCTCATTCACATAAGTTACCCAAAAAACTTATTTAACGGTGAGGGACCAGTAAGTATATCAGACATTATCCTGCGGTATTTGCAAAGAAAATCTATCAAAAAAAATTAACTTGACAAACTTAATCCGTCATTTTTAACAAAACATATGTGCAGGTCTGGTTAGTCACTCAATAATAACTGCCATGTGGCTGACATCTTTTGGTGGCATGCTTTGTTGGGGGTGATCAATTAAAAAATTGGAAACAAGCGTGAACTCCGCTGGACACAAACAAAGGGATCAATTTAGGCATGACAGATACGTAGCCAGACAAGTGGACCAACTTGAAAACTGAAGGAACCTATGTTGATATAGACAGTTTCTTACATATTTATACTAGCTAGAGTACTTGGTGTTGAAAATGTAATCAATATTGAAAGGTCGTGATAAATTCTAACACAGAGCTTCTCAAAGTATGGGTCAGAACCCATCAGGTAGGTTGAAGATGTCAAAATTGAATTGACCTTTTAGAGGTCACCAGTAGTTGGTGCCAACTATCCTATGTTCATCCTGGGGTCAACTTACCCATGTACACAAATTTACAGTCATCTCCCTTAGGTTTGAAAATGCCTAAATTGACATGCAGAGTTCAGAGCCACCTATCCTATGTTCATCCTATGGTCAATTTACCTTTGTGAACAAATTTGGAGCTGATAGGAGTCATGATTAGAAATTGTTAGATTAGAAAATGCCGAAATTAACCTTTTTTGAAATGCTAAAATTGACCTAACCTTGTATTAACCTTTAAAGGCCAGTGCCACCAATCCTATATGTCCACAATCAGATCAAGTTACCTTTGTTCACAAATTTGCAGGTCATAGGGTACAGCTGTTTTAGATTTGATAATGCCAAAATTGGCCTGATCTTGAATTTGCTTTAAGGGGTCATTAAAGGTTATCATAACCTATTCTATGTCCATCCTGGGTCAAGTTACACTTGAACAAAAATTTGCAAGCCATAGTGTGCAGCAGTCTCTGTTAGGTTTGAAAATGCCTACAAAAATTGACCTGACCTCTACAGATCCCCAGAAGATATTGTCACCTATCCTATGTTCATTCTTGAGTCAAGTTACCCTCGTATGTAAAGTCGCAGGCTGTAAGGTTCAGCCGCCTGCACAAGATCTGAAAATTGACCTTACCCTGCCGAAAGTGACCTGACGTTAAATTGACCTTTTGAGGTCAGTAATACCTATCCTATGTTCATCCTGGGATCGTTAGAAAAATTTGATGCCAATAGGGTGTAGCCATCCCAGTCAGATTTGAAAATGAAAAAGAAATAAATTTGTAGTCTTTAAGTGTCGCCTATTTTTAGTTAGAGAAAGAATTGTGGTTGCCAATTTAAAAGTTGTCACAAATGTGTAAATTCTAAATTCATTGATGTCAAGGTGAAAAAAAAAAGAATAGTCATGGGTAGTTTATGGAAAAGTAGAGTAAGATAAAAGTATGATGAATATTTCACTAATTATTGTAGGGACATTCAAACTATACAAGAGCAATAAATCATGACACTTATCTAAAGCTAACACTTTCTGGTAAATGTATGTTGCATAGAGGAATTTTCCACAACAAAGGATTGAGATGAATCGGTTGAATTTGAATGAGTAGTAAAATTCCAACAAGATAAAACACGAAGAACAGATATTTTGTTTTTTGTTGGGTTTTTTTTCCCGAAAAACTTCATTTAGTGCTGCTTATCTTATTACCATTGTTGTATGCCTAAGCAGTTTCTCTCTGATGAAACAAACGGACATTATCCCTTGCTCTCTGGTAAATATATATATTGAAGATTTCTGCAACATAGGATTGAGACTAAATGATAACCCCAAAAGAATTTTATTATTTCAAGAGGATCCTAGCACACTACTGATTTGGCCAATCAGAGCTCAGCACAAAAAATATATTTTTCAACCAATTAATTTTCACTATGCCTTGCCTTTCTCTAGATCAACTTTGCCCTTTCATTAAGGGTGCATAAACTTACAGACAATAGTTAGTAGTGCAGAGAACAAACTCATAAGCACAAATTTATTCATCTATTTCTCACTAGACTCACACATAGATGTCTTCACCCCCTCATTTGCAGTGGTAAAAAGGTAAAGTGTTACATCTCTTAAGACACAACCCCCAATGGAGTATGACGGCCTGTGCAGAGGTACTGGTTTCTGTTGCATGCATCAGCTTAGTGCAAGTTTCAAGTCTGGTTGAAACCGGGACTTTACTCGTACAAGTTATTATGATCACCCCCTTGGCAGGTTGCAAGTCCACTGAAGGGATACCTCCACCCTAATCACACAGCTTAGAGTATACTCAATTTGCACCGGGAAATTTGTCTTTATGAAGAGTTTTTTAAACTATACAATCATACTGTGAATCAAACCCAGAACCTTCTGCATGTGTGACAGATGTGCAAATCATTATGCTATCCAAAGCAGACATCTTATTTGAGGTAATTGACCTATAAATGACAATGGATAAACTCTCATCAATCCATTTCATTAATCTTTGAGTTAACTATTACAAGTGCAGTGACTATTGTGCTGACCTCCGTCAATGACACTATACACTGTATTTACCACTCATATTGATACGTCAATAATAAACTAATTTCTAACATATTTACTTCCATCTTCGTTGCTTTTCATTGCAGTTACTCTTTCTGTCTGTCTATGGCAATGAGTACACAATACAGATAAGAAATGGAGGATAAGTTCCCCTTGAGACTTGCACACCCATTCCTTTTGTCTCAGAGAAGCTTAGTTATCGATACAAACTGTTCTGCCACTTCTGCAGCTGGTAGTTGATCAAATCTAACCTTAATCTCACCCTTTCATTTTTCCATTTCACTCATTGTCATATTAGTTATTGTTTGTAAGCACACTAGTTTTATTAGTGGTTGTAATACTATCTTTATTTCATTTTTTATTTGATGAAGTACTGTCAAGTATTATCAAATTATCTGGGATCTGTGCTGTTAACTCACTGCCATAGACTGATGGCCTGAGTAGTTGGAATGAAGAGCAACTGAAATCAAATGAAAGAAAATACTAGCCAGAAATTAATAATGATTGACTGTACTTCATCTGATAAAAAATAGAATAAATTAGATCAAAATAATATTCCTAATAACCTCATTTGTTACTCATTGTTCGAACCCTCATAAAGAATTGATAATCAGCTGATCTCATATGTCCAGCCTATTAGCTACAGATGTATTTTTACTCTTGCCATTGGTTATCATTATAATCTCCCTGATCATCATCATCATCATCATCATCATCTTTATCACCACAATCACTATTCCTTGAATAAAACTATTTTTGAAATCTGTGAACGCACTACAAACTTGCTTTTCAGTGGTTAGCACATTTCTATTGGCATTTTGATTTCTCTGGAGTGTTTTGGATTGGAGAATCAAAAAACAAATTTTAAGCTGTCTACATGTGAATATTATCATTTATTGCTAATATCATCATCATCATCAGTCTTTTATTGCCCGTTGTTGGACATAAACCTTCCCCAGAATCCGTCACAATTCTCTATCATGGGCTTATTTTTATTTATGTAGCCAGTATTTTCTGAATTCGTCTAGTACATCTCTCCGTCTCGTATTCTGCTAATATGATATCAATTAAGAAAAGAGGGTGTGTGCTGCCTCCATAATGGCGCCCTTCAAAACGAACTTTTAACACTATTACTACTTTTTTTTTTTCAATAAAAAAACAAAAAAGTGAAACTTACAATAAGTGGATATACCTATATTGCTCTTTTTTATATTTATGTATCCAGAATAAGATACAAAAAATAATGCTTGACATGACATAATTTTGTACATAACTATGAATTACTACCTATTATTACTATCATTTATATTTTATTAGTCTATATCCTCACCATTATTTTTATCATTATCAACATTTTGACTCTTTATAGTAAACTTTATTACGACTTATTTGTTATTGCCCATGATGCCAGTAAGTATTTTATAAGCTTTCAAGTTTTCTGCTTACCAAGATATTTTTGGTTAAGAAAAAACACTTCTAACTCAAGATTGCAAACTTGTATTGTAGCCATTGCCACCTTTCCCGCAGCAAACAGCCAAGTGACAAATTTTCAATATCCTGGTTGGTTATTATTTGATCAGTGCGGTTTTAAGCCGACACAGCATTTAAATAAACAAATAAATGTAAGATAAAAATTCTCCTCTGTTCTTATGTATTCAAGTTTGACCCAAATATTCATGAGCTTTCAGACTCATAGGTTGTATAACAGTATTGTTATGCTCCTGAAGATTTATTTTTCACAAATCACATGTTGTCAAAAGACTGCAGTTGTATGACTAGAATCTACATATGCTCATATTTTTTTAAATTGAATCTCATGTTTGGGATCTTTTAAAACTCTGAATAATATAAAGTCTGATGTACGGATATTTATTTTGATTCTAAGAAATATTGTCAAAGATGATTTCATGTTCAGTATGGCACAAACAGGTAAGCAATACTTTGAACCCTACCTTATATTACAAAAGTAATCTGCAAAAATCCAGTGCTAAAAGCACTAAATTTTGTGTGATTTAAATAAATGAATAAAAAATGTTGCGTTTATTGTACTAATGTCAGTCGTCTCACTTTCATTACGGGGGGGGGGGGGGGCTGAAGACAAGTTTAATGCTTAGTTCTGTAAGTATAAGATTCCCCTCATAATACAATTGTGAACTGATAGGCAATACAATATTCAAGAGATTGCCTTGACAATACATTTAAAATCATATCCGCTATATGAAATCAAAGAAAAATCGCAATATATCGTATCATCAGCTGAAGTCATTGTTTATATAAACAGTTAATGTTAGGAGAAGATTGAAATTAGTAAGTTGAACTAAATACTACAATGAATGGAGCTAAAATAGTTCAGGTCCCACATATAAATTTGTTTCAATTTCAAATCAAGTTTTTAACTTTTAGATTCATAAATTGCTTGAAACCAGTTGAATTCTTCAATGAATAGCATAAGAATACTAGAACTCTTCTGTGAATTGAATAAAACGAAATCTCAAAATTCAGGAAATAGTCAAAGGGAGGTAATTTTAATCAGAACACATTTCTCTCAAAAATGACATTCTATATTCTTTGTATAGATCTATGAGTTAAAGTGACCAGATAACATAATGATTTGAATAAAGCACCAAGAGCAAATATATACAAGCAGAAGTATCCGGCCTTGCGCAAGTTTCTTTATATCTAAAATGAATACAATCACACGAGTTCACTATGCTTTGTATAAATTCCTTTAAAAAGATGCTGACTATCTTGGAAAAAGAATTAGGAACTTTTATTGCAGATAAAGGTACACCACTTGGATCAAAAGGGGAAATTGAAAAAGTTTTCATGGACTACTTCTACGTTTTATTCAACACTGATTATTATTATAATAAACAGCATTTTAAAGATGAAAATATTCTGAATTTTTTGACAAATTCAAACACTCAAGAATTGAGCATAACAAAGAAACGGTTTCAGGAGCATGATTCAAGCAGGACAGAGATGAAAAATGATATGGATATTGTCGATTAGAGAGGGAAATGCTTGACATTGGAAAAGGGAATAGAAACTCATAACAGATAAAGGTACGTCACTTCGATACTTCGGTGAAATTGGAACTGGACTGCATTAGTTTTTATTCAAGACTGTTTATTACTATAAACAGCATTTTAAAAATGAAAATATTCTGAAATTTTCATTTTCCTTTTCCAAAATTGCTAACTTCCTGTTGGATTCTTTCTTCAATCTCCTCTTTATAAAGGTGAATATTCTGATGTTTTTTTTCAACCAAATCTATCATTTATCGATTATCACTGAAAAGTTGCAGAAAAAAATTAGAATGAAGCATAAGAAGATACCAGAATTAATGTCAGAGGCTCTATGGGGGAAGGCAACAAATACTGAAAAAGCTTAGAGGACATGCACTGTATTTCTCACCTTGAATAGTAATGCTAGAGAGGCAATTTCGGAAACGAACCCAGCATATTTTTGCACAGATAATGGTTCAACCAAATAGTACAAAAGATTAGATGAATCGTTTGAAATAATTTTGTTAAAAATGTCAGGGCTTTAATAGCCGCTGACTAAGATAAACATAAAAATACTGAAAAAGTGGTGAGTGATGATAATGCAATCACTGACATTGCCAAGAAAAATAGGAAGGAAGGAATAACTTCAAAACAAAAAACAAAGCCAAGTTTTAAAAAAAAAATCAGTTTAAAGAAAAAAGAAAAGAAAGTCAATAACCAAAGAAGAACAAAATAAGTAATTATTTAGAAATGAAAGTTGAAGGAAATTCTTTCTTGGAACTGACTGAAAGGTGATTTAGAAACAAAAAATTTTGAATATGAAGAATTAATTATTGGATTAAAATTGGAGTTAGATACACATAAGAAAATGCAGCTCTCATAGAGTTGGAGAAGTCAACTAAAAGAAGCAAATTAATAGAAGAAACTTTGAATCTTAAAGTTGGAACAGAAGCAAGGCCCTAGGCAGGACCCCCAAATGAATCAGAAAATAGAGTTGCAGTGAATGCCTGAAGATGCTAAACGTGGCCTTAAAGATAGTGTCAATTGGTCTGAAGGGGCCAGACAAGAGGACACAGATCTCTGTTGAGAATTATGCAAGTTGGACTTTTACCTAATTAGATAAATTTGAATATCATCTCAAATATAATCCAGAAGCCATTGAACAAACCAACTAACAGTCCAATATAACTGAGAATGCTATCTACAGATGGACAATGGGTTCACTACTAATTATATTTTTATTGGAAGCATGATAGACAATCAGTTTTAGGTTCCAAAAGATTTTGCTTTCACTTGTCTAAAGTTTGAAGGCAATCTATAGAAGAATATATTCATTTTTGAAAAAGGTGAAAAATTATTAACATCTGATATATAGAGTTACAGCCTTTGGGTCATAGGGACAGTAGTTGTTGTTGGAGTAAAGTGAAGCCATATTGGTTTCAGTGTGATGGAGATCGCAGACAGTCATGGAAGCCTGGATAAAATGTAATTTGTATGAATAAATGTGTTAATGAAAGTATGTCAGTTACTTGTTTATGAACAGTATTAAAGAAGCATGGTATATAAATAAATATAGGACCTAAAATGAAATTCTATCCTTATAATTTTACAATGTCAATTACCATTTGGCCATTAGCACTTCCACTGATATGTTTTTAGAAATAAATAGATATTTACATAAAATACATAGATGCCTACCATTATGGTTTATGCAGTGTTGCATAAAAAATGTCTCTTTTTACAATTTGGATGGTAATAGCAGTTTTGGCCCTTAATTAATCTATGGCACCTCCTATTCTATGTTCATCCTTGTGTCAAGATACCCTTATAGACTAATTTTCAACCTCTATGATCCAGCCGTTTCATCGGCCATGAAATGCATACAAGCAAACAATCACTGATTATATTTATAGATTGATCTCTGCCATAGCTGACAATGGCAGTAACAGCCCTTATCTTTTGTTCCTTCATGGCTTTAATCAGCCTTGTTCTTGTCTTCAAGCTAAAAAGAGCGTAAGATTGAAGCAGATATGCCTGATCCCAGAGATTCCAAATCCTAATCATATCTCCGCATTGCACTGAATGGAAGGGTTATTAGTCACCATGATGCCTTCTCAGTACTTGCCTCAGGGATTGGGCAATTTTTTCCTCTGTTTACATGTACACATGTGGAACCCCTCATCAAACTGACTTTGTATCATATTTGCTCTTGTGGGAAGGAAAATAAACATCCGTCTTTTACTACTATTGCTTGGGTAAGCAAGTTAGAGAGAGAGAGGTTTTGGGTATTTCACTGTGGGGTAGTAGTCGGTAAGCTAGTCTTGCATACTATTGCTATTGTTTAGTAAGTTTTATGCTTGCTGGATACCGCACAGTTGTGGCCATGTACCAGACTAAGACAAGTTCATTAAATACTTAGAAGCCCTACTGTAGTAAAAAGTCAGTCATTCAGATAAATTGACTGGTGTTCTAAGTTCAATCCTTTGTTCTACTTTCACTGTTCAAATTCCTCAAAATTTTGAAGAGTATCTCACAACTATGAGAGAGTGGATTTGCCAAGCATTTACTCATCTACTCTTCTCTCTATTAGCCATCATAGCTTGTCAGTAATTTGAGATTTTGTCTGGTGATGCTCTGAGAAGTGAACTTGTGTTTTTCCCAACATCGTTAGTGCAAAGTCTTTTTCATTGGCCACCCCTTTGATTGCTAAGATCCAAAATTTCAAAGTTAAGAAGAAAAAAAAAAGATTGATTTTCTTTGGGGAAAATTCATTACTCTTTGATTAAACAATTTGCTACCAATCTTCCTTTCCCAACTGATTCCTTCTTTCCTCCCGATATGAATTTCTTGAACTTATTTTCAAAATGAAAATCAAATATTTGCTCTTTGCCATTTAAAATTTCTTGCTTACCATTTGCCTCTTTTGATATATACTTCATTTAAATGTAAAAATAGTTTTACTTTCTCTAATAAAATTACAGTATCATTCTATGCAGAAAGAATAGAAGTACAAGGTGCTACCCAAGCCCGAAATGGGTTCCTCATAGAAAGGAGAAATCGATAGAAAATAAGGTTTCCTGGTAGAGTGATCTTCAGTGATGTGTAACATGTCCAATAACACATGGTAAATGTTGGTTAACTCAACAAATTGAGCAATCAATTCGAATTCTCCAAACTTTTGGTTAGCACTCCATACGTCTGAACTCAAATATGATTTTCTCTATTTTAGTGTGAAATTGTATTGCCAAAAAGAATACAATAGTCCCTTGAATTTTGTGGGGGGGGGTGCAAAATTGAAATCCTGCAAATAACTTCTGACTCCAACCCCCAACTCATACACTTTGCCAAATATCATTTAATCATTTATTCAGTGGACTCAAGAAGAGAGAGAGAAAGAAAAAATTGGGACAAGTAGACTTTTATGAGCACTTTGCTGGACACACCTTACAAAAGAAAGAGTCAAAATCATATAAAACTTGATTTAACTCAAGAATCTTTGTGTCATTTGTGAGGAAGATTGGCATAAAAAGATAAAAATTATCTATGTATATCGTATAGAACTTGAGATATTTCTGAGTGAGTATAGATAGAATAAAAATGTCATGACATATGTAAACGAAGCAAAACATATGCAGTAGAAATTTGTGTATCCAATTTTTCACATGCAAAAGTGCCTACATTTTAAAAAAATCATAAAAATCAACTACTGTATTTTATGGAAAAAAAGACATAACTATCGCCCCCCCCCCAAAAAAAAGGCTGAAAAAATCACCTTGAATATTATATGTGAAGTTGCTATACAGTCTGTAGTAGGCTACAGGTAATCTTTACCTAGCTCAACTCCTGTATAAAAATGTTACTGTTTAATTAAATATACTACTATACCACAATTAGAGGACTGATTGAATGAAATCAACAAATGTGGTTTGCCTGGAAAGTTCAAGGTATAGCTTTACCAGCATGGCTTCCTATCAAGTTTAAATTTGGCTATTGCCAGTGTATGATATACCATTAACAGGAACGGAGGGAATAGAGGGGAAGATAAATAACCACATCCGCAAATGGGTGGGAATACATTCCAGCTTCACATCAGTAGGCCAATACGTAAGATCTGACCAGCTACAGCTCCCTCTGTCCTTGCTGGGGGAGTTCAAAGTAGCTGAGTGCAAGCTCATAATGACCTGCTGGGATTCAAGAGATGAAAATGTCAATGAAGCCAGCATTACAAAAAGGTCTTTGTGGAAATGAACAATCAGCATCAGGCACTGGTCACTCAGATCAACAGGTATCATTGGAATACCTTCCATTGAAAGACAAGCCCCCGGGACATACAACTTCCAGCAATAGGGCAAAACAAATCCAAGGAGAGAAGAACCATGATTCAGGCAGAAGTGAGGAGCCTGAAGGATGAAGAGAAGAGAGCAAGAGCTGTGGAGTGGGGGGGGGCACAAGGGACTTGGACAAGATGGGACTTTCCCAAAAGAAAAATCATTTGGACAAATCTTTGGAGGCTGAAGCCATTCTGTATATCTTTCCTACTGAGAGCAGTCTATGACACACTCCCTTCCCCTGTGTGCCTCCATGGATGAGGTTTGTTGGACAACTCACTGTGCAGGTTGTGTGTCGAGAGAGGAACCATGGCATACATCTTGTCTGGTTGTAATACATTATTGACTCAATGTAGGTACAGATGACGCCATGATTAAGCGTTATTGACGCTGACAGACATCTTGCAGCAGGAATAGAGGAAGAAACATCAAGCTAAAGCCAAGTCATTCAATGGCATTGCCTTTGTCAAAGGAGGGGGAAAGTCTCTGATCAAAAATTCCCACCATACTTCAATCAGCAAATGAACGGGAAATGGAAGTTGACCTGGGAAGGAAACTTCACTTCACAGATATTGTGCTATCCATGGAGAAAGGGCTACAGAAAGGAAAACCAGCAAATACTAGCAGCTGTTCAATGATTGTTTCCAGTGGAGGTGGACTGTCAGGGGTTCTCCACACAGTCTGCATGGAATCTGCTAACCAGAATGGGTTAAGAGTCCAGGAAAGGAGAAAAGCAGTTCATGGGTTGGGAAAGGCACCCAAAAGATCCTCCATGTTGGTTGTGGCATAAAAGGGAGGATACAAGCTGGAAACTAGGAGAGGAGCAGAATGATGGTTGGACACCACCTGAAGACATTTTCTCCTTCCCCCTTAAGACCTCTACTCCAACTTCTCCAATTTCTGGAAATTTTTTGATATATCATATATCTTTGTCAGTCAACATTCAAAACGTGAATGGTAAAAGTGACATTCAATTCTATTCTAGTTTCCATAGCAGGAAACGCACCACAGGTGGTTTCTAATGTACAATCCTCAGCAAATATTTGATGTGGTTATCTCACCTTGGAAGCTTTCTCTATCTCGTCTCTTCATTGATTGCCCATCTTTCAATAACACCTTGGCACTGAGAGTCAATGGTATCAAGATGCAATTATTCAATATTTTTTACTGCTCTCCGTTATGTTACATCTTCTTGCTGAAGCTGTTCAGCATCTAAAAAATATCTCTCTTCTATAATTCTATCCTCCTTCTTTATAAGTAATAACTAGCATATCTAACTTCTCTACATAATTCACAGGATTTAGCTTTCGCTTCATATCTATCATCCTAGGTCTCTAAATGTTTATATGTCCTCTTTGTTTCAGATAAAATATATATACCATTCTAAATGCCTTATTTGTTGTTTATTAAAAGTATGTTTTATTGCTTGTCTAAAAACTCTGTTTTGTCTTTATTCCAATTAGTATGATTTTTACTTTTATCATTTTAACCTTTGAGTCAATTCATGAAAAATGGCTCCTTGGAATGCATGATGGCAACTATCTGGATGTTTATATCTAAAACAGTAATGGCAGATTCTAGACTTCTAGCTTCTTCTCCAAACTCTCTCCGTGATGTCATACATTTGGCAACAACTTCACCATGTGGCAATAGCTGAATGGTCACTCCTTCTTCTTACTTCTACACAAGACTACTATTATTATTATTTCACATTTGTTGGACATAGACACCAACAGTATCAAAAGTAATTCTTCATTTGTGTTTGTGATGTTTGCTCAAAAATTTAAGACATCAACTACAAAAAATCTAGTGAGACTACTTTTAGTGCTTTGATTAAATTATATTGAATTCATAGCACAATATACGCAGAGAATAATCCAAACAATCACATGTGACACCATATGCCAGGAGTGGGGTTGATTTTTATGAGCATAAGATTTTATCAAATTTTTCAGCTTCTCAATATAGCATAAAAAAACTGTCTTGGAAGTTTGCAACTTCTACACTGTAATATCAGCCATTTTTCTTCATCGAGAAATTATCATTCACCCAAATTCTGTCTTTCAGTTTTTATTCTGCTTTCACATTGGTCTGATATATGCCTACTGACAATGAAAGATTTTTTCCTTCAGCTACATAGCTTTCTTTATCTAATTTTCTCCTCCTTCTATATTGCTTTCAGTACCTAAATTCTGTTTAGGTTTACTCCTTAACCACCATGATTCTTTTTTTTTATTTGCTTTTTTTTCATGTTGTGAATCTTTTTTTTCCATTCGCTAAGTAGCTATCTTTATCTAAATTCTGTCTTGTACTTCTCACCCTTTATATTCACGGTTTTCCTGTTTGTGATTCCAATAATTTTTCGTACAACTATATTTTCTACATGTCTTGCAGTTTTATTTTCATTAAAAGAAAGAACAAAGAAGAAAAAACTGATTTCTTGGAGTTAGAATTAGGTAAAAATTTCTAGGGATATAGCTACCATGATTCACTATTTTGGCAACAGTCACAGGTTAGTTTTATGTCTAGTAAAAACAAGCTTTAAGAAAAAAACTAAAAATGTGCAAACGTCTCATTGTTTGAATGAAGTGAAATTTCAAAGAGTTTCAATATCATTTTTAAACAGTTCTAACTTTCTGCTTATATCTAACATGATTGATTGCAACTATTCAGTTGACAATAAGTTTTTGGGTGAGTGCAGTAACACTATTGCAAATTTTAAAAAACACATTTTCTTATTCACATCATTATGGAACAAATAAGAGCATAGGTAGAAACTTGAGTAAGAAGAAAACTTCTAAACAAGTAACAAGCAATTATGAGTTTAATTTTAGTCTCAAGTTCTTACCTTATAATAAACTTGAGATTATCCTGTGAATATCTTTTGAGCTATCAATAAATAAGGTTTACCTTCTTAATTTTTTTGATAAAATCCTCTTTATGAGGAAGAAAGTTATGTGCTTAGAAACATGATTTTAGCCACTTTCAAAGACAATATATTTTCAATATTTTGCAGGGGTTCATGCTTCACGTCTTAAATATTTTTCAGGCAAGCCAAGTTATACCATTGAATTGAAAATTACTTCTTTTGAACCTCTGTTTTTCCCAGATAAATAAAAGTGAACATTCTAATTTTACTTTCTTTTACCAGGAAACAGTGAAGAAAATTAGGGGTCCAAATGCCAATTAACTGTAAACACCCATTATTGTTACAGTAAATTTTGAAAACCAGAAACATTGATAGAGCCTGATTCTACATTATCATTCATGAAAATTTGTTTTTCTTCTTTTAAACAAATATTTGGCTTTTTTGCTCTCTCTTGAAAAATATTGAGAACAAAATGTTTCTAAATTCTTTTCCCAAAAGTCAGTGAAAGTAGCTTCCCATTATTGATAAAAAAATGCGAATCATCAAGTCCTCGAATTTCAAGTCTGCAAAATTGGAGGGACTGCTGTAATCTATTTGTGATTACAGATCGTATAAATATGATGCTTATTGCAATATTATACAATAATATGATTTGTACAATATATTTTGCCTAAGTATATGCCAACCAAGCTTAATTTAGCCATGTGATGAGTTGCTTTACTTATTTTAAAAGGGAATTGTGGGATATATTTATGTCTGTCTTCATTTTGAACTATTCCCTTTATGATATAATATGATAATTACAAGAAGAGTGATTGCAGTATAATTTTGGTCATAAATTAATAAGCACTCTGTTCAATATTCTGCTGATATTCTTAATCTCTATTGAAAGAGGAAAAACAGTGTTCTTAAACATTTTTCCAAGAATAAAAAAATAGTTTAGAAATCAGAAACTCTTTAGACTTTAATATACTGGTTTCCCTTTTTATCCAAAAGTAGAGCATACCTTTCGTAAAAGCAAAAAAGTGGTGAAAAGCAAACTTTTGAAAGGTGAGGGATACCTGTAATTTTCACAGACTGTTCTTTGAAGATGAGATTACATGATATGATATGGACACTTCATATCTTTTCACTATTCAGATAATTAAGACTTATACATAATAACCGTGAGAGCCCACAGGTGCATTATCACCAAATTCTGTAATCACATAGAAAACAGGTCTGGTTTGTCACTCAACAGAAACCGTCACTTGACATTTGGCAAGATGTCGTGTTGGGGGTTATCAATTAAAATATTGGAAAAGGGCTGACTAATGAATAAATTACTTCTCTTGCCTTCTGTTGTGCAGTGATCACTGAAAAAGTCTGAATTTTCCAAAAAAAACCCAACTTTTTTGGCATCCCCCCCCACACACGCACATACTAAAAGCTATTGGGGGTGAGACTTTTTTTTTATGAACTTTTTTCTAGACATAATAAGGAGTAAATTTCAGCCCTCTAGCTCTACTGATGCGACCTGTATGTGTTATTCATAGACAGATAGATAGCCAACCAGACTGACCAACTTATAAACTGAAGAAACCTATGTTGACAGTTTTGGTTGATGGTTTCTAATAGCATGACTTATGAAACGTCAATCGTTTTCAAGACTACCTTTGTATCTGTTTCTCAGATTGTACCATTTAACCTTTGCATTGAAAGTCTGCAAAGTATCAGTTATTTACTCATGTGTTATCATCCGATGATACAATGTGGTGTCTGTTTCTAGATTATGTTCTCATGAATTCTCAACTCTATATCATAATGATCAATTTCTGTTTGCTTCAATGTTTGTTACCGTAACAATGTAAGACAACAAGACAGGCACATCGTAGCATTATTTTTTGTTTGCACAATACCATTAAAATATACTGATCTGGAGAATTAAATAATTTCCCGTCCAATTTGAAACCTGAAAATAATAGTGCAGGTTCTGCATACACACTGACCCTCTAAACTCGATATCATAATGATCTGATTTCACAAGGGAGATAACACCGGGTATAATAAATGCTTATTATAGAGTAGTTTCTCCTATTTACCTATTTATTCATTTGCAATCAATAAATTCTATAAATAAGAAGTTACTTAACATCGAGCTCAATGGCCATGAAAACCGTCTCTCAAGACAATGATCGGCTCTTTTTATACTTATTTGTTTAGTAGATGAAGTATTGTAAATTATTATTAATAATTTTTTTCATTTTCATGCTACTATTTGCTGACTAATTGATGTTTTTGTTGCTTTTTATTGCATCTTTCCTCAGACTTTATTCCCTTCGGCTGTGAATGATTAAACAGCATGGACCAGAACAAATTTTTTTTTTTTAAACAATTAAAATTTCTTACCAAAACTGATACTACCAATTAATATAAAAAATACTGTTAATAATAAAACCAAGGCAGTGACTAGGTCAGGCAGGGAGTGAGCTTTAAGGTCTGATTTGCACTTATGCTTGTCATGTGAGTTCCTGTAACTCAGATGACAAGAGCAGTTGGATGGATAGCAAGTCACCCTTCAACATAGAGGGACATGAGTTCGAGTCTCACTAGCAGCTTATTCTCTATTCAAATCCATGCTGTTTATTTACTCATGAAGGGAATCTGGTCGGAGAAAAGTCAAGATAAAAAGCAACAAAACATTGAGATGAAGGTAAATAGTAGCATAAAAGGGAAAAAATTGTCCTTTATTTTAATCTAAGTATATTTTCTTGATCACAACAATATATTTCAAGTTTTCTGAAAGAAATCCCGAATGGCAGATACATAATATAATTGGAATTTTTTAAATGCAATTATTTCATTAAAAAAGAGTACTTTGATTTTTGAGTCATCAAGTCTTATAGTGCACTTTAAATATTCTGAAGACATGGAAACACACACTCAAAAACAGATTTTACGCTCATTTCATGAATCGAACAGTTTAAAAGTTCAAAACTGAATTCTATCGTGTATTTTTAGCGAATTCGTAATATCATCAGAATAGATAATAGAAATGAAGTCTCAGCTTGCATTTCACATAAAAAGTATGATAATATGTAACACAAGGTTAGTGTGGAATTGCATAGCTTTTATGTTTGCACAGCCTTTACGTAAGTTAATGATTTTTCTAGTTCAAATTTCATAAACAATAGGCATGGTAAGGGAAATTTGAAAATTCGGCAACATAGAAATTTGAAAATAGAAATAAACAGCTGGGATAAACACAACTGTAAAGTCACCAGTGAAGGATGATCCATCCATTGTAAATAAGTGGAAAGTAATTTTATATACTGCAGGGCCTTGATGTTTTTTTAATAGGTTTCTAGGTTGAATTTCACGAACATCAGTGCGTCCTGGCTAAACGAATTTCGAGTCATTTCAAATCAACAGAGCACGAAGTAGGAAACAGATTTCAATGACTGGCAAATATGATTAGAAATATGACATACCTTGAACGGAAATGCTACAATATATTGAAAACAGTCTAAACTGTATCTCAACAGTAGCTTATTGTATTGATGATTTTAGAGGACAAACCAACTGTAGGAGAGTAATAAATCATGACTTTTTCAAATTGACAAATTTTATATTTAGATATTTATGATTTCAAAAATACTTAATAATAGATATAGCAGGGTTGTATTACTCATATTACCAATGTAGTAAGTCTGGTCTTTACTGGTTGCCCGATATTCGTGGCTTTGTGTCTTATAAGCAATAATAAACATGCAGATATTGCATATGTTGGAGGATAGACTGGAGTTTTGTATTTCCCTCAATATCTAAAAAATAATCCATTGTCTCATAATCATCATCATTAGATTTTTAATCTGTCATTGGACAAAGACTTTCACCATACAAAGACTATGTAGCCAAAGTAAATAACGCCAACAGTAATCTGAGTCGTCCTTATGGAATAATAGATAGTATATCTGATTGCAGTGTTATCAATTAGTGTCCAATTTCTGCAAAGGCATGACTTTAAATTTTGAATCTTAGAATTTTTAAATAATGATAAAAATGTTAGGTATGTGCTAAGTCCTTGATGAAAAATCAGGTTTTCAACTGTATTCAGCATCTAGCTTTAAAAAAAAAAGAGCCCTGGGACCTTTTGTGAACACACTTGATAATATTAGTAGTAGAGATGCAATAATGTTAATTGTATAGATGCAGTAAATTAGAATTTGCAAGATAACTATAAAGATAAAAGCAAAAAAAGCAAAATATTTTAAAACAAGCCCGGTTGCCTCAGGGTCGAACCACATTCTTATTTATATTCCAACTGGAGATGATTACTGTTGTGAACTTTGTATTGTATATATAATAAATAATTTCTAATTATATAAAACTTGTCAGCTTGGCTCAGTTGGCAATCATTAGGATGTGATTTCAAATCACAGTTGGGAAATGTTAATTTTATATATCTCTTATGATAGACAAACAGTGGAGAGTCTACTCCCCTTGATTTGATCTGGATTGTTCTTGTTACGGAGGGAAAATAAGGTCAACTCGAACTTGATTTGGAGTTTGACAAAAAAAAAATCAGAATAAAACTGAACATAAGATAGTATTTGCTGTGTCAAACAGACAGCAAGTTGAAAAAATGGAGATGTGACAGATAGCAGTCAAAATATTTCTTAAATGACGTTATACTAAATGCCTGACACTGTGTAATCTTTCTCATTCCTTTACTATCTGAGCATTCATACGGTGGTAAAATTTGGTATAACCAAATTATATAAATGCAAACATCAGCAGGACTGCCTGACATTTCAATGGTGGGAAAAAATATCATTGTATACAGCTGGGATTCACAAGATTTTTCATCACCTTTGACCCTGGCAACTTTTTGAAAGTAAATTTTCTCACACTCTGTTTTGTTCAGTAAATTGAATTTACACTTATAACATGAAAGAAAAATGGGACTGCTGCAGGAATCAAACCTACCACCAATAGAGTAGCCACTTTAACATAACAATGCTCTTACCATTGAGCTAAACAGTCGCTGGTAATGCAAAGGCCCAAATAACCACTTTCACACCAAATCCCAATCTCGTTTATTCTCAGTCTATTTGTCTCTTTCAACGCAACAGTTATGGAACAAGAAATGGATATATATATTTGTCAAAGGTTGATATATATATATGTCAAAGATTGCTGATAAGCAAATGATGATTTCCTAATGACGACTCAACACAGTCACCAGACATGTTCCAAGGAATCTATTTGTGGTTCCCAATACTTTCTCATATTGTCCCCTAAGTGGGGAGCACAGAGATATGGAGGAAGATTTTGGGTCATACATAAATTGTGTTGTAACTATACCTATATACAGAAACTATACCTACATCTGATCGAAAACACAAGAAGCCACGCTTGACAATCCTATGTTGTGAAAAGTAATTGATTTTACTCATAATGGATGGCTAACAAAAGAACAAATTATTAAAGAAGAGGTTAAACCTAATTCTTATAATCGAAATGGGTCATTGACACATAAAGAATTATTCTGTCAGATTAGATCCTGAAAAAACTAAGAGCTGAAATTCTTCATAGTGGCCATATGGGTCTTAACAAGCATAGGGAGCAATCTGATACTTGAGTGTGGTGGCCAGGAATATTGCAAAAAATTGAGGACATTATCAAAAAAAAATGTGGTTTTTATAATCAACACCGTCCTGTAAATCAATATAAATCTCTGAAACCAACAACTTTACCCGACAAACCGTGGCAAATAATTGGCACTGATTTGTATGTGGAATGAACAGCTGTATTTAGTCGCTATTGTCTAGTTTTCATGATACTTGGAAATTGTACATTTCGGTTTATTTACCAATACCAAAATAATAGGAAAATTAAAAAATGTTTTAGCCAGGTAGGGTATTCCAAATGGAGTTGTCAATGACTATAGTATTCAATCTGTGAGCTCTGCTTTCAGAGATTTTGTTGAAAAATATGGATTTATCCACATCACTCCAAGCCCTTATTTTCTACAAGCAAATGGAGAGGCGGAAAGTGGTATGAAAATAGCTAAAAGTGTACTAAAGCAGCCTGATATTTTCCTGGCACTAATGGCATGCAGAAGTACTCCAATATCAAGCTAAGAGCAAGTCCTGCAGAATTGATAATGGGAAGAGAAAAAAAAAACACTTCCTAACCACCCAGACTAACTGGAATCTAAGTGGCCTGACTTGAGGAAAGTCAGGAAAATTGATGAACAACAAAAGCCAAGGATAAAAAGGAAGTATGATAAGCTCATAGTGTTTGTAGACTCCACTCACTTTGAGTCGGTGATAAAGTGAGAATCAAAACTGATCAGGAAAAATTGTGGACACCACTTGCATAATAGAAATGACTGGTTCAAGGAAGAGAATATATATTGTGTAGACAAGATATGGAATTCTCTGGCGAAATAGAAAACATATTTTATTTGTGAGAAACGAGAACACATCTGTGCAATCTCAGAATTGGATCCAGAAGGACTGTATGGTGAAATCGAATACTGTGAATCCACCCCAAAGTAAGACACCTCAAACCAAAAAAAGTTGTGCTGTTCAAAAACCATGACATCTCTAGGACTATATTTAGATAAAATTAAAACAAGAAAAATTCTGAATGAAGAAAAATTAAGGAAAAATTGTTATGATAAAATTGTGCTCTAATTACTTGAAATGGTGGGTGTTCCATCAAGCAATTACAACTGCTGATAAATACTTAATATTGATTGGTTGTTGTTGAAGTTGTTATTGCTAATGTTCTGAACAATATATATATATATATATATATATATATATATATATATATATATATATATATATATATATATATATATATATATATATTGTTGATAATGCTTTTCTTCCTTACATTATTTTACTGCAATATTTCATTATATGGAAAAAATCCAAGTGTTGATCATAGTTGGGTGAAAATTTATTTCTAATAATCATAATGCTATAAAAGTAGGTAATGAACAAATTTTTAATAATGATTTTTTCAAATTAAAATGATAAAATAGCTGATAGAATAAATATTAAATAAGAAATATTAAAAAGATAAAAAGGATAAAAAAATTGATAATTATTAATGAATAAAAAATAAAGTTAAAAAAAATGAAGGAAATATCCACAAAATTTAATCATTTTATAAGATAATCAAAATGATAAAAATAAGAGATTGGAAAAGTACTATAGATGCCAGTATATAAGATGGACATTTAATTTTTTTCAAGATGCCACAAATACACTGCTATTATGACCATGGAACTGTCTACTAAAGCTTGATATGACCAGTTACTGAGCTCGGGTGAAGTGCAGCGAGTGGTTCTCTTCCAAATATCTTTGTAAATTATTTGTCTTACAGTTTGGCGGATACAGTTAACGTAAGTGAAGAAAAATGCTGAGACCCGGAACTATGGACAAAGTGAGGAAAATGAGTAGAAAACATCATACTCATGATCATTTTTTAACAACCCCAAGAGACTATTGCAACCACATCACTGTTGAGATCAAGGAAAATATTGAGAATGCAGGCTTTGTAGCAGAAATAATTATGTATTTCCCACTTGTGCCAAAGGGTTGGGTAAAAACCAGAATTTTAAATGTTTATCTTCTAGGCAGGCAGGTAAGCGTACTCTCCTCACTTGGAAGATTAGCATAACACAACCATCCTGCCTTTTGATTTCCCTCACTTGACCATGTGCGAAAAGTGCTGGAGTGGTGACAAGGCTTGCTGTCACATGGTTCCCAGTGATGACCACCAGATAGATCTGGATGAAGCCTTTTGAATTTATCCAAAGAAATAATGTAGTGAAATAACTTTTTCACTGGAATGAAGTATACACATTTTTATTCATTCCCTCGGAAGGAAATGTTTACACATTTAAATTTTGCTTATGACCTGAGTTGAATGCATGATTATTTGAGTTGCAGAATACTGTCCCTGTCATTTAGGAAATGGGGTCTCTAAGGAAATTGTAGGCTGGTCTTAGTCGAAAAAGGTTCTTTACCTGTCAGTCTCCCATTTTTAAACTTAAACGTTATTATGACTTAATTCCAATTGTTTTCATGAATTTGAATTTAATTTGAATTTTTTCCTTGACTTTGAATTTATTTTGAATTCTCTCAATTTACAAAAACAAATGTCATTGAGAATTTTATTCATTGTCATCTTGTGAGATAGTTTTCCCACTTTAAATTTCAAAACTTATCCTACAAGTCATAAGTAATTTGATTTCATTAAATTTTTACTCATAACTCTTTTTAATTCTAACAATAATTTCAATTCCTTATCATTTCAAGTCATTATAAGTCATTTTTTTGATTACACTGAACAATTTTAATTACTTATCATTTCAACACGTTTTGAATCTGTTGGAGTCAACATGAATATTAAAGAGGACCTCTTTAGTATCAACATAGATTATTAACATAAATATGTAAATATATAAATTACATTATATTACATATCTATATATTAGTTTGTTCTGTATTTTTTTATCAAATTATTGTAGAATTCAAGAACAAATAAATAATCCGGTATGAAAATAAGTAAAATTCTGTCTTGGTCAAGTTTGAATTTAAAAACATGGCATTGATGAGAAAGGAACTTTTTTTGAATAATACTAGGGTAGGATTTCACGGGGACTCCACTCCTAGGATAGTGCCAGTAAATGAGGTGACATATATACAGAATAAAAACAAACGAACAACTCCAGATTCAGCCACTCATGTGTTGCATCCTACATGAGGCAATGATTTTGTCTTCACTTCTCATCTGATCAATGAAGACTCAATAGATGATTGTCGTAGATAGCCAGGGTTGCTGGACAATGTCCAAAATGGACTACCTTACGGGGCCGAAGGGCTCCAACTGCCTTGCTATCATAGCTGAAGGTAAAGATACATTTATACCTTTCCCAAGGGTATTAGTGCAAAGTGAATACTCAACTGTCCCTAGCCAGAATTTGAACAGCTTGCCAGTTTTACCAACCACAAATAAAAAAAAACCAAAAAAACACTCCAAAACAAATACTCAAAAAAGACAAATTCCAATTAATTAATATATACCATATTTCCTGGCTGATAAGAGACATTTTTTGTCTGAAAAATATTTGATAATAGGTCCAAAAAGTAATAATTAGCTGTGACAGGAAGGAAAATGACACCGTTGGACTTGTGAAAGTGGTAAGCTATCTCATCCGCAAATATCAAAAGAAAGACACTTTGCTAATTATAGGATGCATCTTACAACTTGATGCATCTTGTCAGCCAGGAAATATGGTACTTAAATACTCAAATAGAAATGAAGATGGTAAATAAAACCTTTCTTTTTAGAAGCTGTCAACCAAAACTGTCAACTTTGGTTCCTTCAGCTTTTAAGCTGGCTGGCTGGCTGGCTGGCTGATGTTGTATGTATGTATCACACACACAGGCAACACCTATGGAGCTAGAGGACTGAAAATTTAAACATCTACTACTTATCATGTATAGAAAAATGGTTCTTTTGTTTTTTTTTCAAATTCTTCCCCGAATAGATTTTTAGTTCAATTTGAGGTTCAATTTGCAATGTAAGCTTATGCTGAATTGGTCTCTAGTTTGTGTCTGGCTATATCCATGTTTGTTTTCTCTCTTAATTCAGCCTTTTAATGTCAAACCACAGGCAAGAGAAATAACTTATTGATTAATCATACCTTTTCCAAATTCTTTAATTGATTACCCCTAACATGGCATGATGTCAAGAGATGTTGGTCATGTGACAGTTTCTCTTGAGTGACCAACCAGACCTGTTTGCGTTGTATTCACGAAGACCAGCCCAGAACTTTACCTCTCTTCACCATGGCCTTTGCCTTTTTTTCTTTATCAGCTGTTGACATTGAATTTCAGTAGCTGATTGTAAACAAGTTGAGATCTTATCATTATTGTTTTCAACATTATCGCAGTGAGACATATGACCAATTTTACATCAAGCCACTCCATAAAAAAATAATAGTAATCATCATGATGAAAAAAAAACAGCAAAAGTACGAAGGAGAGTGCTGGAGTACTAAGTCAAGTTCACTAATCACAAACCTCGAAGAACTTCAAAAGTCAAGCCAAGACAGAGAATCTTTTGATATGTGAAACCTGGGCTGTGATAGCTCAATAGATATTTTTAATAAATCATTTCAGTTGTTTTAATTAAATTTTCAAAATTCATATAAAAAAGAATTTAAACTCAAGCATCAGTCAATTTAATGTAAACAGGATAAATTATTCCTCATTAAACAGGATAGATTATTCCTCATTATAATTGTAGATGGGGAAGGTCTATGTCCATGGGGAAGGTCTATGTCCAATGACAGACGTTGAAAGACTGATCATGATGATGATGCTGATGCTGATGATGATGATGATCATCATGATGATGATGATGATGATGATGATGATGATTATAGTTAGGCTCACGTTGGGAAGTTGTAAACTATTTTGATTTGATACATGATAAATTAACAGTTTTTGCAGAACATAAACTTCAGGAGACTGAATAATTTTATCGAGATTATGTTCATATAGTTTTTCAGATCTATGTGCACTTTCATATGAACATATATTTAGCATATGAAGTTTTTCTCAAATATTCTTTATTCGCCACCACTTTCAATAATTGCTTTCTCATACATGTAGTATATGCCAAGAGCTACGATTTCTATAAATTTCAAGATCCCAAAGCAATTACTACTAATAAGAACTATATTTGAATAAATCATTCTCTTTACTGGTACTCTATTGTAGTGTCATTATATCAACTAATAATAGATTTGGATAATGCATTGAAGGTATTGTGGGGAGGTATCCACCTCCTCACAAGGACAAATTCAACACAAGGTTAGGGTTTAATGTCGAGCCCACATATATACATGTGGATAGAGAAAAATTTCTAGTTCCTTTGAAGCTTCTTTTTGAGACAGCTCAGGCAATAGGGTTTTAACCCTGCTTCTACTTCTTCCCCTGTTTGGAGGGACAGGTCCTCAGGAGCTAAACATTATACTGTTTGGGGTATATGAAAAAAACTGCCAGGTGAGTATCATTTACTGAGGTCAGCACAATGGTAACATTGCTTGTGATTGCTCACTCAAGGGTCAGTGCAAAAGGTTGGTGAATGTTTATATCCATAATTGTCTGAGTTCATTTTTTGGTAAATCAGCTCAAATGAGAGGGTGAAGACATTCATGTTTGAGTATAGCAAGAGATAGATGAATGGATATGTGAGTTGCCCTCTGCACAACTGTTATCTATAGGTTTTGGCACCCTTTATGTAAGAACAAAGTGGATCCAGAGAAGACTAGATACTATGAACACCGATTGGTTGGAATATATACTATTTGTGCTGAGCTCTGATTGGCTAGATCATTAGTGCTCTTAGGCCCTCTTGAAGTAATAAAACTCTGGTGTCAATGATTTAGTCTTAACCCTATGTTGTGGAAACTTCCACTATACACCATATATTTACCAGAAAGTCGATATTTATTCGCCTTTCCACAAGGGCAGAATGCGACACGAGCTCAAGTTTCATGTTGGGCCTCTCACACATGCAAAAATTGTCTAGTTCCCTCAACCCGGCCTTTTGGCATGCCACATCATTAGGGAATACCCTAACTTTACCCCTGTTGTGGCAATGGAAAGGCACAGCCTGGGAAAGTGGGTCTCCTGGGATTGGGGGGGGGCGTTAGGGAAATCCAATGTCAGAGAAAGTAAAGGATTATAACTTTGCTTTATCAGAGAGAAACTGCCTAGGTATAAACTGATGCTAATAAGACAAACGCCACTGAGAGAAGTTTTTGAGAATAAAAACCCCCAAACACACTTGTTCTTACAGTTTTATCTCACAGAAATTCTATTCCTCATTCAAATTTTACTTAACTAGGACAAAACCGATCTTCTTGTATTGATTAATGCATGATCACCTGTTGATTTTATGCATTTTTATTGTACTAGTTAAAGACTGCACGTGAGAAATGATTAGCTCTATCTTGGCTTGAAATAAAATACATCCTTGAGAAGCTTCACATCAGGGCAGTGATAAGCTAGTGGTATATGGTGCTTTGTATCTTGGGTTTGCTGTGTGTTACAGATGCATAAACGCTCAAAAATATTTTAGCGCCTATAAAAAGCAATGGACCATAAAGGCCTTTTTGGTACAATGTAGGGAGGCTGGTCCTGATTGTAACTTCTAGAGTTTCACACTCTTGCTCATTTGATGTGACAAACAGCAAATAGATAATAAGAAATAAGAGAATTAATGAAAGAAAAACAAAATTTGAATTGGACGCTATTATCCACTGATAATAGTGTCCAATCCAAATTCTGTTTTCCATTAATTCTCTAATTTCTACTATTGAGATCATCTTCCGTACCTTGTCTAATGTTTACGTTTTTATGCATCCATGGCACACTTATGTCACTGCGATAAGCGTATTTGAAAAGTATGCAACGTATGCATGAGAGAATCATGCTCAACCTTACATGGAGAGATCACAAGACAGCACAGTATATAAGGAAGAAAACGGGTGTCCGTGACATCATAGAAACTATTAAAAGACTCAATGTCGGCAATGGGCAGGCCATGCTGCAAGAATGAAAGACAACCAATGGACATCACGTCTCACAACATGAATCCCCAGAGATCATATAAGAAACCAGGGACGACAGGCCACAACATGGAGAGATGAACTAGACAGATTCAGGAAATACTGGCTCTGCAACGCCCATAATAGAGAATTGTGGCGAATCCTTGGGAAGGTCTATGTCCGTTAAAAAACTGATGAAGATGATTATGAAAAACACATTCACTCAGATCTCCACGAATATGACTTTGCGCTCAAGTTGGTGGAACCCAACAAATATCTACATTAATTATCTATTCCCTGACCTTGCAAAAATGGATCTCATGAGACAAGCATTGTGAATTTAGACTCTGTGAATCAGGAAATAGTTTCTTCTTTACTACATTAGCAGTTGGGAATTCTTTCCTGGTCAGTATTATTGGAATTTTTTTTCATGATCATATTGGCACTGGCCACATCCTGTGAAGTTTGGGGTTTGCTGATGTGTGTACTTCTTCCATTGGTCAAAGTTCTCAAAAAAATATCCAGTGGGAGCCCTGAGAAAGCAACATGCGGGCAGACCCCAAGGATCAGCAGGCAATCCCTTCATCTCTATTTGTCTCATCTCAACAGCAAGAACTGTTCACACCCTTCCAGCCATTTTGGCCAGGCCCCTTGGTACCCCCACCATGTCACCCAAAATGGACCAACACACTTCAAATCACTTAATCAAGACAGAAGTAGTAAACACTCAAGTTATCAAGACTCAAGTGATTAACACTCAAGTGATCAACACTCAAGTGATTAACACTCAAGTGATCAACACTCAAGTGATCAACACTCAAGTGATTAACATTCAAGTTCAAGTTTGAAGCTACAAATCATTCCCGTGGGTGGAAATGACACTTTGAGACCACGCTCCCATTTTTCAACTCTTCAAAATCTCTTCATTAAACATTCGAATTATAAAGAACTTATCACAAACTCCAATATGTTACTTCGACCTTCCTCAACAGTAAGTGAAGGCCACTGTCTTCTTCACAATAACAGTATTTTCATTTGATTTTCCATTCTATCCCCCAGCTAATAAAAGTTTGGATATTGAAAAAAATATTGTTGTTGCAGTTGTTTCTATTCACTCATCCCTTGATCAGGGCATTCTTCTTAGGATCCATCAGATATCCCAACAGTATCTCACTAACAGTACTAGTGACATTCAAGATTTGATATATATGCCTTGATATGTATATTTACTTGACTCACCCATTGAGGATCAAGCTCAGTTTACTTGTGATCAGCAAGACTAGCTCATTATCACACTATGGCCAGCTACTTGTATGACTTGATACATGCATTTTATAGAATGTTTTTATTTTATGAATAAGTCTTAATAGAGGATATATGTTCTCTATATCTCCTAGGGATTTTCACCCATTTATACCTATAATCTATTGTAGCATTACAACCCCCATGCTGTTCAGTTGCTTTCACATTGAACCAGACCTCTGAGACCGCACAGTAAATTGAAGATCCCCTAAGGTCTGCTGACAAAGGATTTGATTGAAACATCTTCACTGCTCAGGAGTGTTGGCTACAAACACAGGAACAATTACCATTCCAAATAATGAAACAAGGCAATATAACAGACACAGAAAATAAGTTTATTGGTGACAGAGTTACAGGTTCAAGTTAACATTTCCCTTTAACTTGAGTACCATGATTGGTCAGGTAATCAACTTCTAGCCAGATATTCTAAGTCAGGTCATCGTGGGTTGGGGGCACCTCACTGACTTACTTACTCAAGTAAATTACACAATAACACCCTTATCTAAAAAAAAGGTCAGGACATTCAAAATTTCATATTTTCCTTGATATATGTGCAAAATGAAACAAACTCATGCACAAAAAAAATGTTATTATTCATTTCTCTTTGGTCCTTGTTGACACATTTCTATTTTAAAGTTCATGTAAAAGTTCATAGGAACAATCTTTCTTTCTTCCCTTATGAGATTTGATAATTTTGTTCTTTCTTTACATTTTTTTCCTAATTATGCGGCTCAAACTCTTGGGCTCTCTCACAGGCCTCTCGCACATCATCATATCTCATTTAACAGATCATTACTTCTTTCTATTCTTTACTGGTTTGACAATCTCTGGATTGGATCACGGTTATTGGTGTACAGCTCTGAATTTTCTGCCTCATTGTCTTACTTTCAGCAACACAGAGGCTGCCTTACACTTAACAATGTTGTCTCATTTTCCATCTTTTTATTTTTTTAAATCACCTAAATCTTCCCATACTTACATTACTCACTTGAATTTCTCCATTTCCCCTATTCTACCAATGAACAAGATTTTATATATGCTGCTGGTACATTCATTACCAAATTTCATAATCAACAATCTTGTTGCAAACTTCTTAGGGTCTTCCTGAATTTATTTGAGAAAATCGTGCTTGTCTCAGTTATTTGTGAGGTCAAGTGGTAATACACAGTGACTATGTTAATACTATGTAAGAGGAGTAAAAATAATAACTAAAATTCTCTCCCTTTTTATTGACCTTTCGAATAACTCATCATGAACAATAAATTTCCCAGTCAGAGGTTTTAAAGAAATAAAGATCCAACCAGTTATGTCAACCTTTTAAGCCCGTGTAAATTACACCCAATCATTTAGCACTTCATGCTCATCTTTCAAGTGTTTATGAAAATAATTCACCTTCTTAATACCATACACTGATCATTTCAAATTTCTATAGTGAAAACGAGCACTCAATCCCTTTATTGGTTCTTACAGTTCAAGTTTTCTCTCTTGAGTTGCATTGGGGAATTTTATATTTTTAGGAGCTACCGTAAATCCATCCAGCCAATATTTCTGATTTCATAATGAACTTCTCAACGTTCAAAATCTTTCAAACATTTCTGGATAAATTTCCAAACATATAACCCATCATTGTACCTCCTAAATATTACAAAGAGATCTTCCCATTATCTCATTCTTCATATCCTTATATTTTAACCTTCAAAGTAATTTTCCAGTGTTTAATTTTGCATGATGATCCCTTGAAATATCGCAAACTTAACCTCCCAATTTCTTCCACCCTAAGAATACTCTTTAACACTTCATGATAAAAATTTTCAAACAATTAATTCTTCATAGCCTCTATTCAATTATCTTTATATAGAAATTGTATCATCCATTCTTATAAAGCATTTTTTTAAAAAATATTTCATCAAATGCCTTAACCTTTTGAATGTCTAGGTATTAAGGAGAAGGCAAACAAAGGGCTGAACTCTTCCCAGATGCCAAGATCAGGAGTGTACAGGGGGACCCTTTGACCTACACCAAAACCCAATGTCAGTGACGGCACTCAACCCCACCTTCATATGTTTAGAGGTATTTTTCTGTATAAGAACTCATTCACCTGATTCTCAATATCTTTTGTGATTCTACAGCTTAAGGCTCCCAACTTCTCACCCAACTTTATAAAAGACATCAAATTTTTCTACTGCCTTTTCTAGTCATCTATTACCAATTGAACTTCCATAAGAATACTCGATTCTTCAAATACTACTATTTAATCATATATCACATATACATACTTTTATGAAAAAATATTCATCTCTTTAAATTCCTTTTACTAGACTTATATTATCACAGACTATGTGAATTCCTTGAATCCGATATCTGGTACCCAGTAAATAGGTCTTTTCAACATATACATCCCACAACTAGTGTGGCCATTGAGAAAAACTCTTATCTCTGATACACTTTCCATTCAACTGTTTTTAAGGTCCCCATTCAACCCCTTAACATCCAAATCAGTTGGGAAAAGCTCTTATCTTTGTACACATGCCAGTATTACACTACTGTCCATTCAGTCATTTATAAAAGTCCATTTCTTTAACCCTTTATAATCCAAATATACATTAAATTTTTCTCTTCCCTTTATGCTCAATTACTTCAATCCTTTTTCATTGAACTCTTCATAAATCTTTCTCTGATCATATACTGCAAATTTTGATATCTATAGAAAGAAAATTACTTCTTGCAATACCTTTTATATCAACCATATACTACTGATTCAGACGTTTACAAAATGTCTAATTCTTCCATTTACCAAATCAGACATTCACAGAAATACTAACCTTTTACAAATTGTTACTTCAACCATTTGAACATTTCAGGAAAAAACTTCAACCCTCCATGTACTAAAGAATATGAATTGTTATTGTTTGTGGTAATTTACGTAAATCTGTTTGAACTTTGAATTGTTTTACATGGATAGGAAAATCTGTCCTTGTACATGGCTGACCTTTAAATTTTGAACATGGCCTTTGGAGTTATCAGCCCTCCCTGACTCTACACACTAGAAGGGTTAAAGTTACTTATTGATTGTTCATCTTATAAGAGGTGAGAAGATAGAAAAGGCAGTTCTATGAACATGTCAAGACTGCTCATCAAGTGGAGGTGATTTATTGTCTGCACACTGCTTTTAACATAAGTTGTTCTTTCTGTTTTAAAACACCGAAGACAAAAGGTGCATGAATAATCCACTTTTGATTTATTTAAGTTTTTTTTTTTAAAGTCATTTTTCCAAAAGAAAAAATAAATTGAGAACTTGCCCCCCCAAAAAGACACCTAATTTTCATATCTCTTCATATTGGTCGCGACTTTTCTTAAGGGGGCTATTCTTTCCAAAAAGCCCCTTTTTTCATGACAACCCCAACATACAAGTGCTGGGAGGTACTTTTGTTAAACCCTTTTAAAGGGGTCATTTCTTTCTTTTATGACCCATTTTGCCACAATTACACTTTATAACTCTCTGTTGTGTTTCTTCTGCCCAATACTCCTCTTTAAAAAAGCAGTATTTCTTTAAATCATCTATTTGTAAGCAACCTCAGCAAGTGTGATTTTTCTCATGACATGTTTCTGACCTGTCAGCTTGGTTTCTAATTTTTCATTGTATATTTTTAATTTCTGCGTAGCAAATTTCTTATTTGATGCACCTGACTGATCCTTTAGGAAAAAAAAAGCTGATATAAATCCTCCCATTATTAAGTAATTCACATCTATCTAAGCCTTTAATACATATCCATTCTGTCTACAAGAAATTAGTTTTGTTCCCCACCCAAAACTACTTAAACTGCAAAAATGTATCAGCAAGATCACACAAAATTACCCCCCCCCAATATATCTGTCTACCTTACAGGCCCCCTCTACTTGATTCTCCTTTCGTTATTTCACTTTTGGGGCTGTACAGCACAGTTTTACACTAAAACTTTGGCCCCTATTCTCAAAGAGAAAGTCCTTTGATGTTATTGCATTTTTCTGATGGTTTTCTACCCTCTTTTAAATTGCTGGTCTGATGTAAGGGTCTGATAACTTCTTCTATGTTGCTGGAACGTCACTCTTTTGTGTTCAGCCGGACTAGGTTGCTTGATTGCTTCACTAGTTTGGGTTGCCGGTTTGGTTTCTTCTTTCATTTCATTGCTGCAATTTATGCTGCACCGATTGTAACATTGGTGCAGTGAGTTATTTGCGTGGGTAACTTCAGGTCAAATTCTTGTCATTGCAATCAATTATGATATTGGTGATCAATAGTCACCCTGAAGAGTTGAATTCTATGTCATGCTGCATCAATTGTAACGTTACAACCCTTATGCGACTTGGTTGCCTCCACCTCACCCCAGACCTCTGAGACCACGCTGTGAATTAAAGATCCCCAAAGGTCTGCTGATGAAGGGTTTGATTGAAACATTTTCACTGTGAAGAGTTGTTAACTACAAACATAGGAATAATGAATATTCCTAATTATGAAACAACGGCAATATAACAAGAACAAAAAAAGAAGAATAGGTTAGCTTAAGACCTCACACTCGAACAACCACCCGAAAGGGTATTTCCATTTCTTTACATCATATAACCAACCAATTAAAGGAGCTTATCATATCCAGCTCCTTATCATTATCATTATTACAATCGCTATGTACCTTTTTAGTCGAGACAACCTTCTGTTTGATATTTAAACACACAACAAAGACAAAATAATTCAATATCTTTCTAATCTCAAGTACCTTTAAACTTGACTGATTCCCTTTGTATTTCAAATCTTTCAAAGTTATTTTTATCTCCAAGAAAACCTTCACAGATATCCTTCTGACCACATGAATTGACCTGATGGTAAAAATTAATCTATAGAAATTTACCTATTCCCCTGATTTTCCTCAGTGTTCTTGTTGAATCTTTGGAATTTTTCCAATCTATATTATCATTTTAATTTTCTTTTTAATTGACCGGAGATGTGATTTGTGTGTGTTCTAAAAATCCTAAATGCTTGTATTCTAGTTCAGAGGAATACTTTGCCAAATAAAACCTTTGGCATTGTCTATCAATTAGTTCAGTCTCAACTACTTACATTTTGCATTATCTTCAAGAATAAAAACACCATTCAAAATCAAAACTCTAGTAGTTCCAACTGATTTGTAAATCCAAAATACCCCGTTGTGTCTTTGTAGAATTAATTCAAGAAGTGAACTCTCCCCTGACCAATTGTGGTATCACATCAACTAAGATTTTAATATATCAAATCTACCAGCATTGAGAACCCTCTGGCCTCAACAACACACCACAATTTTAACTTGCAAAATTGAAAAAAAAAGGAATTGACATAAAATCAAGGTCCCAGCACTTTCACCAAACTTACCAACATGTTTTGTGGAGGTCCCACCCCTAAATTCATTGGTTTCTTCTTTTTGAAATATGACATAATCATTAATACCACCCATCTGGGTTTTTTTTTACATGATATAACGATAAATTTTAATATTTAAAAAAAAGATAAATTTTAATATTTTAATAAAAGTGACGTCTAAAATCAAAGGTCTGTAAATCAGAAAAATATATTCTAAATCTTCACTTAAAAAACATGTTTGTGTTTAGCAGGCTTATTATGGTTCTCAGTTCTCACCGAGTAACATTTCACTGACACACTGTAAGCTGAGAGCCATTTTATCATGGGGACACTTCGCCAAAAACCTTTTTACTGAAATGATGTTTCGCCAACTGGGGCTTTCACCAACTAATGTTTAGTCACCATTCTTTATCAGAAGGATATTTCTATTTTATTTTTTTCTCATTCATGAATATACATGTTTATCGTCTCAAAACATTTGTATTTCATATTCCAAAAAATGGATTAACTTAAACTGTTCCAAATTCAAGGTTTTAGTTGATTTACTTTTATTATAAGTAAGAATTCGATATACTGTATTTCATGATTGAGAGTTATTTGATAAGGTAGCAGATAAAACTTTATAACTACAAGTTTGTTTTTCATCATCAGGGGTTGATTTCCTGCTAAATTTGAAAATCAAAAGAAAATTTATCAAGTACATAGATAGTCAATAAATTCCAATACATATAGGCAGTGGATTAGTGCTATGGGAACAGCATTCCCTCTCTATGTATATATATATATGAATCTCTGTTTAAACAATTAACTGATAGGAAGAATTAGTAAGCACATGTCTAAATATTAATTCCATTCAGTCTCAAAACATCTCTGAAATTGGTTAAATTAAAGAATTCCGGGAGCAAACAGCCCTTGCTTACTTTTTTTAGCACTACACATATAAGTTCTCACTAAATATTTAAAGTTGCAGCGACTTACTTTTTGATAATTCAAGTCAAGAAAACCTGTAGGGTAGTTGAATAATAATTGTTAAAAATATCAATTTGAGAACACTTCAAGCAATAAAAATGAGTAAAAATTGATGTATTTATGTAATACCTAAATTAAGCCAAAGCAAGCAGAGAATATGAACTGTTGTTATTTTTTGCAATTTACATAAATCTGTTTGAACTTTGAATTGTTTTACTTGGATAGAAAAATCTGTCCTTGTACACGGCTGACCTTTGAATTTTGAACATGGTCTTTGGAGTTATCGGCCCTTTCTGACTACACGCGCTCGTAGGGTTAAAGTTACTCGTTCACTGTTTATCTCAGTACGCAACTTGAAAGAGGCGAGAAGATAGTAAAGGCAGAGTTCTGTTAACATGTCAAGCCTGCTCATCAAGTGGAGGTGATTTATTGTCTGCACACTGCTTTTAACATAAGTTGTTCTTTCTGTTTTTTAAACTACGAAAATCAAAAGCTGCGTGAATAATCCATTTTTGATCTATTGGGTTTCGTTTTTTTAAAAAAAGAAAGAAAGACGTCCTTTTTTCTAAAAGAAAGAAACAAACAATTGTCATGGAGAAGTTGCCCAAAGAAAAGACGCTTAATATGCGGAGGAAATTTTTATGGTAACTATTTCTTTCTTCATCTAAAATTTCAAGCTATTTTTTTTTTATCATTATTATTATCATTATTCTATAACTTTAGTTGTAGATTAATATCTTCCTTGTCTTTTTTGTTGTAATGAAATTAAACTAAATTTTTTTTTCAGTTTTCTCCCTTATATTAATCATTTTTCGTCAAAATTGTCTCTAATTTTTTGTTATTGTAAAACGGAGTCTGACTGAATTTCCTCTTACTTCATCACCTTTTTACCTTTTTTGTAAATTGCGAAATCATTGTAAATACTGCTTTTTTTTCTGTTCGTTTGCATGGTGTTGCAGGTGCACGCACGCTACTTCGAATTTTCGAAATCAAAAGGATTTTCATCACAAAATAAATACAACTATAGACCGAAAGAAGAGAGATGAATATAGAAAATAATGCTGGAATATTTAAATATTCGCTGCACGAACACACTCGGCCGACAATTATTTGTGTTGAACAAATTAATATAGAGGGGTAAATAGACATAGTATTTTAGTTAAGATCAGTTGTCATTTATTTTGTTAAGCGTGAAAGTAGTACTTCATGGCCAGTCGAGTGGGTTACAATTGAATATTGTTATCAGTATCATCGTAAAAAAAAAGTTATTGGAAATATTATGTTTGCTTTCATTTTCTTATCATAGTCTTGCTGCTTATGATTACAGACTCGCTACTTCAGTTCAGTTCAATCTGAATTATTTCTTGGGTTTATACATCACAATCGCATATCAGGAATTAGAAAAATCAGGTCAATTTAGCATCTTCATCCCAAGGCCATGGCAACAATATTAACCTTTTTCCCACGCTCTAACTCCTCTTTTTTTTAAACTTTCATCATCATTTTTTTTTCTTTGCTGGCGTAATTAATATGCCAGGTATAATTAATAACATTTGTGTGTTTGGGATCTCAACCAGAATACACTCATTCTCATTGTCTCAGACTTATTTTCTAGAGCTGTAGGTTTAAAAAAAAAACAATGATAAGACATCAACAGTACTCTTCTTTTTCTTTCCCTTTTTTTTTCAAATAAATGTAAAAATTGCGCTGACGATGGATGCATTTTTACGCTATCGTTAGTTTGAGGATATAAATTCAAGAAAAGATTTCTTGAAAATTCCGAACATTATCCATTCATTCACCTATCAGAAGTAATGTTTTCATTTTATCCGTGCCACGTGTTTTTACAGCTATGGAGCATTGGGAAAAAACCCCCCCAAATTTGAAGCTATTTGGAACTGTGTTAGAGATAGTTATTGTAACTGAAATTTCAACTGATATTATTTTTTCTTTTTTACATCAAAATTGTATTTAGTTGAAGAATGTAAACTCGATTCGATATCTTATTCTGATTCAATTTACTCTTCTCACAAAAGGAAGAAAGCGCTTTTTTTTTTAATGAACACAAAATGAATGAAGTATCATAAAACAAAATAAGCAATTTGAATCGGATTGTATTCCAAATTTTCTTAAAGTTGGAAGTTGTCGCTTGAAAACAAAAAGATACTGTGTTTTTTTCCCCCCTGTTCATTAATTACAATGAAAGTGAAACTTGAACAATAGAGTGGCAATATGATTTTATTAATTCAAATTGGTCGTGTTCCATATCGAGAGTTGTTTCTAAATAAATTAAATCATGCTTGTTTCTACAATTGCCAATACTGTCTCCGTTTGAGTTTTTAAAGGTGCCCCTTATGTAAGAAAAAAAAAAGGAAGCGCGTCACTAAAGATAAGATCATTTTCACTACACAAAAAATCCAACAACAGACAATGGAATGTTGTATTTCATCACAGGAAGGTTTACTTTAAATTTTACTCGGCAATAATGGTTGTGAGGGTTTCGACAGAGCCGTTCCGTTACGGTTGAATACTTTTTACGCATCAGAAGTCAAAGAAAACAGAAGTATGAATTTCATCGTCATAGCTCTTACCAGACTAAAAAATCTTGATCAGAAAATTAGTTACCACATTTCTTTTATTTTCATTAGTAAATTGTCCATGCTTGTCGTGGTTATCTTGAGAATTTAGTTTTAAATCTCGTGGAGCAAGAAAAAAAAATTTATGAAGTTAGCTTGTGAAAAAAAAAAAAAATTGTATCGTGATTCGTACTATATTGCAAATTGAGGAAAAGAATCAAGCAAGGTCTCAACTTTTGAGTGTCCTACAAAATGACCAGCGTTATTTCAATACTTGCGATGATTTTGCAACATATGCTGGTTTATGGTACCTGTTTTCAACTTTTTTCATCATTGGTATTTTTCAACTTGAAACTTTAAATATTAGACACCGTTGAACAAAACTGTCAACGTAGGTTCTTTCAGTTTTCAAGTTAGTCTGGCTGCTGGCTATATATGTACCACGCATTAGAGGACGCACCACTGAAGCTAGTGCTGAAATTTAAACATTTGCTCTTAATTATAGATAGAAAAACGTTTAGTTATTTTTTTATGCACTCCTTAATAGATTTCAGGGGGGGGGGGTCAGTTTGCAATGTAACTTTACGCTATATATGTCCCTTAGTATTCACACTGTTTTTTTGGTTTTTTTTGTTTCTTTATTCAGACTTTTTTTTTTTAGTGATCACTGCTCAGCAAAATGCAAGAGAAGTAAATTATTCATTGATCACCCCCTTTTCCAATTTTTTTCAATTGATCAGTACGGTATGCTGCCCAAAGACATTGGCCACATGACAAACGGTTTCTATTTCATCATCATCACCAGTTTTTTTTTATTGTCCGTCGTTGGACATAGACTTTCCTCAGGATCCGCCACAATTCTCTATCATGGGCGTTGCAGAGCCAGTATTTTCTGGATTTGTCCACTTCATCTCTCCATCTTGTATTTTGTCGGCCTCGGTTTTGCATCTGATCTCTGGAGATCCATGTTGTGAGTTGTGATGTCAATTGGCTGTCTGCCATTCTTGCAACTTGGCCTGCCCATTGCCATTTAAGTTCTTTAATAGATTCTATGACGTCTCGGACTCCCGTTTTCTTCCGGATGTACTGTGCAGTCTTGTGATTTCTCCATGTAAGGTTGAGCATCATTGAGGGTCTCTGGGGCCCAACTAGAATGATTTTTTTTTTTTGCATGGCCTCACGATTCACTATCTGAGGTTTTTAAACTCTTTAAGATATAATGTTTATCCTAGAATTATATATGGTAGAATGGAAAAAAAAATCAAAATGTACTCTTGAAACTTAAAAAAAAAATAATACATTTTTATGTTGTTCTATCATTAGTTAACATTATTTTATTCGAGTACAGTGAGAAAATTTCTAAATAGAAACCATTAAAACAAACCCAGCTGACTTTTTAAGAATTGAGAAGAAAATTAAAATCTTTGTTGTCTTCTAAAAACCTGCAATGTGATGTTTAGTGTATTTAACAAGACTTAGGTAGCTTATCCTAGCACAGGGCCCCTTAGATGTGGAGCCCAATCGGCTTAAAGTCAGCCCTGTACCTACCAAACTAACAATAGAATCACTTCATTTGACCTAAATCCTTGCAGTGATTTGACTTTCTTGTTTTGAAGATAATCATTGTATACATAGCTCCATTTTATTTTATTTTTGTGTTTACTACTGTTCACCTTTGCTTTGAAAATAGCAAAAACATTATTGATATATTGACAATGACATTATATTCACTTGTGTTGATTTAAGACAAGGGAATATTTCGGATTTTAACTCAACAGCTTCTTTTAAAATCTTTTCAAGTTTTAAAAGGTCATTCCTAAGTTTAAACTTGAATTTCTTTCCTATATGGAGTCGTGAAAAACAGTGGTTGTGTTTAAATGAAACAAAAATGCTGGAATGTTTATAAATTATCATAAAATGACCGACTCAATAAATGTAGTATTTCTTAAACTACTGCCCCCCCCCAACATATATATCATCAGCACTCTCTCCCGTATAGTTGCTAAGAAAAAAAATGCTCCATTGAAAATATTCTGAATTTTTTTTTTCGAAATTCAAGCATTTATTTTATAACCAAAAATATTACTGTACCAAAGTATCTGAGGATATCGAACAGCTCTCCTGTATAATCATCTTTTCAATTATATGACTTCATGTTCAGGAGGTATCAATTTGTATTCTTCACCCTTTGGTTCCCTTACCAGCCCTTATCTTCCAAAGCTCCCTCCCATCCCTTTGTGGATGGTAGCACCCACTTTGAGTATCACTGATCTAACAATTGTAATAGAGGTTTGCATTTAAGGTGTGAGTTTCTTATATCTATGTATCATCCCGTGTAATGTTTCTATCGTGAAATTCACTGGTATAAAAGCTTTAGAAACTAGCTGAAGTAACCATCTACACAGGATCAAATATTCAAGGCGTAAAAAAAAAAAAAAAAAAGGACTGAAGCTTTCAAACTTTTAATCCCTTAAAGGGAGAAAAAGGTTTCCCTTCACTTTTAATCTCTTGAAGAGGACAAGTTTTTCTTCAATTCTGATCCCTTGAGGAATTATACATAGACATATAAAATTAGAAATTATGTATGTGTATATATATACATATATATAGTAAGGGTCCAGTTATGCATTTTAGTTATATTGTAAATAGATATCCCCCTCTCTAAAACCTTCTTTTTTTTCTTTTTTTTTAATTCTCCTTGATCCATTCATACATGGATTTGGATACTTGCATGTTATATTCCTTAGATAAGTTATTTTCAAACATGTTAGCTGAAACAAAGTTTACAATTATATCAGGGATCTTGAAGTTAGGAATATAAGTGGATTTGGTATTAATAACTGACCTCATTTTGTTTTTCTTAGTGCTCTATGTAGCACTGGAGAGTATTTCTTACAGAATCTGTATTCATCACTGCTATGATTCTTAGCTTGTAAATGAGTATATATAAATAACATTACAGTTATTAATAAACCCATCAAAATAAAGCCCCATAAAGGAAGAAAATAAAACATTCCTAGATGGGTCCCAGTTAAGTACTGATGTAAATTTTCGAGACACAATGGTATGGCCAGGAGCACTTAAACTCACTAACGAACACACATATATGGTAGCTACAGTTCTTCATTGTTAGATAAAATCTTTTAGTCAATATATTTGGAACATTTGGATTGAGAAACCTAAGTAAAGTGAAAAATGTAGACCGAATGAATGAATGACCACTTTGAAAATTGTTATCTTATAAGTACGTGACCCTCTTGTCAGAGTAATAAATGTTCTGATAAAAAAAGATGAAAGTAGCCACCAACTAATTTTTAAAACCTAAAATATTATCAAATTTGAGAAACTACAAAAACAAAATATGAAACTATCTCCTTGAAAATCTTTGTTCAAATCCTGGAATTAAGAAGATATTATGTTGCATTATCTTCTTTATTGGTATGAACGTCTTTAAGAAAAATTGATTACTTGAATGTAGATAATTGGACCTCGTTGAAAAATTACTGTGGCCAATGCTATGGATGGTACAGACCAAAAATTCTAAGACTTATTTAATGAATCTTTAAAAAAATTAACAAGTATGTATTTGACTGTTTCTAAGATCTCCATCTTTAACATTGTTTCTGACCCCAAAATTTCACTGACAATGCTCCTTTTGAATGTCATGTGTGCTTACTGTTGGTATTTCTATCAACATCGTAAATGTTTTGTTATTATTATCCACTCCTGTTTTGACACAAATAGCTCTGGTTAATATGCAGCTTTGTCTCAGCTTCTGGTTGTTGTTTACTGTTGTCTTTAAGTATTTCTTTGGAAGTCGTCTTTTATGTCATCTAGTTTCAAATTTCTTGAATTATGTAAATTTTTAAAAAAATTGATAGTTGTGTGTAATCTTCTGAAGCTGAATAATGTAGATTTGGCTTGTAGGAGAGTAAACTAGCTACTTTAATTGATATTTGAAGAAGGTTTTCATTCAACTATTACGCTTTTTTTCTCTTTTTCTTTCATTACAATAATCCTTTTCACTCATGATAGTCTGCCAAAACATTTTTGTTGTATTTTCAAAAGACTAATAACAATAGGGTTTTTTTTTTCTAAATAAATCATGTATTCAGGCTTTAACGTTTTCTTGCTTATTTGCATTTCAATTTTACTGTTATTGTAAATTATAGAAATATCTAAAAATAATTTTGCATTATTTTCATACTTATTTTCTGTATTATGCAAATATATATTTTTTTTCTGTTTATCTAGAAAGTAGTGCACCAATTACAAAAATAAATGAAATTATGTTTAACCTTTCTGATCATTGGTCAGTAACCTACTTTCAATATATTGACTCGAGTGTATAGCTATGCAATTTCTATTGAGACTTTGGTAGGCTCACAAGTATTTTTATTGTTTATATACCATTACAAAAAAAAGATATTTTAACTGACTGGCAACATTTTATTTATGGACTTCAAAATCTCTCAAATTCTGCTCTACTGACTTCTAAACTGAGTACTTTACTCATCACAAACTATAACTAGAAAGTACTCAAAGAGCACAAAACTCTACTAATGCCATACTCTAACCAAGAATTGAATGAAAATTGGTTCATATATAGCTATGAAGTCAGGATATTGACTATGTGAATTTCAACTTCCATATTTCAAACTAGGTATTGTCTCAATGGAGAAAAGTCCCTAGATCTGACCCAGAATTCAACCAATTCTTCCTGAGATTGACCAGTTTGGAAACAAACAGATTTCCCCTTGACACTGCATGACATCATTGAAACATCAGCGGTCTTACCAATGTAAACAAATTTCATGTGTTTTTGGAAAGCAACATAAGTAAATTTTTTGTGCTAAGTTTGCACACAAACAATGGAGAGCTATTACTGGAATAAAACACATTTCATATAATCAATGATCGGGTGTAGGAGATCACCTTTGGAATCCTATTTAAAGGAGTTTATGTGGCATCCTTTGGATTGAATGAATGTTTCTCTTTTTTCATAATTTTGTGTGAAAAAAAAAAAACAAACTAGTTATCCATGTTTTGATTAAATAAACTTTTGATCATGTATTTATATATTTTTAAATAAAAAAATTTCTGTCAAGACTGTGATGGCAAACTTATGACAAGTTGGTCTTTAGGAATCCAGTTCGAAAGGCATCGAGACCAAAGGACAGCAGTGTAGTACGGACTATTGCAAATTTTGAGCACATTCGGACAAAACGCATCAGTCCACAAAGTCTACACTGTAGTACGAATATTGTAACTGAAACCGTACTTTGATTAATTATTAAATGAAGTAATATTTTAGGATATTTTTAACCTATAATAAGTAATATCTGTTAGTCTTTGTGATTAAGTGGCTCCAAAAGTCCTGCAAAATCTCTAAAAAGTATATTTGTTAAGGATATAAATTACGATAAGCATAATTATGTCTTTATCAGATTTTGCTGCCAAATGAAATCGATTGTAGAATTATTTTTTAAGAATTTAGATGAAATAAAAATGATTCAGTTTCATTTTTGCATTAATATCTTATGAATGTCATTTGACTATACTTTTTAATTTCCTAGGTATGACTAAATAAAGTAAATAAGCTGAGTCTACAATCAACTTTTGAACATTTTAGAAGTTGCTTCTTTCTTTACTTGAAAACTTCATTGACAACAGATTTCTTTTCAATTTTCCTTTTTATATAGGCCTTTGATGACTCGTTATTTTTTCTATTTATTGATTTAATGGATACTCTTTCTGGCCCATGAAAAAATGCTCAACATCAACTTCTATCAACAAAATATGACAGCAATGGTGTATATTTTTCATTGATTGAATTGATGACTCATGGATAAATAAATCGTTTTAATGTCTTTTTATCAGTTTTCAGTCTTCAAACCAGGTGTGAGTAATTCTTTTTTAGAATCTAAAATAGGTTTCTTTCATTAAACCTTTTAAAACATCATTCCATTATGATCACAGTTTCACTTTTTGCAATGATACTATCGATTGAATAAAAAGTTTTACTTCTACTTTTGCATTATACGTTGTGTATAAAATAGCATAATTTTTGATTGTATGTTATAATGAAACAACATATTTAGTACAAAAATGAAATGAAATTCTTTTATTCATTCTACAATTTTATGGCTACAAAATCTGGTAAAGACATAACTATACCTTTTAATTAAAAATTATACTTTTTAGAGATTTTTTTATGTCTTTTTGGGCCACTTCAAGTCGTGATCAACAGGTATTATTTTAATAGGTCGAAAAATTGTCTTAAAATATTACTTTTTCCATTTAAATTTTTAACAAAATATCATTACTAATTTTTCCTGTAATGTGTACTGCAATGTAAAAAAAAAAATCACAGTAAAACATTTATTTATTTGAATTTTAAAAAAATACTAAATTAAAATACTTGAATAGTATAAATTCAGTCAAAATATTTGTAACTAGTGTGTGTTGTCTTTTTGACCAAACACAATTATAACTTGCAGTACTCTGTAAGATACTGCTATTCTTTTGCATTATTCCTTTTGATCAGCCATCATTTTTTTGGTGACATGCAGTATTTTTAATTTTTTAAACATATTATGCAAATAAGCCCCTATCTAAAAACCTACCCAAAACTCAATGAGAGGATTATTCAAAATATTAAAAATTTCAACACCTCATGCTAAAAAAGTTTGCCATCTCTTGGTTAAGATTTAATTAAGTTGAATGTTTGTTGAGAGAAAATGGAAAAACAGTTTTTGCACTTTCAATCCAAGTAAAACCTTTGTTACCTTCATGAATTTGTCAGTTTTGAGGAAAACTAATTTCTGAAGATTTTCCGACAGTTGGATTGAAAGCACAAAAGAGACTTTTCTTTTTTTTTCCTTCAAAAAATTACTTTTTTTTTTTTTTTTTTTTTTTTTTTTTTTTTTTTGCAATAAGTAACTTTTAAAACTGGAAAAAGCTACCTATTGTCTATTTTTCGTCTAATATTCAACTTTTTTATGCAATTAAATAGAAAGCATAACGAATTACTTTTTTTTTTTTCTTTTAGGGTAAGTAACTTTCAAAAAACTACATTCGATAGGAAATAGAGCAAAAAAAAAACTTCAGAGAAAGAAAATTCTATTTTTCTTATTTTACTTTATTTGAATTGAAGGCACAAAACATTACTTGTCCCTCTTAGGGTAAGTAACTTTCAAAAACACGTGTGATTTATTTACATTGGTAAGACTGATTTTTCAATGATGTCATGAGAGAAATTTTTTTCATAAGTCCTATACATGATATGTATTTTAAATACCAAATCTTATTGTAAATTTTTACGATAGATGCTTTTTTTTTTTTTTTTTAATTTTTTCATCATAACTATTCCATCACCCCCCCACCTCCACCTCATTGCACTAATTTCTTTTTCTTCAAGTCAGTGTTTTTTTTTCTTATAATAAACTATTGAAGAAAGGCCCTCGAATCGTCTTCCTTTGTTTTCCAGGAAATTCAAAATTGACCAATTGGCTTTGAGCAAATAAACTGTTAGTAATCTGAGAGTCGGGAAATTGATACTGAACCTTCTATTCAATACCTCTGGTTACAACACATCATTTTCATAACTCTCTGGTCAGATTCAAATAAACAAAACCACACTTCAAGTATTATACAGATAGTTACATGAAAGTCAAATCATTATTTTCTTACTAAAGTTACTCTTTGGAAATTTTTTTAACTACAGAAAATTCAGTGGGCATAGCTCTAGCCTATACTAACGCAAACAGACATTTGGTGAATGAATTAATAGTAAATGTTTAGATAAGCATAAACACAGCCATATACAAAATAAGGGACTGGTGTACCATAATACTCACTTTGTAAATAACCCCCACACCTCTGTTAATAAATTGATGTGTTAGTATTTTGAAAAACTAACTTGCTAGAAACTTGCTCTGTGGTTCCATTAGTACATAGAAAATTACATGGAGATATGCTGTGTGGCTCCTGAGTTATGTTAACACGCTGGTAAATTAAGGTAATGGTTAATTTTTAGGTTAGCGCAAACACAGCCTGACACAAAATAAGAGATCAATTTAGTACGCCTGCTCGAATGTCATATTAGTAATCACAGAAAATCTAGTAGCCACAGCACCGGCAGTTCTTGACATTTGGTAAATTATAGTAGGATTCATTTATAATTTTCTAAATGTTTCTAAAGCCTTCTCTTTCCTATTTCACAATTAGTTTTTTTATAATTGTGCATTGCTGAGTATTAGATCTTTTGATATTTTTTTTTTCCTCCCTATTGATTCGTGAATTGGACAACTGAAAAATCATGTTTGTTTGCATATTCTACTTGTATAAGAATGCATATATATATATATATATATATATATATATATATATATATATATATATATATAGGCAAACCAATCAGTCATTTTTTTTTTAAGCTGATATAAAAATGAAGAGTTAAAACAGAGAAAAAGGATATTAATACCAAGATTTCCCATTCAGCAGATTATTTAGGATGTAAGGATATCTCTAAGTCTTGCTAAGTCTCACAAAAGTGAACTTCAAATAAAGATGAATATTCCTGAATCAACAAAAATATAGTTAACTATTTTACAAATGATATAGAAATCAACAGTCTAACATACACCAGTTCTCATGACTAACTTCAATGGCTAGTTGTATCATTCTGTTTTGTAAACACATTGTAATATAACAAAGTCTACATTTTATTTATCTATTTGTTTATTTATTTATTTTGATATTCTTTCTGTATTTGCATTTGAGGTAATTAAATTAGCCTAAAATTAGTTTTTATTGCAGCTATCTTTTATTATAAGTATTGTCTGAAAGTGGCTACTGTTTTGTTTAATAAACAGGGATACCTTGGTTATTCATACCAAAATTTTCTCTACTGTTCAAAAAATACACTGCTCAAAGTCTGACTATGAAATGATATGATTATCATTTCTTTTTATATTTTTTCTTTGTTATTTGATAAAATAAATAAATTTAAATGAATGATATTTATCTCTTGTTTATTATAGTGATTCCTGCCCTTTGTTCTACTCTAATTCCCCTTTGAAGATAGTGAGGGCTTCCAAGCAGTACATGTATGATGAAGAAGGCAACAAATTCCTTGATTGCATCAACAATGTGGCACATGGTAAGCTGGTTTTAAAAGGGCGAGTCTTCACTTGTCTGAAATCTTCTCCTGTGGATTTTCAGATGTATGTCTGAATTTTATCTTCATAATTACAAAACGGCCAAGAGAAAAAAAAAATCTACACCAGTCTTTAGCTGAGGCTATATCAAGGATACTTCTTTTCATAAATTGATTTATTCAAAACTTGTCCATTAGTTATATGACTGAGATGATTTTCCAAAATTTCACTAGGTTGGACAGGGATACATTTTGGGATTGATCTGATAAATAATTTTGGTTCATTTTTGGATAATATTCAGACATTTATGAATAAATCAAAAACATTTGTTTGTTTTAGAATAGAAGTTGCTCTATTTATAGTCTTTACCTCTGTTAAAGCTAGATTTTGGACAGAGGCTGGTTATATATTTTAGTTGACTTCTCCCTCCCCCAACAAAACAAAATGATGCATGTGCTCTGATTACATCTTATATGCAAATCAAATACAAATGGTAAAAAAAGATGGCCCTATTTGTATCTTTGAATATGTTACTCAAGTGGCTATCATGTGTGTAACATACAATGAATATATAAAAGTAATAGTTTATTCTTCTCTGGTTTTGCTTAGACTGTTAAGAATATTTGCAAATAATCAGAATCGCTTTTTTACGTCATAGACAACATATACTGAGAAAAAAGTGAATCCTTAAAACAGATATATTTATATATATGTGTGTGTGTGTGTGTGTGCTGTTAAGAAATGGATATATGATCTGACTGAATGGTTATAAATTGCGTTATACTGTATTGAAACTCTCTTTGAAATTATGTTATCACACGGTGAATGTATTGTTTGGCCTAGACAATGTAAAAAAAATACACAAGCAGCCCCATTTTTTTTCTTCAATAGTTTATTCTATTTACATTGTCTAGGCCGAATGATACATTTACCATGTGATAACAGGAGATCATTTCAAATATATAAAAACCAATATTGATACTTGTTTGATCAAATCACTATACACCAGTGTTAAGGAGTCACTAAGCAGCCCAGTTGACAAAGGTACAACAGTATTTTTTCTCATTTTCTCTCATTGGTAATTTTAATGCTATTTATTTAATAAAAAATAAATAAATTCATTTATGAAAGTCAGAAAATGCAAAATCTTCATCAGGTATGCAGTGGCCCTCAAACTTCAGTACTGAAATGAATGACCATATATCAATTAATTGCTTAGCTGAAGCCAAAGTTACAATGACGAACTTCAATACTGAAATGTATATTTGTATTTGGTGAAAAAGTGTTTGTCATATTCTAAGATATTATGTGTTGCTAGTTACACATTACAAGAATTATTGACTTGTTTAGGTAAGGTAACTACATGAAAAAATGAGAGCACAAGATATGACTACTGACAGGCCAAGAGAAGATACAAATGCATACGTCTGATTTGATAGCTTCTTTTTACATGGAATCATGGCTTTTGAATACATGTGTACCAAGCATTTGATTTCCACAAAAGTTTTTCGTCTTTGGTTATAATCGAACAATGGCCACCCCATGTGTGTGACAATGGCTTCAGTGAAACTGATATAGCCCTGCTCTCTCAATTGTCACATCTGGCTAAACAAGGTCTTAACTATACCTTGCAAAATACTCCTAAGTGTGCAAATTTAGATTGCAAAAGATTAAAAGAAGCTAATTAAATCAGCACAATATGATTCTGTTGAATGCAATGCTTTTCTTTTGGAAATAATAGTGAATTAATCCAACTCTAGTGTGTACTGATAAAAGAGTATCTATGTTATGGTTGCCCAAACAATCTGAAAGAATGGAAGCTAGATTTAAATTGGAATGAAAAATTACATGCTCTTCACAGAAATTAATTATTTTGTTTGGTTGGCGACCACAAGTGACTTTGATGCATTTACCCTGAAATTTGAGACTGACTTGATAAGTTGCTTATCCCAAAGGACTCTTGTATAGGTTAGCAGTTATGTCTCTTCTTTTATGACCTCAGGTAAGGTGCTCAACATTCTTCACTGCATATTGCAGTAGTTCAATGAAATAATTGTAAAATACTACCCACTCCTTCTTACGGACTATAAAATCAACACAAATATCAATGGAAAGGAATGTTTCTATTATATCTATACTTTTCAACAAAGATGTGTATATTTAATTTTCTATTTTAGTTGAAAATTTTTTTTCTTTGCAATGTTTTGATTTTTTCTTTTCTTTTTCTAGTTGGCCATTGCCATCCATATGTTGTGAACGAAGGATCAAAACAGATGTCGCTACTTAGTACCAACACACGCTTCCTTCATGACAATCTGGTGATTCTTGCAGAAAGAATTATTTCCACAATGCCTTCACCACTGTCTGTTGTGTATTTTGTTAATTCTGGGTCAGTCTTTTTTTTTTCCTTCATAGCATAGTGTCTTTCAAGTTTGAACGGTTCCTACATATTCTCTTACTTAATTCAAAACTCTACAATTCACTATTACGAAACTAATATTAGTTTAAATAAATGTTTATGCCTTATCAATTTAGTCTGAGGTTTTATTAAAAAGTGACTGAACTAGTCTCAGTGGAAGAGTCAATTGTTTCAAATATTTGGTAGGAGATATTCTATCAGCAAAATATAAATTTTGTCTTATTTTTATTATGTATTACAAACAAGGAAACCTGCTCGGAAGGTCACATTGTTCATTTTATTGATAGATTTTATTTAATTATGGCCATAAAAGTAAATATTTTTTTCTAACATAATCAGCTTCAGATTTTACTGAATGAGTGAAGATTTTTCACAAAAATAAAATTTCAAGAATAATTCCAAGGCTGCTTGATAGCCAATGCAGTGGGCTCTGTATGCTTTATTAAAGTTTATATCAGTAAATTATTTGTACACAAAAACATTACTGAGATTTTTCTTCTTTGTTTACAGCTCCGAAGCCAATGATCTTGCGCTGCGTCTTGCTCGATGTCACACCAAATCATATGATGTTGTTACACTTGATCAGTGAGTATTTATTAGCTTCAGCATTTTATTATCTCTTAGCAAGAGGAATCTGTTATAATATTCTGTAATTTTGTCCAAATAATTAATTTCAGTGTTAAAAAAACGTTGTCGTCTAATCTATTTCAGTGCTTATCATGGTCACGTGACTTCACTCATTGAAATCAGTCCAATGAAATTGCGTATGATGGCTAAACATTGTGATGTCCCTAGCTTACCATATGTACATATTGTGAGTATTTTACTTCATTACAAAATCATTCTCAAAGAATAAAATATGTTTGAAGCCTTTACAGCTATTACATTTACATTTTTTAATGGATGTATTTCTTATTAGGAATACTCTACAGCTCAAGGTCACAAAAGTAGCATAATTCAAACACTTAACGGTTTCTGTAAGATTGAAATATAGTACAAGCAGCATCAGAATAGAGACTTGTTTTATATTTATTGTTTCTTCATTTCATCGACTGGCTATTTCTGAATAATTGGGATTGGGATTATTTGGAGCTTGAATCAAAACAATTACTTCACTTGGTTTCCATTTTTAAATATAACTATATCTATTAATTATATGTAATATTTCTATGTGAATATATGTGCGTATGTGTGTATTCATGAAGAGGTATCGATATGTTTGTAGCTTAATACATAGCTGAATTTTTATCTGAAACTTTCACTGTATGATCATTCTATTCGATTGATATTCACCACTGAATCAAGTGCATTGACAAAGATAACGTTGAAAAATAAATATTTGTTGTGTAAAATAAGTGCTTTTTTTTTCTTCATCATTAGGCTATGGATTTATTGATGTGCCTGTGAGCATGCACGTGCAAAATCATAGGAAGATTTCATCCTATACATATCTTTATTCAATATTTAATACAGGAGGGTCTTATGCAACCAGGGGCTATCTTTTTATTTTTATTTTTTTTTCAAGCTGCTTGATATCTGTATTATTTGTTTCAATTTAGTTTTTATTTCTGCTGATTGCTCTGATTATTTCTGCTTAGGCACCTTGTCCTGATGTCTATCGTGGCAAATACAGAGATTGTGATTTCCCTGCAAATGAGGACTTGGGACAGAAATATGCTGATGAGGTAGTTCAAATCATTGATAACCTCAAGGCTGAAGGTCGGAAACCTGCCTGCTACATTGCTGAATCACTTCAGAGTTGTGGAGGCCAGATCATATATCCAAAAGACTATATGAAAAAAGTCTTCCGGTATGTTTCTATTTGATCTTGTGATTTTGGGGGGCTGTGGTTTATTACAGGAAGCAACAAGAACCAACAAGAAGCAAAGTAAAAATATTATTCATTACCAATATAAAATTTCTGATCAATCACTAATCACTGAGTAACTCTAATCCTACCCCTAATCCTAAATTATCTAATTAATCACTACAAACTTCTGTGTGAAAGTTTTTTAAGAATGGATTCCTGTTGCTCCCTGTATTATACAGGACTGTAATTTCTTTATAACCTGTTGAAATATCGCTAATTAAATTTAGATAATTAAAAATTGGATTTGCTTTTGCAAGGATGTACACTGGGTATTGAAGTTTTAACCCTCATCCAGGTAGATAGCTTAAAGCAGTTATCATAACTGCTAAATGTAATTTGATCATTTTTTCTTTATTAGTAATAAAATGTATATCTTAATGAAAACAATATTTCACTTTTTATCATGATGTATTTATATTTGTTTTATCTGTGTATTATCTCATCTATCGTAAAGACTGATAGGATTTAGGAGTAAAATTGTAATGATCAAAAAGCTACAAATAATTCCAGACAATTTCAAACAAGCTTTTAATCCAAATACTTATGATACTTTTGTCTACTTGGATTTTACACATCTATGGTAAAAAGGAACAATAAATTAAATGATATGCTCTCAAGCTATACAGAAATATGATTGATGAATGTTCAGCCAACTACTTTTATCATTTGTATCTTCTGCCAAAGCTGATAAGTAAGATTCTCCACAAGAATCCTACCTTTTAAGCTTATTTTGGTATTATTTCAAATCTATTTCTCCCAGTGATTCAATGATTTCAGGAAAGTCAAACCAACAAGATTTTATGTATGATATACAAAGGTGTACATGCATTTGAAATATGAAGTGCTGTTTGCACCCAAATACTCCCTGCTAAAGAAAAAACTGTCAAACAAAAAATTATGTTGATGTTTTGTTAATTCAATATATTTTTCTCTCTTCATAGATACATCCGTGAAGCTGGTGGTCTTTGTATAGCTGATGAAGTCCAGGTTGGTTTTGGCAGAATAGGCTCGCATATGTGGGCTTTTGAAATACATGGTCAGTTTATACACACTTCAATTTTTATAAAAATTTATGCAACAATATAACCCATGGTTGAGATATTATATTTGCTCATCATGTACACTAGAAAAAAAAAATGATTTATGGTTTATAGTAAGAAATATATCTAAGTTCCTATTTGATAAAGTAACAGTTTTTTAAGTGCAAAACTGGCTGCTTCAGGGTCAAAGTCCGCCTCTAAACTGAATTTTCAAAAAACAAGACGGTTTTCCCTACTCATTGAGGGGAGTGCGTGTGTGCAAAATTTCAAGTTTCTACTATGCAGGGTCAGGACTGAGTAGAGAAGAAAGAAAAAAAATTATAGTGCAGACAAAAAAAGAAAGAAAAAGTAATAAATTCTCATTAAAAGTATCTGTTTAGCAACATCAGATAATTCAATTTAACATCCATCGTTTTCCATTTTCTCTCTTCCTTTCGTCGATCTATGACATGATAGAATCTTTCTCCTTTCTCTTCTCTCTCTATCAATCATTTTAAACTTTTCCATTTTTAGTCTAAACCAGAAGTCTGAACTTATCATCATTGTTAGGTTAGGAAAATAAAGTCAACTCAGGAGTTTGACAATATTTATGATGTATGATGCTGAGTTTATGAGAGTAAAAGGTAATTTGGCGTGTATAATATCTATATTGGTTCATTGTACAGGAAACAATTTATTATACATGCACAGATCAAACCCTCTCATCAAAAGTAAATGTTTCAGATCACTTTGATATACACCTCAGAATGGCCATTTGAACATCAACCCCATCAAGTTTTGGCTATTAAACAGGCTTCTCACTAAAACAGTCTAAAGAGAAGAAATGACTTATTTTATTGACCAAGTCAAAGATACTGCTCGCTCCCATGAATTCATTAATTCGTCAGCCATGGGTTATCCCCCTTAGTTTTGGCAAGTAGACATCCTCCCTCCTAAACCAGTCTGAGGTGTAAAATGCTCCAATTTGTCTACAATGGTTTAAGGGAGAAAATAACTCGAAGTATGTGAATATCTCCATATCTTTGAATTGAGTATGTTTTATCAGCTCATAAGAAGGAAATATGCATCAAAGGTATGTTTTTTGATTCAGTGATGAGTTCATTTCAATTTATTCCAATGATTGCAAATGACTGAAATTTCAGTCCTCATCACCATCCATTGTTGGACATTGACCTTCCCCAAGATTCACCACATCTCTCTATTGTGGACGTTGCAGAGCCAATATTTCCTAAATCTGTCTAGTTTGTCTTACCATCTCATATACTGCAGGGGTTCAGTTGCACATTTGATATCTTGGGATTCATGTTGTAAGTTGTTATGTCCATCAGTTATCTGACATTCTAGCAACATGGCCAACCCATAGCTATTTGAGTTTCCTAATGGTTTCTATGATGTCTGGGACTCCTGTTTTTCCCCTAATACACTGTGCTATGTTGCGGTCTCTCCATATGATATTGAGCACGATTTTCTCATGTGCATGTTGCATGGTTCTCAGTTTGCAGGTCAGTCTCTTGGTTAGGTTCTATGTTCCAGCTGCAGAGGAGGACACTTTGGTTGTATACTCTTCTCTTTAGGATTAATAGAATTTTCCTGTTCTTGAAGGTTGCTCTACCGCAGACTTACCACCCTAAAGTGATTCTTCACTTGATTTCTCCTTCTTTTGCGGATTTCATGGAGACTAGTTGTCCTAGGTAGAATAGTAATAAACCTATTGCTCTTTGCCAACTACTGCAGTTGATGGGTCTATGTTCAATGGCTGCAAAAAATCATTATTATTCAATGAAGTGCTAATTTATTGCTTATTGAATTGATTAAAAAAATTAGACTTGGGTATAATTCCTAAAATATCTGATTATTCAGGCATATTTTTTGCATAATTTAGAATGAAGTCAAATGTCCCTTTTTTTTCTTTTCTTTCTTTTTTTTTTTTTTTTTTCTCTCTATTTGATGTTTCTTTATATTATTTCAGATGTTATCCCTGACATTGTCACAATGGGAAAACCCATGGGAAATGGTCATCCAGTGTCTGCAGTAGTGACTACTCCAGAAATATCTGCTAGTTTTCAGGGTTTACGAACAAGCTATTTTAACACCGTGAGCATCAGAATTTTTTTTTTTTTTTTTTTTTTTTTTTAAAGATCTTTTATCTCATTAAAGTCTTTAATTCTCACATTTTTACTCTCGCTACTTTCCCAATTGTTTAAATTTTTTAAAACAAATTTCAAATATAAACTGATAACAAAAATGTCTTGAAGGATATCAGGGTTAGCTTGAAAATCACTCCATATTTATTTATGTAAAATCTAAATCATTAATATTATTTTTTAATACTTTAAAATGATAAGGATTTCTTAGAGATCCATCCAATTCATTTTTTACAATCGATATCATTGTAAGCTTTTTTTTAATCACAGAAATTGTCAACCTAACCATTCAAAACCTACTTTGGAAAAATCTATCTCTGTAATGAACTGTGGCTTTCCCTGTTTGTTTCTCTGTCTATAACTATAGATTCACCTGCATCCTAGGTCATACCATTTAGGGTTAGCACCTCCTTTCATTACCAATGGAATAGTTCATTGTATATAAGTATACAATTACAATAGTTTGGAGTTGGATAGATCAAAATCAGTTTTGGATATAAGATCCAAAGTAAATTATTACAGCTTTCTGCTTCTGGAGGTTTCTAATAAAGATTCAAAATTATATGATCTTACTAAACTGTACAATAATCTATACTTGTACATTGTGATATGATTCACTAATCGTCAGTCAGTACATGACGGTGTAACTCGGGAACCATGCAAAATATCCCCATGAAATTCTCTGTATGTACTAATGGGATCTCCGGGCATGTTTTTATTTTGTAGTCACCAAGATGATAATAATCTGTTTTCCATCCATATATCAATCTTGATAATAAAAATAGGATTCTGTTTATCTGTATTTGATCTCTTAGTAGCCAAACTGGTGCATTGTTGCTAGATGTATCAAATTAAGGTTCCCCTAACATGTAATTTTAAGAATGCAAAAATTAATTGAGACTTGCAACTGAATAAGTGTGGGGTCTGCGTTCACACTCACCCCAATATTAATGATCTGATTTCCATGTATCTATCTGTAACACTTGAAGTTTGATTCTATTCATCTGTATTTGACCCTGAGTAGCTGAAATAGTGCATTGTAGCCAGAAGCTTAAGGTACCCCTGAAAAAAAGTTTTGATTTCTTATTGAGGCCAAAGGCTCCATTTAGGCCTTCCACAGGGACTAGCTGAAGAATTCCACCTGTAAGTCAGGCTTTCAGCTAGTTTTGATAATCGGAATGAATTTATGTAAGAAAGTATCAATCAATCAATATTTTTGATAAACGCTTTTATAATTATATTCTTCCCTGCATAAAAGTCTCCTTAGAGTACAATGTGAGATTTTAGACAGGCTTTCTAGTTATGTTTTGTGAATTAAATGAAAAATATTGGGATTGAAGTGTACTTTTAAAATTTTTTTTTTTTCTTAGTTTGGTGGAAATCCTGTGTCCTGTGCAATTGCATTAGCAGTGATGGACGTGATAGAAAATGAAAGGCTGATGCAGAATGCTCAAGAAGTAGGACAAATCTTGCAAACAAAATTGAAGAATTTAATGGAAAAACATCCACTCATAGGAGATGTTAGGTAAGTTGTTCTCATAGCTCTGTATATTTATATATCTAGTTTTGTTTGTATTATTGATGAAAGTGACAATTGGAAGGTGAAGAGAAAAACTTGAGAGAAAGTACGTGTTACATCATAAAAAGATTTCATTATCCCATGGGCTTATTTCAATTGGTGCCAGCCATCATTTTGTGAACTGCTGCAAATTTTTCTCTGAAAAAAATGGCTGGCATCCATTGAAATGCATTCAAATATATTCATGAAATAATAAAAAATTTTGAGATGTTACACCTACTTTCTCTTGAGTTTTTCTCTTCACCTTCCAATTTTCACTTTCATCAACATAACTAGTTTTGATATGCTCTAAAGTGGACCAAAGGTTAGTTGATTTGCTTAAACTTTCAAAAGCAAATATCCTTGATGGTATTAGAGTTAAATAGAGAAAAACTGAACTCTGCATTCAAAGAATGCACTCCTCCTTCACAGATGAAAAATATATACACACTTTTCAATCTTAAAAACATTTCTCTGATGACCATTCACCAATCACTTGTAGTATTCACTCTAATGCCCTTAGGAAAGACATGAATACAATTTTCCCCCAGCTGTAGTGAATAGCAGGGCAGGTGGAGCCCTCTAGCTATATAAGCCATTCTATCATGGGTGTCAAAAAGAGAAAAGGAACTCTACCCTCGTTTGAGCTGGGATAGATATGTTGTCAAATTCTGTACTGATACATCTATCTATATCATACTGATCCAATTTCTATGTGTTCGATACCATTATACAGCAAAAACCACATTGTAGCAAGATTTTTGTTAGCGTAACATTATTGAAGAAAAAAGTCCAATTTGCAACTTGATGATAATAATTCTATAGATAGGAAATGATTTTACATTGAGCTTAATGGTTGCCAAAGTCTGCCTTTTTAAATTATTCTCTAAAAGTGATATAGTGAAAGATCATGTTGGTTCGCATTATCACAAAATTGCCACTTGAAACATTTATTTGTGAAATTCTTATTTTCTTCAACAGGGGAATTGGATTTTTTATTGGAATTGACTTGGTTTTAGATAGAAACACCCGTGAGCCTGCAACAGAAGAAGCTGCAGAGATTGTAGATAGGTATTATTCTCCTTTCTTCTTTCCAAAGAATAATCTAGAATGTTAATTTCAGCCATCATAACTTGCGTTCAGATATGTAAAATCGGTTTGTATATTCCTCTTTGATAATATAATTATTAGATGATATTTACAATTGCAGTTTAGTATTTGAGCAATTGAACTTCCCGATTGAATGAAGAGAAAAGAAATTCAATTTTAAATAATTGGTTCATACCTTCATTAATATGGGAAAGCATTAAAAACATCTGAACATGCTCTCAAGCTCTTTATCTTTTTTGTTTTTCTCTTTTTTTTTCTTTTTTGTTTCTTTTTTTCTTTTTTTTCTTTTTTGTTTTTTTAATTTTTGTTTTTTCTTTGTTTTTTTGTTTTTTTTTTATCATTCTATTGATTAGTATTACTGTGGAAAATTGTACTTGTTGATTTTTCTTTTTTTTTTTCTTCCCCGTCATTAATGTTTAAGTATTTCCTTGTTTAATTTCTAAAAAGAAACAAAACAAAACTACTTCTTACCCTGATATTAGAACTATAAACTACCCAAATAAAAGAAAAAAATCCTAATGTTCTGTTAAACTGGTTTTTGCATTGACTGTTGTGCTTCCATGTCACACAAGTTTTATCTTTCAATTATTATCATCATCAGAAACTAAAAGTCATTTGTTCAATACTGCCAACATAAAATTCATTACATAGGTCTGTCTTTATATATTCGGAAGAGTTTTTTTTTTTTTGCTTTTTTTAAAATAATTATTCATAAATAAAAACATTTTTCTTTCCAGCTTGAAAAGAAATAACATCATTCTTAGCCGTGAAGGGCCATATGACAACATTTTGAAGTTCAAGCCTCCAATGTGCTTTGATAGAGAAAACGCGGATCATCTAGTTGAGAAACTAAGTGAAGCATTAACAGAACTTGAACAGAAAACGAACCACTGAAAGAAAAAATGAAACTTTGACATACAACATTATTACAGTTCATTTTAAATGTCCATACTTAAAGATACATTGCTTAGAACTCTTTTTAGCTGGAGAATTTAAGCAGCTCCATTTTAATTGTATTTTCTTTCATTTCTGAAGGAAAAGAATTGCTCATTTTGCATGAAACTGGAAGAAAATCTTTTCATGCTCATGTTTCATACAAAAATACGTTTTCTCTTTTGTACGTTTTATTGCATGGTTATATTCTAAAATTTGTATAGATTTTATGAAATGCTATATGCCATTCAAAACATAGCCCTTCTAAAATCTGTTTGAATATGATATGGATTTTAAGCCTTTTAAATTTTATTTCTAAGAGAATTTTTCTAACTTAAAAATATTTGTTCAGAAAAAAAAAGTAATATTTCATGGATACGATACTGAATTATGAAAGTTTTGAACATCAAGGATTTTTCTTTCACTTTTTGATAATTTAAATAATTCTGATGATTTTTTTTCTGATATTCAATTTAAAGAAATTTCATTTTGGGAAGATCCAATAAGAAATTAAGATGCACATTCATTTTTATAACAAAGTAAATTTTCCAATTTTATTTTATTTTGTCATTGTTATGAAATATCAGTGCATCTTTTCAATATTTTTTTCCAAATAAATTCTAATTATTTGGAGAGAAATTATCAAAATCTATTTTATAAGTAGAGCTTATCATTTATGCTTAATAAATGAGTGATTCTATGGGGTTTTTTCAATTTTTAATGTCAATCTAGAAAATAAGACTGTTGACTAGGGAAAATTGAATCAATTTATAGATCAATATTTGAAAAAAAGTTGTCATTGTTTGAGCTGGATTTTCCTACCTCAATGATGGAAGAAAAAAACTTGATTGTTAAACCACTGAATTTACAAGGAAATATATGCTTTATGCAGGGTTTCTTAACAGAAAAGTATGTAAGTTATGAATTCTTTTTAGATTTTTGATAAAAAGTTAAGAAAATTTGTTTCCCATTAAAGGTTAAATTATAGTTTTTATGAAAAAATGTTTTTGCTTAATCTATGTAGATTTCAATTATTTGAAGTGGCAGGTTTCATTGTAAAAAAAAAACAAAAAAAAACAAAACAATAATTGAAAAAGAATTCAATAGAAATATCAGTAAATTTAGCTTTTGATTTTATATAAAAGTTACAAAAGACATTTAAACCCATCCTAGTCCAGAGTTGCTAAAATAAGACAAAAATCATGACGTCCAATTTGTTTGATCAAAGATTTGTCAGTAAAATGTATGAAATTTATTCACTATGAAATTAACAAATAACTATAAGAAATTAATTAAATAACATTCAGATATCTATATTTTTTTATGTGTGTAATGGCAGGGTATGTTTGAGCATGAAGTTAAGGCACACTTCCTAAAATTAATTTATAATTGTCAAATGTATTGAGCCAACGTTTCATTGATACGTTGTGGAAAAGCCTTTGCTTTGACGTTTGACAAACTAGCAACTACTAGAAAATAAACCTCAAATGTCCAAGCAATAAGACTTGCAAAAATTCATCCAAACGTTGAGGAACCAGTGAAATTATGAAAGAATATGAAATGACCCTTTTCCCCTCCATCTTAGATCAAATTGGTCAGGAAAAGATTGCTGTGAATGCAAATTGATTTTCATTATTCTTGCATAAAATTTTCAGTGATGTAAACAATTATTGCTGCTAATTGGAGAAAAGTTTCATATCCTCAAAATTCCTTTTGGAAAAATTACTCCTAAAATATAGTATCAGGTAAATACTATTAATAAAAAGTCACTCTTTGTTCTGTGTGATTTTGCTGCTGTTTTTTTCCTTACTTATTGATGACATTAGTTTATCAATGTCTGATGAATACTTTGCGCTCAGTTTCTACCAATACTATATACTTTCTTTTTTGCACCCACAAGAAAAGGTTCTGACTCCAGGAGATATTTTCCTTTTTATTCAAGGCTAAAGTCTGATTAATGCCTTGTGTGAAGATGAACTTTTCAGCATTTACCATCGATAAAAATTCAAAGCAGTTTTAATTGGTTGCATCTCTTTCTCTCCCCCCTGAGGGTCTTAAAAAATATCAAAACATAGCATAAAGCTATGAAATCAAAAATTATATACAGCTGTTTCTTGGAGTCCCTGGTCCCCCTTTCTCCACTTGCTATTCCAGTTCTCTCCAATCTCCCCCCATTTTGAATTGTCTAGTAATATTTTCACCAGGAGTCAACTCCTTCCCATTTGCAAGTCACTAATCTAGAGGGAGCAAAAATGCTAGCTTTTAAGCAGTATAATTTATGACATGTTATCTAATGCATTCCTTCTCTATGTATTATGAAAGTATATTTTTTAAAGACAGTTCACAAATTTTTCTGTATCTGGTAGTGAAAATTCATGTGTATTTTTTAAATATATCGTAAGATAATGAAGGCAATCCGATCAGAAAATGTCTTAGACCTGAAATACAAGTCATCAATGCATTGGGAAATGTACAATGTAGATCTTGACCTTGTACATTGTTGATTTTTTTTTTTTTTTTTTTTTTTTTTTTCCCCCTCATGAAGTTGATGTTTATTTAGCAAAATAAATGTCAAATATTGTCCATTCAAAATTTTATCAGTAGTGTTAATTTCCCAATTTCTCTTTGAGAAAATATAAATTATATTGAATTTTCTGAATGAATCTACAAGACATTTCTTGATTTTCACTGCATTATCCAGTTTTACATTGCCTTTATTTACATAATCAATTTTTCCATTTTTCATTCTGTAACTTTTCAAACATTACCATACCACAAGTTTCTTTTGATAAATTTTTTTTAATGATATTTTTAGTTGAATGCAAACTAGCCTTAGATATCCATACCAAGCAAAATTGAGATTAATAACGACAATTTAATTCAAACATTTTCTAATTCAGTGTTTCCTAAAACTCTTCGGCCATGATCCGGAATTTTTTTACAAGTCAGCCCTTGAATGGAAATATAATTTCAGTGTTTCTTCATTCAGCTTTATCCAATAAATTCTTCTAAGTTTTACTTTAATTCAATAATGAAGTATTGGAATACATCAGGAGTTTTCGTATATTTGTTGATGCTATAATATTCACAACTATTTACTTCGGTGATGCTTTATATTCCAAAACTGTGATGTAAATATATCTTGACTATTATTTTTTTACTTTTAGTTTTTTTTGTTTTTTTTTTCTTTTAACCATCTCATAACCCTCGAGAGTATTCTTGTGACCCTCATTTGGATCCTGACCATCGGTTTAGGAACAACCATACTAAGTGCTTTAAAAGCAGTTTCTATGTGAGCAAAGTACCTACTGATTGGGTACAAATCATTTTAAAAAGTTCACTTATCAAAACTGATGCTAAATATTCTAAAAATTATTGTATGCTCAATTTTCACTGTTAATTGTTTATATGCATAGTCATGTTAAATTGTTTTGTTTGTTTTTTCTGTCTTGTTTTCAATATTGAAGATAATGCTAATGAAAAATTATAAGAGGATTGTTTTGCTCTAAGATTACATTTGAACACTGACCTAATTTTTATTGACAAAAAAAATGTTGCTGTATTTTATTTTATGTTTATTGATTCTAAAATGAAGTGCTCTCAAAGTACAATGGATTGAACACAAAATATAGACAGATGATGTTTCTTTTTGAGGAAAACTTCAACAATACTATGTGCAACTGGTGCTTTACTTTTGAAGATAAGTTGGGTTTTTTATTTAATAAGTCATTTGTTAAAGAATGTCAAGTGGTGCAACTTTATTATTCTTAAACCAAATAAGGATTGTTATACCTTTTTTTTTTTTTTTACACAACGGTAGCTTTTTTTCTTTTCTTTTCCTTCTTCTTTCTTTTCCTTCTTCTTTCTTTTCCTTCTTCTTTCTTTTCCTTCTTCTTTCTTTTCCTTCTTCTTTCTTTTCCTTCTTCTTTCTTTTCCTTCTTCTTTCTTTTCCTTCTTCTTTCTTTTCCTTCTTCTTTCTTTTCCTTCTTCTTTCTTTTCCTTCTTCTTTCTTTTCCTTCTTCTTTCTTTTCCTTCTTCTTTCTTTTCCTTCTTCTTTCTTTTCCTTCTTCTTTCTTTTCCTTCTTCTTTCTTTTCCTTCATAAATTTATTCCAAATAATCTTCGACAATTCATTATTACTAAATATAACATTGAATAAAATCAAAAATGTTCCAAAAGGTGATGAAACGATCATTATTTTGACAAATGAAGATATTCATCTGAGGGTAAATAAAAAGATGATTGTTCAGGTGCAACAACACAAAATTATATGCAAAATAAGATATTGGTTCAATGATTTTTAGATTTTTTTGACATAAGATAAAGATCTATCAATTTTATTGCATATGACAGTTTATTTCAAGTCCTTTTTTTTGGGCGGCAAAAATTCTATTCAAAGCAGCTACATTACTTTCAGATGAAATTTCAAAATGTTAGTCTTTGCATTCAACATTTTAGTGAGCTTGTATTGTCTGACTTACCAGTCATATTAAATGACTTTACTTAGTTTATTTATTTCATCCATTTTTTTGAGTTTGATATTTCAAGACATCATCTATTCAATAATCTTGAGAATGTCATAAGCCATGTTAGAAACCATCAACCAGAATTGTCAATGTAAGTTTCTTCAGTTTTCAAGTTGGTCTGGCTGGCTATGTATGTTTAGTACATACAGGCCACACCAATGGTGCTAGAAGACTGGAAATTTAAGCATTCACTCCTTATCATGTCTAGAAAAAGAACTGTTTTTTGTTTTTTAAAATTCCGCCCCATAATAGGTTTCTATGAATGGGGGTTCAATATGCAATGTAATTTTATGCTAAATTTGTCCCTTATTTTGTGTCATGCTCGTTTTTTTGTTTGTTTTTTTTTTTTTTTTTTGTCTTATTTCGTTTTTTTTTTTTTTTCCTGATTTGGACTTTTTAATGATGCAACAAAAAGTGAGAGAATTAACATTCATTGATCATCCCCAATGAAAGATGTTAGTTATGTAATGGTTTCTATCAAGTGACTAACCAAATCTGTTTTTATTTTGAATTCAAAGCCAATACAATGTTTGAATTATTGCTTTTAAAAAAAGGTAATTTTTCTTCCTGAAATATTGAAGGAAAAAAAAATGTGTGTATATAAGATGAAGATAATTCCATTGATTTTTCACTAGAATCTGTTGTATCCTTCTTCTTTTGTTCAAGTTTGATTAAATAGAAATGAATTTTGTTTTAGATGGGAACTCGCACACCAAAAGAATGTTCTCATGAAGACTTCGTTCAAGCTTCTATGGAATTCCTCCTTACAAAAATAAAACTATTTGAGGATATGTATTCACTTTTTAATCAGAAAATTCTATTAAAAGTACATCTTCCTTTGCCTTTTGCCATTATTTCATTTACAGAACAGAAAACTGAAATTTATTATTTTTAAGTTGACTAAGAATATTGTTATATAACAAATTATTTTATCCATACATTACTAGTTGATATTTACAAGGCAACAAAAATTCTATTCAAATTGTACAAATATTTAGTTTTGACATATCAAATTCATATTCGATAAATTGAATTCAATATGTAAGAGAAATATATTTTTGAAAGCTGGATAGGTCAGTGTTCAAATATCATTGTATTGCAATAATATACGTGGGTTGATGTTTCTTTTGACATCATAAATTTCTCTGGCAAGGGAGGTAACCTTCCTATACTAAAATTGAGATTACCTACCTTGATGGATCCAATACAGATACTCACAATGAACACCTTGTGTCACATCCTGCCCCCCCCCCCATCCGTGGGAGCGCGATCAAATAAACCCCTTGTTCTGCATCCCACTCCTAACTCAAATAAATTTTAAGGGGTTTAACCTCCAAAAAACTTTATACTGGCTGTATCGAGGATTGTATCTAGAATGACTCCCTTAATTAGTTAAACATTCTCAAAATCAACTTTCAACTAATTAGAAGGATCAATTTTTCATGTTATTTTTTTTTCTTATGAAAAATAGCTTTAAAATTAAATGTTAGCAAATAAAAACTTGCCAAGAAAAGCAATATTTTTAATTCTACCTCCCTTTATAGAGAGAAATTCAAAAGAAATGTCCACCCATACTTGCATAAAAGCTGACTTCAGCAGCCTTTAAGCTCAATGTCAAGTCACTTCCTGTTTTTAGAATTTATATTAAATCATAAACCCTTATCTCTCGCATTTTCTTATGAAGAACTGTAATTAAGAGATGATAGACTTGGAATTATTTCCCTTGGACAGGCTTTTGGGGGGAGGGGGGTCAGTTTCCACTTGAATTAATTATTTGGAAACCTGTGACCCAATTGTGATACTCCAAATTAGTGTTTTAACAGTATTTTGCTAATGTTTTTGCTGTATTATTACAAACCCACTAACAAGCAAATCAGATCATTATAATATAGATGGTTTGGGATTTAAAAAAAGGAAATACTCATTAATTAACTGTGTTGCTCCTATTAAAAATTAGCAAGCACTTGAACCTTTTATAGCCATAAGATGAACGTAACTTTTTTTGTTTATATTTGGCTGTTTAAAACCGGTAAATACAAGCATGTACTATGATTCCTGATTGTTTTCATGAAGGTCACTGAAATAATTGTTACAAAAATTGAGTTATATTTGAAAACACTTTGAGCTTTAATTTTCATCCGTGTTGTCATTTTGATATTTGTTGGAAAGCCTATGAATTATAAACATTTTTTTTTAATGAATTTTTGCAATTAAGTAACATCTGAATTTGAATAACTAATTGTTATTTGATCCAAAAGATGCTACCAAATTTTTGCAAACAGTGAACCAAATTATTCGATGGTTCAGTCATATGTTATTGTTGGGTTTGTTTTTGTTTTTTTTCTTCTTTTATTTGATCTAATTCGTTTCTGTCCTTTATCAACTTGAAGTTGACTTGATATTTTTTTTTCCCCCCACACACCATTTTCAAGTCAATTGTTCTGTAAATCTGTCAGTGACCTATGTAAATAGGTACTGGCAATTAAATATATTTCTTCCTTAGAAGACTAATATTCTTTCTGAGAAAACAGGATTTTGAACCGATCGCAGACTATTGATCTATTATTGGTAGTCTTCAGCTCACCAAAACCTCCATGTAGTATGTCATTTGCAGTTTTATATAAATGACTGATTAAAAATAGGAAATATTGTATTTGTTTTCTTTTCTCTCTCTTTATTTTGGGCTTTAAAAATAATAACAGATTTCCACCATCAAATACCACTGAATTGTTAAAAGATGTCATTGGTATCTGTTATCTTTTTATAGTGCAATAAAAGGTTTAGTTGAAAATGATCAGAAGTAACTGTAGCTTTCTTTGTTTTTTTTTTCTTGAGGGCTTTATTTTTAGATTTGAAAAAGAAAAATACATCTAAAGATCTTAAAAATATTTCAGTGTACTTAATTATTTCCATGATGTTGTTAATGTCTTTTTTAAAATGTGAATGCTTACAGTAGGTAAGTTAATTTAGTGATAATTTTGTTATTTGAGCAGTAAAATTTGTAAATATTTCTTTTCATCTTTTAAAAGATAATTCGTTTAGCAAAAGTTTATTTAAAGGAGACTCAGGGATATAAGATAATAAAAGGAATAAGCATTCTTCTGGACATTTATTCCTGAAATGAAAAAATGCTTCATATATTTCTGGGTTTTTAATCAACTCAAATATTTTTAAAAGGTTTTATTTCCGTTTTAAATCCAACTCAACTAAGTTCCACTGCTTTTCTCCTGTTTGAAACGGATTACAAAATCATTAGCCTTCTTTTTTTTCTTTTTTTTTTTTGTATTTCATCTGAGCAACATTGAGTATGAGTGATGATAGATAATTACTCCTGCAATAGAAAAGATTATACAATTCAGATTTTTTTGAAAATGGAGAAAGAAAATTGTCTGAATTTATTCAAAAGTTTAGATGAAAATTCTTTTCCTGCCCATTTAAAAGTGAATATGTAAGATCAAATGCAATCTCTTATTTTTCTATTAATGAAATAAATTTAACTTGATCCCAGCTTAGATATGCTGTATTTTCAATGTGTACTGTAAAAAAAAAAAAAAAAATTAACATTTGATGGTACAATTCTAAAAAAAAAAAAAAAGGTCAAATGCAACTTGTGTACGAAAAGAGGCCATCAGACGAATGATTCAGTTGCAGAAAAAGATTGCAGTATCCTGCTTTGAGATTGATCCTGAAGTACAAACTGGAATTTCCAATGCTTAATCAGAAATTGGATGAGGAGTAGCTCAGATAGTCCTTGGCATGACCCATTATTGCCAAAGGGAACCTTTTCAAAGAATGCTAGTGTTGGTGATAGGCTCATGATCTGGGTTGCGCTAGGTTATGATGGGAAGATGGCATTTAAAATTCAATAAAATTTCCAATAAAATTAGCTTTAAGTTCAAAGTTTTGCAGTACTTTCCAATTAATGGATTGATATCATTGATCTAAATATGTCAACCTTTTTTCAAAACAATCTCGTTGAAATAACTGTGTGTACAATCTAGGATAAGGCCAAATGCAGGTATGATTCATTAAAAGATTAGAATAATGAATTAATTGGTATTTTGTTGCCTGAGATCTTGAAATTTTTATCTGAGTTTAAAGTTTTGCACTGTGTATGTTTATATAATCAAGTGTGTGTGATATCCGTATATATATATGATTAAGAAAAGGGTATATAATCTGACAATATTCCTGCAGCAGCCCTATTTTCTCCAATTGTTTATTTTATTTAATATACATTGTCTATGCCAATGATACATTCACTGTGTAATAACAGGAAATCATTTCAAGTAAGAGTTTTAATATATCATAATGCAATTCAAAATTGCATATATATATATATATTCATTCTTCATATCTCCTACCTTTAACCCATCATATTCTAGCTTTTAAATCTCAAAAACTGAATTTCATAAAAACAAGACATTTTCAATTTAGATTACTTGCATAGTATTGAAAGAAGTATCTGCTTCTAGGGAAATATTAATATCAAGTTCTTTCAAATTTAAAAGTCAGTTATAGAAAAATTTTAGATCAATGAATTAACAGTTCCTTTTGAGGGAAATATTGATTAAGCACATCATCATAAGCTGGAGAAGTATAAAGATCTGCGAGAATAATGTATGGAACATGGCTGGACGACCAAGATATTTCCTATCAAAGTTGGAGGCTGAGTTTTCGTTGCCTACTCAGCTTTGACAGTCCTAACTAGATATGGATTTTCATAGACATGGAGAAGAGGAAATGACTAAAGGTGGTTATAATAACTGGTTACCGAAGTTGAATTATATACCTCAGTTGGTGATAAGAAATACCGATTATTTGGGAAGACAAAAAATAAAAAAAACATTCATTGTAAACAAAGTTCACCCGTTAAAATGTAAGTTTTGAGAACAAGACTTTCCATCTTTTTTATAGTGTGCGCCTTCGTTTGAGAGACAGTGAGGGAATATTTTCAAAATAAAAAATGGAGTTATCTCCCTTCTACTCGAAATGTTTCAATTTCTCCTATAAGAATCTCCCTCAAGATCGTTCTCTTCGGCTGTAAGGCTCCATCTCATATCACTTCCTTTGTATCAAATTTATATTATAATTATTTGGAAATGAATAGATAATTAGGGAACTCCATAATTAGTGTTTTTCCCGAGTGGGGGAAAAAATTTTACCCTCACTTTTGACCCCCCCCCCCAAAAAAATTTTCTTCCTCCACTTTTGATCAATAACCCATGAAAAAAAAGTTTCCCTTTACATTTGATCTCTAAGCAAGAGCAAAAACATTCCTTTTATTTTTGATCTGTAGAAGAGGAAAAATGTTCCTCCTCACTTTTGACCTCTAATAGAAAAAAAAATGTTCATACTTTTGGTTCCAACTTTCAAAAAATATTTGGATGACCAATAAATGGGGGGGTAACCTCTTTTTTTTACCCCTAAATAGGAGGAAAAAATATCCCCCTCACTTTCGGCTCCAACTTTCAAAAAAACATTGGGATCAGAAAATATGTTTTCTTTTGAAAGTTATTAAGAACAAAAAATTCTCTGATGTCATAAAATTCTTTAATGTAAGCAGAATGTTCCATTTTGACATCATCAATAGTGTACACAAAATAAGGGTCTAGTTTCACATTTCAAGAATATTGCAAATTGAACCTCCATTCCAAGAGCAGAGCTTGTTGGGGAGCAACAGCTTCCCTGAGCAAGTTATTCAAAAGTGGCGCCATCTTGAGAATTTTTGAAAAATTTTTAGTTTCCCTGTGTCATAAAAGTTGAATCTCATTATCTTTTGAAATTTATCGCATGGCCTTTGGAAAAACTTTTTGTGCTTATTACTTCATTCCACAAACCTCCCTGTAGTAGGGACAGGATTATCAACCAGATCATATTTGCAATAAAAGATTCCATCATTGCCTGACTTATGAAATTAGGATGCATTGAAGAGAAAATCTAAACAGACCGAGTCACCAGAGAAATGGCCAAGAAATAAAAGAACTGATTCAGTGGAGTGGTACTTATTTGTCTGAATGATTTAAATGGCAGATTTTCCAAAGGGATAGGTCCTATTGTCTCACTCTCTGAAAAGTAAGCCCTAAAAAATATCTTCTGAGAGGAACATACAGGAAAGCACTAAAAATTAATTGCCCCAAACCCCAGTATTGCACTTTATGTATTTTCTCAATGGTGAGATAAAAAAAAATTGTACTTTTAAACTGCTTGCTGAGGCACAGGGTATGCTACAAACACTCAGTACTTATGAGTTCTTAGTTGTTCTCATATTCTGAAGTAGAATTATATACAAGGTTTTCAATCTATCTGTATATTTTCTGAATATTAGTCTAGAACTTTGTGCTATTTTTGATATGTTACAATAACACATATAAGTACTCACAAAACCATGTACAAACAGGAAAATCATTTTTATCATATTAATAAGAATTATCGGAGAATTTGCAAAAGAAAAACATAAGGTAACTTCAAATCTTTTCACACTTACATTCTACATCTGTTTTTGAGCAAATTTCAATTCTTTGTGAAAGCAGAGAAATTCAGCAAATTCTTAAACTTATAGTCTCTTCTTCGGTCCATCAGAATAGTACCTTTCTTGTTTAACAGATAATCATAGATTTTTTATGATCATAATTGTTTTACCACTTTTTTGTGTCATTATTTCAGTTACTTTATATTGTTTTAAATGTAATGTATCTCTAATTCGCACACTCACTTAATCTTACCATGTGTACTTCAATCAACGCAACTTCTGTGGACTGCTAAGTGGAATTAGGGAGATGAAACCAATAAACACAACTCCCATGCACATATCCATTTTAATGGACACCTTTGAAAAGTATCGTCATAACTTATGAGTATATTCTTAACCCTTTCCATTTTTCAAACGCAAAAATGACATAAAACTTACATCCAACTTAAATATTTTAAGTTAGCAAAAAATAATATATTTAGAACAACTTCTAACTTTATTAACACAGAATACTGAAAAATATCAATTGTTATGATGCCGCACCTAAAATAGAAAATTTTGTGATACATTGTTTTAAAAATTCTTTTCCATGTGTGCTTCTGTAGATAAGTGTTGAACAATCCAACTCTTGTGCCTCTCATGTTACAAAACTCATGATTACACAATGATCAGTCCAGGCTTAGCAGGCCAACCGATTGTTTAAATAGTGTGGCTTGTAAAAACTGCAAGAGCACGAAAAAAAAGATTAATATTTGTGAGGTTATCAGTTAGCAGGACTGTATCACAAAGTGAAGTTTGGAGGTCAACTGGCTGTTAGAATTAATCTGTTTCTTCAATTAGTTTTCTGGTTTGTTAAGTTAGTTATTAAGTTATTTCATAGCTTGGATTATTTATCTTCTAGGGTGTGCTATTGAGAGCATTGGTGACTGGCAGCAAAGTTACAAGAAAAATCACAGAACAAAAGTCACAAAGTAGTAA